>JALXJV020000024.1:649285-668782 GCA_024633595.2 Lepomis macrochirus
GGGAATGGAACAGTAGATATGCATTTCTACAGGGACCGCAAGGATGGTTTGTACTGGTTGGTTGTGTCCGACCCGATTGTGGTGGGCCGGTCTGAGCAAAAAATGCCAGGGCCGTTTTATTGTCCGAGTCCAGCCCTGCTCAACATCTAAACTATTCATTACAAACTACCATGCAGTGTTGAAGTTGAGTATACACACCACTACAAAATGTCACCCAGTGCAGTCTCACCACGGAACCGAAGGCAGTGTGCCGATACAGACCCAGCCTTGTACAAAAGCTAGCTGTGGATATACAGAAAAAGGAGAGCAACCTGTATTTAATCAAACACCTAAACATATAACACTCAGTAGATACCCAATACAGGATAACAGTTTCAATCACAGTGGGGCACTAGACAGAGCAACAGACCTCTTAAAATTGACTTAACATTTAACAAAACAAAAGATAAAACAATAGAAAAAACAGTGGCTGGCCTGGTCTGCCTTTAAACAAACAAAACACAAGATGTTAGTTGCAAGTTCCAAAATTACAGTGCCTTGCACATGATTAACAAGAAGAGTGAAATATAAGCCTACTTCGCAAGGTTACCAAGTCCTGTAGCACAGTAAGGCAGCAGGAGGAAGGGGGGATTCCAGTGCTAAAGGAAAAAACACATTATAAATACCAGGCCTACAACTCATTAAGGTATACAGAAACATGTATATCATTTACCGGTATCTCCGAATCCCTACATCCACAGCCGCTGATTTATGGCCACGTCAGCTGTACACTGAAACATACAAATAACCTTTACTAAACAGAACAAACCAAAGGTTAAGAAAATGCTACTAGCGTAGCAAGCACCAGTGATACAAACAAATGGTCACATGAGTGCAAACAACTAGCATTAGCTGAAACCATTCAATGCTACACCATACAGCTTGCAATACTGACAGGCATTACCATCAATCTTCTCCAGTTCCCTCCATGAAGGATAGGACACTCCTGTCTGTCTGTCACCCTGCAAGGTGTGCTCAGTGGAAAGCAAAGGCCTTCACACTGAGACTAGCAGACCTTTATTACTTCCTAATCAGCTGCAGGTCACATGACAAGGTCATATGACCATGCATGTGCACCAGTCACCTACCTTACCACACTACTAGTAGGTAGTTATATTATATTGACTGGGTTAAATAGAATTGCATTACTAAAAGATAATAAAATACAATTTTCATTGACTAAAACTAGACTAAAATGTCATCAGTTTTACGTCGACTATAACTAGACTAAAATGGTCAGACTTTTAGTCGACTGAAACTTGACTAGACTAAAAAGAGTATGAACGTGACTAAAACTAATAAAAACTAAAATGACAGCTTGACACAAAGACTAGACTAAAACTAAAATTAAAATAGGCCGCCAAAAACAACACTAGTGGGCGGCCATCTGCCTTGACCGGTTGGGGGTGAGGGAGAGAGAGAGAGAAAGAGAGAGAGAGAGAGAGAGGGCAAGTTAAAGAGAGAGAGAAAAGGACAGAGAGAGCAGAGGGAGGAAGCTTACACAGTATACACATAGAGGTAGGACTGACGTACTGCGGTGTTGACTCATTTCCGTTTCCGGTGCTTGTGTGTTGGTAGCGTGTTTGCTCCTCTCGCTAAATACCAGATAAAATTGTTAGATTAATCATTACAGGCTGATTGTCCGCTAAACACATATTCTTACAGTAAGTTTGCCTAAGCACTCACAGTTCTTTCCATCTTTAGTGACTGCTGTTCACTCTCATAGTTGTTTTGAAAAGTGTTGGTAGCCAACGCTACTGTACTTTAGTGTAGTCGTTAGCAACTTTAGCTTAGTAGCTAGTGATGGCTTCTCCTTCTCCCTCTTGCTCTCCTGCTTTCTTCTGCTTGGTGTGTCAGATGTTCGGTTACTCCTCTGCCTCCTTTAGCGGTAATGGTACGTGTAACAAGTGTAGTTTATTTGTAGACATGGAGGTGAGGCTCAGTGAGTTAGAAGTCCGGCTCCGCACCTTGGTAGATCAGCCTTTAGCTACTGTAGCTAGCCAGTCGGTGCGGACCGGCCTGAGTTAGCTTCTGGTAGCCATCCCCCGGCATCTCCTGAGCAGCCAGGAAAGGGTGGCTGGGTGACTGTCCAAAGGAGGAATAGTCGTAAGCATTCAAAGCTCACGGGGAACCACCAATCTGTTCACGTCTCTAACAGATTTTCCCCACTCAGCGTACACACCAGCTGAGAAACCAACTCTGTTCATTGGCAGCTCCATTTTGAGAAACGTGAAGCTAGCGAAGCCAGCGACCATAGTTAAGTGCATCCCTGGTGCCAGAGCGGGCGACATCGAGTCTTATTTGAAACTGCTGGCTAAGGATAAACGTAAATACAGTAAGATTATTATTCACGTTGGCGGTAATGACTCCTGGTTACGTCAATCAGAGGTCACTAAGATTAATGTCGAGTCGGTGTGTATGTACGCAAAAACAATGTCGGACACCGTAGTTTAAAGAGCTCATAGTACAGATATTATACAGGTACAGATATTTATAGTTGTGTTAATGATTATAATAACAGTAATAATAGCAATAGGACTAGTAACAGTAGTTGTAATTGTAGCAGAGGGTGTCGAGTAGGAACACGGGGGCAGCAGGAGACTCTCAACCACAGATCCAGACTCCACAGCTCCCGAGCCAGGAACACCTGCAGGAAGTGATAGGAGGAGAGAGGAGAGGGACAAGAAAGCACACGACTACGGGAAAGGGAAGACGTCGAGTTAGTAACATGCATTACTGCGATGAGGTTGCACACAGGGGAGAGAGAAAAGAGGAGAGTGGAGCTCAGTGCATCATAGGAAATCCCCCAGCAGTCTAGGCCTATAGCAGCATAATTCACCTGTGCCAGCCCTAACTATAAGCTTTATCAAAAAGGAAAGTCTTAAGCCTACTCTTAAATGTAGAGATGGTGTCTGCCTCCCGAACCCAAACTGGCAACCCAAGCAGCCTAGTCGGGATGGGGTCTAAGAGGCAGGTTGATGGTTTGGATGAATAAATTATTGAAGTTAGTTGGTAAAGATTTAGGGAAGCAAAGCAGTCTAAACATATAATTGGTTTTACAGCTGTTTCTAAAGTTCCTGAGTTTAGAGATAAGTCGGTGCCAGTTGAGGGCAGGTCTTGGTGGATTTTGTTTCTAATAGAGTTTTATCATTAAAGAAGCTCATGAAGTCGTAACTACTGAGAGCTATGGGAATACTTTGCTCAATAGAGCTGTGACTTTCTGTCAGCCTGGCTACAGTGCTGAAAGGAAACCTGGGGTTGTTCCTATTTTCCTCTATCAATGACGAGTAGTACGCTGCTTTGGCATTACAGAGGGCCTTCCTATAAGTTTTAAGACTATCTTGCCAAATTAAACGAGAATTTTCAATTCCTCTCAATTTTCTGTGATATTTGCTTTAATTTGTGAGTTTCAGTATTATACCATGGAGCTAACTGTCTTTGATTTAGTATTTTCTTTTGTAGAGGGGCTACAGAGTCGAGTGTTGTTCTCAGCGAGCCTGCAACAAGATGATCAACTTGGGAGGGACTGAAATTAGCATAAGATTTCTCTGTTACTTTGTGACCTGATAATGAATTTAGAGCTGATGGAATCGCATCCTTAAATTTAGCTATAGCACTATCAGACAGACAAATTTTTGCCCAATGGAGGGTAGTTCAGCAATACAAGCTCAAAAGTTATCAAACAGTGGTCAGATAAAGAGGGATTCTGTGGGAACACTTTTAAATGTTCAATTTCAATACCATAAACCAGAACAAGGTCAAGAGTGCGGTTAAAACAGTGAGTCGGTTCATGAACACTCTGAGAGAAGCCAATTGAATCTAACAGAGAGATAAACGCAGTACTAAAGCTGTCATTCTCAACATCCACATGAATATTAAAATCCCCTACGATAATAACTTTGTCTGTTTTAAGGACTAAAGTTGACAAAAACTCTGCAAATTCAGATAAGAATTCAGAGTACGGACCAGGTGCTTGGTACGCTACAACAAATAGAATTGTTTGCAATGATTTCCAGCTTGGGTGTGAAAGACTCAGAACAAGGCTTTCAAATGAGTTATAATTTAGTTTAGGTTTAGAGCTGATTACTGGGCTAGAGTCAAAGATAACTGCAACTCCACCTCCTTGGCCTGTGCTTCGAGGAATGTGAGTATTCAAATGACTGGGAGGGGTGGATTCATTTAGGGTTACATATTCTCCATCACCCAGCCAGGTTTCAGTAAGACAAAATAAATCAATTTCATAATCTGATATTAGTTCATTTACTAGTACACCTTTAGAAGAGAGAGATCTGATGTTTAAGAGTCCACATTTTACTCTCCTATTCGTGTGCAAACGAATATTGCTCTTGTGGTTTTAATTTTTATGAGATTTTTATGCACAGCTCTACGGAGCCCCCCTAGTCCCACTTTGTAAAAAAAAATTAATATAACTATCTCGTGGCCTCAAGATAGTATCTCGTGGCCTCAAGATAGTATCTCGTGGCCTCAAGATAGTATCTCGTGGCCACAAGATAGTATCTCGTGGCCTCAAGATAGTATCTCGTGGCCTCAAGATAGTATCTCGTGGCCTCAAGATAAGTATATAAAAGGAGCCTGAACAAAGGAGCAGCTTTTCTCCCCAAAGCAGAGAGTGCACAGTGCCTGCTCCAGCTACGACCTAGCTAAAGCACTCCTTGAGTGATAACTATGGATAGAGACTATTTGATTTACTTTTGTAAATACTTACTGGTGAGTTATGCTATGGCAATAACAGGCCAACAGCTGTAGCTGTGATTGGCCAGAGGAGAGGAAAGAGAGCGGGATGAGAGCTATTTTGGCCCAGCTTGGACCTAAGGCTGCTCCTAAACCTCTGGTCTGGACAAAATGGCACTCAGGTTGGCCAAGAAACGAAAATCGGAGACTGCTGTGCTCAAATCTTTACAGAGACCTGCTTATTAACATCCTGGATCAACCAGTCCATGCGCTCATATCATGAATCATGCTTAAAATCAGGAGTCTGTGGCTTTATCCAGCCAAAGAGAGATCGCCGACAGTCCGCAGTGACCGGCTGCTCAGCGTACATTCTGTCACTGGCACTCCAGCCGTGCTCCCTGTCTGGTAGACCTAGTCCGGTGCGCTGCAACGGTCGATGATCATTCCCTCTGGCTGGATTAAGCCACACCACCTGATTTTAGGCATGATCCATGATGATACAGAAAAATAGAAATGAATGGCTGCAGTGCTACTGCAGCTAGAGGCTCTCCAGCAGCCGCTACAATTTTCTAAATTCTTTCATCTCACAGAGAAAATAAAGGTCAGGTGAAAACTGAAAACGGCTATAATAATAGTATAAACCATGCCTGATAATTTCACATTTAGCACTGGGCCTGTTTATGCAGCTATGTATGTTTATTTGCAGCAAGAGTCAGACGCACAAAAGCACCGTAGTCGTCGGTTATGCAACAGAGCTTTAGCCGGTGCGCTTGTGCCAGATATCAATAAGCTGTGCAGATGCAAACATTTCGATAATCAGGGAAATACTATTTGAATTTCAGGTTTGGTTGTAGGGTACTGCTAATGTTCTCTAATTCTCATTTTGCTCTTTGCTATATGCCCGACGTTGGACTTAGCCTATAAGATAAAATGTCTCCGGTGAAAATGATCTTGGCTTTCACTCGGTGGGCTCCAGCCATCACTTAGCAGGAAACAATAACTAGAAATAAGCGTGTAATTCAATAAATTTCTTTCTTTCTGTGAAGTTAAATAAACAAATTACTCATTTGTAATGATCATTAGACTTCCGCTCTCTGTCCATGGTGCTGAAATATGCTACAATAGATGATAGGCGTTTTCACGGCTATTTCTAGTCAACGTAGGCGATTACGTGCAAGCGTAATTATTGAAAATGTGAGCAAAGCTACATGCCTGTTAAAACAGTTTTCAATAGCATAGTAGGTCCGTGACATCGTGTCACATTGGCCTACCATTCCTTGGCTTATGCTGAAACAAGGTAGAAAGTAAATTCACTCGAGCATTCTTTAAAACAAGTTCCGTTATTTGTTTCATGTGTCCTTGTCATGATCATATGACAGATTAGTAGGCTAAGTATTTAACACACCCTGAACTTTGCCATGTCAAAGTTTAGAAAAATATACTGTTTAACAATCAGGAGTCACTGTTGGGATGATTAAAAAAAGCTCAGGAGTCTGTGACTTTATCCTGCCAAAGAGAGTGATCATTACATTTGCATTTATTCATTTAGCTGGCGCTTTTATCCAAAGCGACTTACAATTGCTATACATGTCGCAGCCTCTGGAGCAACTAGGGGTTAAGTGTCTTGCTGAGGGAAACAATGGTGGGTTGGTCACAGTGGGGATTGAACCTGGGTTTCTCACACCAAAGGCAGGCGTCTTATCCATTACGCCATCACCACCCCAGCGGACAACGACAGTCCGCGAGTGCACCGGCCGCTCTGTCCCTCTCTGGTACAGGTTGTGTTACTAGTCCGGTGCGCAGCGACGAGTCGATGACTTCGTGAGGCAAAGCGGTCATTTTAGTGAAATAGCCTAAAGCAAAATACATTTATTTTTCCACTGAAGAAAAAAACAGAAACTCAGTAGCTACTAGGCTACTCCCGCATACACGGCCAATAATGCAGAAATTAGTAGGCTAAATACAACAAAAATGCAGCCCAAATACAGCACAATAGCAGTAACATACGGCAGTGGTATGGCACCTTTATTAACAGTGTTGGGAATGACGCAATTACAGTAATGTATTGCTTTTTGCTGTAACGCAGTAATATAAGGCATTACTTTAAAAAAAATCTGTAATATTATACCCGTTACAATCTCAGTAACGCGCGTTACAGCACACTTTAAACACGAAATTAAGTGGTGTTTTTTTTTAAATAATTCACAAACACTGAGAAACATTTCAGCAGCAGAAAAACAAATCCATGAGTAAAAGAGTAACGTTATTTCCTGTTGCTGGAATCCGATGATTGAGATTGTAGTCCGGGAGCTACGGGAAGCTCGCCCTCTTAACAAGAAGATAGCTCCCCTGATGGATCATGTATAAATAGATTTCTATAGGCTGTGTGTTTGTGCTTTAATTAATGACTTTCGTGATTAGAGAGGCTGCTGTCAGTTCACCCTGACCGATCCTGTCGGAGTGTCGGGAGATTCAAATAATCAATGACGTAACGCTGCTGTATCTCGTAGCGTAAATGCGCATGGCGTCTTTCTTAATGGGGAGACATTCATCCTATTTCACCCATCCAGCCCCACCCCACCCCACCCCACCTCGCTATTAATCAGAAGATTAATTTTTATGACAAAGAACCACCCGATCTCGCGGATATAACTCTGCACATCAAACCCCTAAGCAGCACATCTTACTGTCAGAATAATGCTCCCATTAAAGAGCAGTGAAAGTAACTCAAAAATAACACAAAAGTAGTGTAAAGCATTACAATTCAGAGACAGTAATGCCACTAACACTAATTGACACTAATTACTCTCAAATGACAGTAATCTAATAATGTGTTACATTTTGGAAGTAACTTGCCCAACACTGGTAACAGAGGACAGAAAAACATTATCTAGACTGCCTAGACTGTGTTCATACACAGATAAACACGTAATTATACATAATAAATAAGTTTTCTTCCGCTTCATACCCAACTCACGGAAAACGAGCTCTGGTAGCCCACATGTAGGTTTCACTCCAAGTATCGGCAATCTTAAACGCAACAATTACACAAAAGGTGGACTTTGGCCGACATCTTACACCACTAAACTAACGCATTGGTATATTGTGCATAATAACTTGCAAGAACATAACAATAACATAACTATACATTATGTTCTCGCCAATGACAGCAGAAGCTATTCCAGGCAAAATAGCGTTGTTTACTTCCTGTATTTTCCCCTGCCCCTTGACCTCTCCAAGCAGCTGCTGTTTGAGCCAGTAATGCTATGCCCCCTGCTGTCTAACTTTAACACCTGCAGCAGTCCCTTTATAGCAGACAATTGTATTTACAAAGGTTTAATTACCTAAATGTCCTGTATATTTAAGGTTTTCAAGATCGTTTGTTAATTCTTTCAAAATCGTTGATTTTAGGAAAAGGATATAAAGACACACACTCCTGTCTACATTAGTGGTGCTGAGGTGGAGCAGGTGAATAGTTTCAAGTTCCTGGGAATCAGCATCACAGAGAACCTGACATGTTCATGTCACATCCCCACGCTGGTGAAGAAAGCTCAGAAACAACTATATTTCTTGAGGAAGCTTAAGAAGGCTAAATTCCCACGCCAAGATCTTGTCAGCTTTACAGAGGAGCAATAGAAAGCATCCTGACTGGAAACACCATAAACTGGCATGGGATGTGCACGGCCCAGCACCGGAGGGCTTTACAGCGGATGATTAAAAATGCTCAGAAGATCATTGGTACCCATCTCCCGAGCATCAGTGATATCGGTGAGGTGAAGTGCCTACGCAGAACCAAAAGGATACTAAAGGACAGTACCCACCCAGCCACAGCCTGTTCACCCTGCTGAATGCTGGGAAGAGATATAGAAGTTTCAGCTGCCACACCACCACACTGCAGAGGAGCTTTTTCACCCAAGCTATCAGACTCTTAAACTCTAATTCATCCTCAGCACTGCTCCAGTGATGATAGTTTATTTCTGTTTACTATTTTCATTATTGCTTCTTCATTAATGTATACTGTATGCTATGTAGCAGAAGGGACTTACAAGGCTCAATTTCACACTATAACTTGTTATATTGTGACAATAAACCTACCTACCTACCTACCTTTTTCTTATATCACCTGGTTACAATTATTTAACTGTAAATAGCAGGGATATCAGACGCTGAGCCAGCAGTGAGAGATTTATGTTTGCAAAGGTAGGCTATGTGAATGTAGGTGGTCAAATAAAGAACTGTTGCAGCAAACTCTCTCCAGTATTGGAATTTGATGAGGCAGCTATCTCTGGGCTACACCTGCTACATTTGCAATTACATATTAGCCTATACAGTGCATCATCCGGAAAGTATTCACTGCGCTTTACTCTTTCCACATTTTGTTATGTTACAGCCTTATTCCAAAATGGATTAAATTCGTTATTTTCCTCAAAATTTTACAAACAATACCCCATAATGACTATGTGAAAGAAGTTTGTTTGAAATGATTACAAATGTATAAAAAATAATAAACGAATAACTGACTAGCTTATTTGATTTACTTTTATTCAAACTTAGGGTGAGTTATACTATATACTATATATGGCAATAGCAGAGGGTGCTGTGATCGCCCTGTTGGCGCTGACATTGCCATAGCATAACTCATCTGGAAGTTAAAATAAAAGTAAATCAAATAGTCTCTATCCATAGTTATTACCCAAGGAGTGCTTTAAGTAGGTGGTAGTGGGAGCAGGCACTGTGCACTCTCTGCTTTGGGGAGAAAAGCAGCTCCATTATGCATTCTCCTTTTATATACACTTATCTTGAGGCCACGAGATAGTATCTTGAGGCCACGAGATAGTATCTTGAGGCCACGAGATAGTATCTTGTGGCCACGAGATACTATCTTGAGGCCACGAGATACTATCTTGTGGCCACGAGATACTATCTTGAGGCCACGAGATAGTATCTTGAGGCCGCGAGATAGTATCTTGAGGCCACTGAGATAGTATCTTGAGGCCACGAGATACTATCTTGTGGCCACGAGATAGTATCTTGAGGCCACGAGATAGTTATATTAATTTTTTTTTACAAAGTGGGACTAGGGGGGCTCCGTACAGCTCCTCTTCTGTTTACCTTTGATTTAAAAAATTTCACTAAGTAACTCCTGGAACGGAGGAGCAGAGAAGTGTGTTAGACTGTGACTCTGCCTCCTGGTCTCAACTCTGGGTTGTCATGGATTTGGTCCGCTAATAAAGTTGGCCAGATTTCTAGAAATGAGAGCTGCTCCTTCCCAAGTGGGATGGATGCCGTCTCTACGAATCAGACCAGGTCTTCCCCCAGAAAGTCTGCCAATGATCTACAAAGCCCACATCGTTTGCTGGACTCCACCTCGATAACCAGCGACATGACGACATGCGGCTATACATATCATCACTGGTCAGATTGGGCAGGGGTCAAGAGAAAACTACGGTGTCCGACATTGTTTTTGCGTATGTACACACTGACTCAACATTAATCTTAGTGACCTCAGTTTCAAATAAGACTCAATGTCGCCCGCTCTGGGCACTTAACTATGGTCGCTGGTTTCACTAGCTTCACATTTCTCAAAATGGAGCTGCCAATGATCAGAGTTGGTTTCTCAGCGGGTGTGTCACTGAGTGGGGAAAATCTGTTAGAGACGTGAACAGATTGATGATGCCCCGTGAGCTTTGAATGCTTACGACTGCTCAGGAAATGCCGGGGAACGGCTACCTGAGGCTAACTCAGGCTGTTCCGCACCGACTACCGGGGACTGGCTAGCTACAGTAGCTAAAGACTGATCTACCAAGATGCGGAGCCGGACTTCTAACTCACTGAGCGGTAATGGTACGTGTAACACTTGTTACACGTACCATTACCGCTAAAGGAGGCAGAGGAGTAACCGAACATCTGACACACCGAGCAGGAGAAAGCAGGAGAGCAAGAGGGAGAAGGAGAAGCCATCGCTAGCTGCTAAGCTAAAGTCGCTAACGGCTAAGCTAAAGTACGGTAGCGTTGGCTACCAAAACTTTTCAAAACAACTATGAGATTGAACAGCAGTCACTAAAGATGGAAAGAACTGTGAGTGCTTAGGCAAACTTACTGTAAGAATAAGTGTTTAGTGGACAATTTGCCGCTGTAATGACAAATCTAACAATTTTATCTGGTATTTAGCGAGAGGAGCATGCACGCTACCACAGACAAGCACCGGAAACGGAAATGAGTCAACACGCTTACCACAGTACGTCAGTCACACAAAAAGTCCTGGGAACATCAAAGTTCGAACCCGGGACCTTCTTGCTTGGAGGACACAGTCCTGCCTGTTGAGAGAGGGAGAGATAGAGGGTTGGGGGGATTTGAGAACTGAGACAATCTGGAGAGAAAGGAGTTAGGCAAGCTTATTGGCGGAGGAATTGAATGAGGCGTGAGGGAGAGGAGTGTGGTGTTGTTCCTGAACTTTAGATATAATAACTAGCGGGCCACATCAGGCCTGCCCTCCCTCTATGTCCAGCCCACGACGGGATTTTAAAAAATAATGTAATCGGGCCCAACAAAGAATTTTTCATTTAGTTACATTTTATAGCTGTTTCATGCCAATTCAAGCTACTCTTTTGAAATAATAAAATAAAAACAATTTCTAAATGCATTTTGTTTGTCATGGCAAAGGTCAAAGGTAAGGTACCTGCAAATGCATGGAGTAGGCTGAAGACCCGAAGAGTTTGGGGCAGCTTTAGGCAGACAGCCACAGTTTCTCAATTTCTCAAAAACAAATGGGACAGAGGATGAAAAACAGATGTTAAACTGATAGGCCCCGATAGCTAGGCAGAAGGCTTTCCATACTGAGGATACAAACTGGGGGCCCCTGTCTGATACTAAGTCACAGGGCAAACCATGGACACAGAAATCTCCTTGACTAGAATATCTGTTCTCCTTAGCTGAAGGAAGTTTAAGCAAAGGAAGGAAGGTTCCTACTGTGAGGACCCCAGTCTTACCCTCAGATGGCAGCAGGCCGGTCATGAAATCTAAGGCAATGTGGGACCATTGTGCAGACGTTACAAGCAAATGTACAAGCAAATCCCAAGCGACAGCAACATCAAGAAGAAGGAACACGAGAAGCTTGAGAAATACCAAGGGCTGAAAGAGGAGCTAGAAAAGATGTGGAAAGTAAGAGCAACAGTGGTGCCAGTGGTAATCGGAGCACTGGGGGCTGTGACCCCCAAACTGGGAGAGTGGCTACAGCAGATTCCAGGTAAAACATCAGAGGTCTCTGTCCAGAAGTGCGCAGTCCTAGGAACAGCTAAGATACTGCGCAGAACCCTCAAACTCCTAGGCCTCTGGTAGAGGACCCGAGCTTGAGGATGACACATACCACCCCACAAATGTAAATGTAAATGCTCCGTACTTGTATAGCGCCTTTCTAGTCTTTTCGACTACTCAAAGCGCTTTAACACTACTTCTGCATTCACCTTTCACACACACATTCACTCACTGAGCCTAACCGCTCAAACGGAACTAACATTCACACACATTCACACACTGGCGGAACAGCCGCCAGGGGCAATTCGGGGTTCAGTGTCTTGCCCAAGGACACTTCGACACGCAGCCTGGGGGAGCCGGGGATTGAACCGCCGACCTTCCGATTAACGGCCAACCCGCTCTACCTCCTGAGCCACAGCCGCACAAGGGGTGAGAGGGAGATTTTTTATATATATATATATATTAGTGGTGGGCCGTTATCGGCGTTAACGTGAGACTTTTATCGGGCGATAAAAAAAATATCTCCGTTAATCTATTCTCAGAGTTGGGTTGGGAGCTGGGTCTATACTACGCAAGCTATGATGACTTTCACCTTGATATCTTAGCGCAGATGTATACCTAGCCAAATTGCACTGTAGGGGGCAAGAACGAGTCTTCGAACCTGTGTGTTTGCCTGCTGTGAAATTACCACATCAAACGTGACGTGCTAACATGGATGCAGCTGTTGCTGCGTTCCTGTTACAACCTCGCTCGGCCAGCTGTTTGTTTACAACTAGCCAGGTTACATTTACATTTACATTTACTCATTTGGCAGACGCTTTTATCCAAAGCGACTTACATTTGAGGAACAACTTACAAGTATCAACAGAGCATCAAATACAGATCTAACAACTGACAATACATACTAGTAAGAGCAGCAATAAATCCTAGTAAGAGCTCATAGTACATATCACATCAATGGGTAAATATAGGGAAGGAAGTAAGAGTTAACAGAAAGTGCAATCAGAACAAAAAGTGCAGTCAATACAAGATAATTATAGGGATAGAAGAAGAAGGGCACAGGAAGTGCATGTTAGAGGTTAGTTAGTTAGAGGTGTTATAAGAGGAAGTGTTCTCGGAAGAGATGAGTTTTCAAGAGCTTCTTGAAGTTAGAGAGGGACGCCCTGCTCTGATGGCGTGTGGTAGCTCGTTCCACCATCGTGGTGTCACCGATCGCGAACAACCCGGGACTGGGATACGCTTTGTGTGAAGGGCTGGCAGAGCCAGGCGCCGTTCGTGGAGGAGCGTAGAGGGCGAGAAGGAACGTAGGTTTGTATAATGGAGTTTAGGTAGATGGGTGCAGACCCAGTGGTCACTCTGTATGCAAGCATTAGTGACTTGAATTTAATTCTGGAGGCCACGGGGAAGCCAGTGAAGGTCACTGAGTAATGGAGTGACATGAGTCCTTTTGGGCTGATCAAAGACCAGGCAGCTGCTGCGTTCTGAACCATTTGTAAGGGTTTTACAGCACAAGCTGGAAGACCTGCCAGGAGCAGCGTTGCAATAGTCAAGGCGAGATAACCATGGCCTGTACCAGAAGCTGGGTGGCATACTGAGTGAGGTAGGGCCTGATTTTCCTTATGTTGTATAGAGCAAAGCGGCATGACTTAGAGACAGCAGCGACATGGTCTGAAAATGACAGCTGATCATCAATCAAGACACCCAAGTTTCTCACCACCTTGGTTTGAGTGATGGTTGAGGAGTCAATTTGTAGCTTGATGTTATGGTAGATGGATTGCTTGGCTGGAATGACCAAGAGTTCAGTCTTGGAGAGGTTTAGTTGAAGGTGGCAGGCCTTCATCCATGTAGATATGTCTGAGAGACAGTCTGTAATCAGCGCCCGAGACAGTGGGATCGTCTGGCGGGAAGGATAGATAGAGTTAGCGTATCGTCTGCGTAGCAGTGGTAAGAAGAAGCCGTGTGAGCGAATGATCGGCCCAAGTGAGGTGGTGTAAATTGAGAAGAGAAGGGCCCTAGTACTGAGCCTTGGGGCACGCCTGTGGAGAGGCAGTGGGAGGAGGATAATTGTCCTTGCCACAAGACATTGTAGGAGCGCCAAAAGGTAGGATTCGAACCACAGGAGTGCTTTACTCGAGATGCCCATTGCTGAGAGTGCAGATAGCAGGATTGCGTGGTTGACTGTATCAAAGGCAGCTGATAGGTCTAGCAGGATGAGAACCGAGGATTGGGCTGCAGCTTTGCTGACCTCAGAGCTTCTGTTACAGACAGAAGAGCCGTTTCAGTAGAGTGGGAAGTCTTAAAGCCAGACTGATATGGATCTAGGAGGTCATTCAGTGAGAGGTATTCTGAGACCTGCTTGAAAACTGCTCGTTCAAGAGTTTTGGATAAAAATGGTAGAAGAGACACTGGTCGATAGTTCTCAACTTGAGTAGGGTCAAGTGAGGACTTTTGAGCAAGGGTGTGACCTGAGCCCTTTGAAGGTGGTCGGAAGGTTCCAGAAGCCAGAGGCGTGTTTATCCGCGTGAGTGATTGCCGGGACCACAGTAGGAGAAATGGCTTGGAGGAGATTTGTGGGAATTGAGTCCAGTGGGCATGTAGTTGGACGGCTCACGAGTCAAGAGTTCTGATACTTCACTCTCTGAGAGAGGAGTGAACGAGGAGAGTGAGGAACCACTGGCCTGGGAGGGCAGAGGAAAAGATGTAGTAGGACTGCTACATTGGTTGAGTTTGAATGTTTCAGAGAATTGGCTAGTTATAGCCTCCACTTTGCCTGTGAAGAAGGCAGCAAAGGTATCAACGAGACAAGTTTGTGGGTGGTGGTGGAGGCCGGATTTAAAAGAGCTTTAAAGGTGGAAAATAATTTCCTAGAGTCAGTGGCACTGCTGATTCTGTTGTTATAGAACGCAGTTTTGGCAGCACTGATGCTTGTCGAGAAGGAGGATAGGAGTAATTGGTAGCCCTTAAGGTCAGTAGGGTCTTTGGTTTTAAGCCATTTTCTTTCAGCAGCTCTGAGATCGGATGCAGTAGCCCCGGATGGTATCTGTTAGCCATGGGTGGGACTGGTTTGGGCGAGCAGGCTTGGTGGATAGAGGACACAGGCTATCTAGGCACGAGCTTAGTGTAGAGCACAGAGATTGTGTGGCATCATTGACCTCGAGTGAGGAAAAAGTGCCGAGGGAAGGTAGGGCAGAATTCAATTCAATTCAATACCTTTATTTGTCCCCTCTGTGGGGCAATTGATTTCACAGCATAGGAAGCACACAAACTTACAAACATAAATGCACATAGTATAATAAATAAATACACATAGTAAAATAAGATAAAATAATGCACATTCTAATCAATTCCAAGATGTGTAAGCTACCTTTCCCTCCTTGCATTTAGAAGAGAGACAGCAGATGGAACAAAGGAGTGTTTAAATCTGGTTGTTTTGGCTAATGGGAGTCTGAGTAATGAACCTGATGGTAAAAACTGAAACTGTTGATGTAAAGGATGAGAACAGTCAGTCAAGATGGAATTTGCTTTCTTCAACAGCTGTTTTTTGTAAAGATCCATTAAAGTTTCTTGTGGACACCCAATAATTTTACTACAGATACTAACAACCTTGTTCAGTAAGTTCCTCTCCTTTACCCTCAAAGATTGAAACCAACAAACAAAGGAGAACGTAATAGTAGACTCAATAAAAGAACGATAAAACAAAGTCATCAAAGTAGAGTCAACCTGGAATTTAGATAATTTCCTAAGACAAAAGACGCTGCTGGCTTTTCTTATAAATCGAGTCAGTATTTTTCTTAAATGTTAATTTATTGTCGAGAAAAGTGCCTAAATATTTATAAGACTCTACCAAATCAACTGTCTGACCATCAATCACTGTGATGTCAGGGGAAGGCTGAACACGTCTAAAATCAATGCACATGTCCTTTGTCTTTAAAACATTTAATGATAAAAAAGATTCCTGACACCATTTTAAAAAATAATCAATCACCGGACCATGCGAAGTTTCAGTACTATTTAAAAGGCTCACTATAACTGTGTCATCCGCAAATTTCAATATATGACGGTTTTCAAAAATGCTACGACAGTCGTTTGTGTACAATATGTACAACAGAGGAGAGAGAACGCACCCTTGTGGTGAGCCAGTAGATGTTACAGATAGATCCGAAAGTTGGCCATTTACTCTAACTCTTTGTGTTCTGTCTATAAGAAAGTCCAAAATCCAGCCAACAATACTACCCTCCAGACCAAAGTTATCTCTTAGTCTCTGGATTAGTAGATGAGGCTGAATAGTATTGAAGGCAGATGAGAAATCAACAAACATCAATCTGACATGATAACTTGGACTATCAAGGTGCTTGTAGATATAATTTAACAAAGTTATGGTGGCATCCTGAACCCCTCTCTTAGGCCTGTACTGCTTGAACTGCAGGGGTCAATCAGGTGTTCAGTAGTTTTCAACAGTTCTGCTTTGATCAGTTTTTCCAGTGACTTCATAACTAATGAGGTCAACGCTATGGGCCTAAAATCATTTAATGATTTGGGATGTTTAGATTTGCCAACAGGGACTATAATGGACTGTTTCCACAGATTAGGCACCTTCTGTTGAGACAAAGATAAATTAAAAATATAATTAAAAATCGGGCCTAATTGATCAGCACAGTTGGAGAGTAATCGACTACTGATATTATCTGGACCAGCACTTGTTCTTTTTTTGCAGTGTTTAAAAGTTTTAACAACGGAATATTCATCAAAAAGAGAAGAAACTTGTTTTGATTCCAGTGCTGTATTTCTTAGCGTCATAATTTCGTTATTGAAAAACTGCACATCAAATCTAGAGTAAAATTTGTTTAGCTCTTGAGCCAGGACCAGATCAGAAGTGAACCCATCTAATGAGACCCTTTTCTTTACATTGTCAGTCAAACCGACTATAGACCTAATACTGTCCCATGCTGAGCCCATATTATTATTGCTAAGCATGTCTTCTAGTTTTCTTTTATAAGATAATTTAGCTCTCCTAATTTCTCGTTTAATCTCCTTTTGTACAGACAGTAGCTCAGTATAATCTCCCTGTTTAAAAACCTGTTTCTTTTTATTTAATAGCACTTTAAGGTGCCTGCTTACCCACGGTTTACTGTTTGGGAAGGTTTTGACAGTCTTTACAGGAACAACAATGTCCTCACAGTAGGTTATCCATGAACTGACCACATCAGTGAGCTCGTGAATGTCTCTAGACGATTCAATGAACACCTCCCAGTCTGTACTCTCCAGACAGCCCTGCAGGGTGAGGGTGGCCTCTTCAGACCACATTTTGATGTTTCTAGTTGTCACTTTCCCCCTCTGAAGACATGTCCGGTAGGATGGAACCAAGTACACACAGTTATGATCAGCTGAGCCGAGAGGGGGGAATGAAATTGATTTATATGCATTTTTGATGGGCCCATAACACTTGTCCAAAATCCTGTCTTTCCTGGTAGGGCAGGAAACGTACTGATAAAAACTCCTGAGTGATTTATCCAATGAACAGTGATTAAAGTCTCCTAAAACCAGGTTAGGAGCATCCGGAGATAAAGACTGAAGTTTATGCACAGACTGAGAGATAAGCTCTAAGGCGTTTTCTTCATTCGCTTTTGGATGAACATAAACAACAGTAACGAAAATCTGCGGAAATTCACGTGGCAAATACATAGGGCGCATGGACAAAGAAAGCAGCTCCACGTCCTTGGTGCAAAGTCTCTCTCTCACTATGACATTTTTACACCATCGTTCATTTATATACGCACATACTCCGCCTCCGCATGATTTCCCGGTAGTCGTGGACGTTCTGTCGGTGCGAAACGGGATCCCAAACCCGTCTATAACTAGGTCACCGTCAGCGTCCCTTTCCCCGAGCCAGGTCTCTGAAAAAGCCAAGATACAGGCGTCTTTGAATGCGTGTTGATGGCGAACAAGAGCCTGGAGTTCGTCAGTTTTATTTCGGAGAGAACGGGCGTTGGACAGGATAATTGAAGGCAGGGGAATGCGAGACGGATGTTGCCGTCTCATACGCTCTCGCACCCCGCTTCTTCTTCCTCGCCTCCTTGGCCTCCGTTCCAGAGTTCCAAAGCGATGGCCTTTCCCGAGACTAGCCAATTCCTCCAGATCAGGTATGATCAAGTCCACTGGTGGTCTGCTGATCACAGATTTTTCAAATTTTAATAAATAGTCTTTGGAGTATTGAATCGGCCAGAGTGAACCCAGGTGCCATATGGACGCCAAAAGAAGGAACAAGGTCGGATCCATGCCGCTGAGTTGTTGTTGTTGTTGTTTTTTTGTTTTTTTACACGCTTTAACAAGCCGTGGTAGATATTCGGTCAGTACAAAAAACAAACAAAACAACTGAAACAAACTAACAAACTTTAAAAACCTTAGAAAAAACACAAACAAACGGACGTGCCTCCCACTGCTGCCGGTCGCTGCGTACGCATGCGCCCCCAAATTCATGAAGCTCCACTGAGGCAAAATGAGCGGCAGACAGGTTGCGGAGGTTGCGCCGGTGTGAGACCAACGGTGTTGGACCAATGGGCTTTTCCTGGAGGGATACCGTGAACTGAATGAAATAGTGGTCAGACACATGTAGAGGTGTGACAGTTAGGCACTCTGTGGCACAATTTCGTACAAGAACGAGATCAAGCACCTTGCCAGCTTTGTGGGTCGGGGGGCTGAGAACCCGGGTTAGATCAAAGGACTGAATCAGAGACAGGAAGTCTGCTGAGTTTGAATTGTCTAAGTGAATGTTCATGTCGCCAAGGACGAGTAGGGGACAGTCATGCTCTGGTATGGAAGACAGCAGTGTGTCAAGCTCCTCCACAAAGTTACCCATTTGTCCTGGTGGACGGTATATGACGATCACAGAGACCTTAACCGGAGCGGACACCAAGACCGCATGGTATTCGAAGGAGGTATATTGAGTCGTGGGTAGCAGCTGTGTGAATTTCCATTTGTTGGAAATTAAGAGCCCCGTCCCACCCCCCCTCCCAGATGATCGGGGGGTATGGGTGAAAGAGTAGTTGGTGGACAGGGCAGCAGGGGTAGCGGTGTTTTCTGGTTTGATCCAGGTCTCGGTGAGAGCCAGTATCCCAAGAGATAATGTGTTAGCATAAGCAGTGATAAAGTCAGCTTTGTTAACTGCAGATTGGCAGTTCCATGATCCAACAGAGAAGTAAACAGATGTGGGCGGTGTCTGTTTTAAAGGCTTAAGGAGTGCCTTATTTCTGTGCCTGAAGACACGATACCTCTTGTGTCTACTGGAGACAAGAGGAATAGTATGGTAGCACATGGCCTGGGTGCAGTTCTGGCCAACAGCTTTAGGTGAGTAGAAGTGCTTATGGAAGGAAAGACGCTGCTCTTGTGGGTGGCCTTGCTCGGTGGACTCGCACAGGAAGACTCGCTGGTCTTTACCCAAGTAGGTCTTCACACAAGGAGCAGACGCTTCAGCAATAGGTTAAGTAGTGCGAGTCTAATTGCATACAGGTGTGG
>JALXJV020000024.1:669282-701566 GCA_024633595.2 Lepomis macrochirus
TCAGTCCCTCCCAAGTTGATCATCTTGTTGATAGTGCTGCAGGCTCGCTGAGAACAACACTTGACTCTGTAGCCCCTCTACAAAAGAAAACACTAAATCAAAGACGGTTAGCTCCATGGTATAATACTGAAACTCACAAATTAAAGCAAATATCACAGAAAATTGAGAGGAATTGAAAATTCTCGTTTAATTTGGCAAGATAGTCTTAAAACTTATAGGAAGGCCCTCTGTAATGCCAAAGCAGCGTACTACTCGTCATTGATAGAGGAAAATAGGAACAACCCCAGGTTTCTTTTCAGCACTGTAGCCAGGCTGACAGAAAGTCACACCTCTATTGAGCAAAGTATTCCCATAGCTCTCAGTAGTTACGACTTCATGAGCTTCTTTAATGATAAAACTCTAGCTATAGAAACAAAATCCACCAAGACCTGCCCTCAACTGGCACCGACTTATCTCTAAACTCAGGAACTTTAGAAACAGCTGTACAACCAATTATATGTTTAGACTGCTTTGCTTCCCTAAATCTTTACCAACTAACTTCAGTAATTTATTCATCCAAACCATCAACCTGCCTCTTAGACCCCATCCCGACTAGGCTGCTTGGGTTACCAGTTTGGGTTCGGGAGGCAGACACCATCTCTACATTTAAGAGTAGGCTTAAGACTTTCCTTTTTGATAAAGCTTATAGTTAGGGCTGGCACAGGTGAATTATGCTGCTATAGGCCTAGACTGCTGGGGGATTTCCTATGATGCACTGAGCTCCACTCTCCTCTTTTCTCTCTCCCCTGTGTGCAACCTCATCGCAGTAATGCATGTTACTAACTTCGACGTCTTCCCTTTCCCAGTAGGTCGTGCTTTCTTGTCCCTCTCCTCTCTCCTCCTATCACTTCCTGCAGGTGTTCCTGGCTCTGGAGCTGTTGGAGTCTGGATCTGTGGTTGAGAGTCTCCTGCTGCCCCCGTGTTCCTACTCGACACCCTCTGCTACAATTACAACTACTGTTACTAGTCCTATTGCTATTATTACTGTTATTATAATCATTAACACAACTATAAATATCTGTACCTGTATAATATCTGTACTATGAGCTCTTTAAACTACGGTGTCCGACATTGTTTTTGCGTACATACACACCGACTCGACATTAATCTTAGTGACCTCTGATTGGCGTAACCAGGAGTCATTACCGCCAACGTGAATAATAATCTTACTGTATTTACGTTTATCCTTAGCCAGCAGTTTCAAATAAGACTCGATGTCGCCCGCTCTGGCACCAGGGATGCACTTAACTATGGTCGCTGGCTTCGCTAGCTTCACGTTTCTCAAAATGGAGCTGCCAATGAACAGAGTTGGTTTCTCAGCTGGTGTGTCGCTGAGTGGGGAAAATCTGTTAGAGACGTGAACAGATTGGTGGTTCCCCGTGAGCTTTGAATGCTTACGACTATTCCTCCTTTGGACAGTCACCCAGCCACCCTTTCCTGGCTGCTCAGGAGATGCCGGGGATGGCTACCAGAAGCTAATCTCAGGCCGGTCCGCACCGACTGGCTAGCTACAGTAGCTAAAGGCTGATCTACCAAGGTGCGGAGCCGGACTTCTAACTCACTGAGCCTCACCTCCATGTCTACAAATAAACTACACTTGTTACACGTACTCATTACCGCTAAAGGAGGCAGAGGAGTAACCGAACATCTGACACACCAAGCAGAAGAAAGCAGGAGAGCAAGAGGGAGAAGGAGAAGCCATCACTAGCTACTAAGCTAAAGTTGCTAACGACTACACTAAAGTACAGTAGCGTTGGCTACCAACACTTTTCAAAACAACTATGAGAGTGAACAGCAGTCACTAAAGATGGAAAGAACTGTGAGTGCTTAGGCAAACTTACTGTAAGAATATGTGTTTAGCGGACAATCAGCCCGCTGTAATGATTAATCGAACAATTTTATCTGGTATTTAGCGAGAGGAGCAAACACGCTACCAACACACAAGCACCGGAAACGGAAATGAGTCAACACCGCAGTACGTCAGTCCTACCTCTATGTGTATACTGTGTAAGCTTCCTCCCTCTGCTCTCTGTCCTTGTCTCTCTCTTTAACTTGCCCTCTCTCTCTCTCTCTCTCTTTCTCTCTCTCTCTCCTCACCCCCAACCGGTCAAGGCAGATGGTCACCCACTAGTGTTGTTTTTGGCGGCCTATTTTAATTTTTAGTTTTAGTCTAGTCTTTGTGTCAAGCTGTCATTTTAGTTTTTATTAGTTTTAGTCACGTTCATACTCTTTTAGTCTAGTCAAGTTTCAGTCGACTAAAAGTCTGACCATTTTAGTCTAGTTATAGTCTACTTAAAACTGATGACATTTTAGTCTAGTTTTAGTCAATGAAAATTGTATTTTATTATCTTTTTAGTAATGCAATTCTATTTAACCCAGTCAATATAATATAACTACCTACTAGTAGTGTGGTAAGGTAGGTGACTGGTGCACATGCATGGTCATATGACCTTGTCATGTGACCTGCAGCTGATTAGGAAGTAATAAAAGGTCTGCTAGTCTCAGTGGGAAGGCCTTTGCTTTCCACTGAGCACACCTTGCAGGGTGACAGACAGACAGGAGTGTCCTATCCTTCATGGAGGGAACTGGAGAAGATTGATGGTAATGCCTGTCAGTATTGCAAGCTGTATGGTGTAGCATTGAATGGTTTCAGCTAATGCTAGTTGTTTGCACTCATGTGACCATTTGTTTGTATCACTGGTGCTTGCTACGCTAGTAGCATTTTCTTAACCTTTGGTTTGTTCTGTTTAGTAAAGGTTATTTGTATGTTTCAGTGTACAGCTGACGTGGCCATAAATCAGCGGCTGTGGATGTAGGGATTCGGAGATACCGGTAAATGATATACATGTTTCTGTATACCTTAATGAGTTGTAGGCCTGGTATTTATAATGTGTTTTTCCTTTAGCACTGGAATCCCCTTCCTCCTGCTGCCTTACTGTGCTACAGGACTTGGTAACCTTATGCAAGTAGGCTTATATTTCACTCTTCTTGTTAATCATGTGCAAGGCACTGTAATTTTGGAACTTGCAACTAACATCTTGTGTTTTGTTTGTTTAAAGGCAGACCAGGCCAGCCACTGTTTTTTCTATTGTTTTATCTTTTGTTTTGTTAAATGTTAAGTCAATTTTAAGAGGTCTGTTGTTCTGTCTAGTGCCCCACTGTGATTGAAACTGTTATCCTGTATTGGGTATCTACAGAGTGTTATATGTTTAGATGTTTGATTAAATACAGGTTGCTCTCCTTTTTCTGTATATCCACAGCTAGCTTTTGTACAAGGCTGGGTCTGTATCGGCACACTTCCTTCGGTTCCGTGGTGAGACTGCACTGGGTGAGATTTTGTAGTGGTGTGTATACTCAACTTCAACACTGCATGGTAGTTTGTAATGAATAGTTTAGATGTTGAGCAGGGCTGGACTGGGACAATAAAACGGCCCTGGCATTTTTGCTCAGACCGGCCCACCACAATCGGTCGGACACAACCAACCAGTACAAACCATCCTTGCGGTCCCTGTAGAAATGCATATCTACTGTTCCATTCCCAAAAAACCCTACAAAGCTAAGATCTAAGTGCCATTCAAGCAGCCATGTGCTGAATGTTGCTCGTCAATGTCACTTGTCGTGAACCAACCAATCACAGCCTGGATGGGGCGGGACATTTAAAAATATTGACAGATAGTTGTCACTTACATGGGGATGCTGGGGACAGGTTAGAATCAGAATGTCTCAATCACAGCTAATTTTGTCCGCTTCAAGCGCTGGTTTTGAACCAGTGTTGATGATGGAGTAGCTACTATATAGCCTACGTCTGCATTTTTCCAGGTAATAAAACTATCTGTTATTAGTCAGATGTTTGCCCTCTGCAAGGCTGTGTGCAGCCGTTTGTTTTATCAAATGCCACATCTGTCACACGTTATTAGCAGCTCACAATTATTTGTTTTACAATGGTTCTGCCCCTCTTGTCTGTGTAAAAGTTAATCAATAGTTTTTTGTTATATACTTTTCAAGTAGCCTACATAACAAAGATTGATGGAGTATTATGGGTTTCTAAACCTGATGAATTAATTAATGTATGTTATAATAACACAGATACAGTAAATGTGCTTGCTTATATTTTTACATCTGATGGGTTAAAGGTCCTTAACTTTAATAGGCTAAATAATCTAATAAAGAGACAATTATTTTACAATATGTGAAGAGTTTATGCAGTAAAGTATCTTTATACAGTCTTACAGTTCCAACCGACCCTTTGAGGGTACCCAAAATGCTTATGTGGCCCGTGGTGAAAATGAGTTTGACACCCCTGGTCTAACGTGAGCTGCAGGTGACTGCAGGGCCGGGGTGTAAAAACAGCGCCGTAAAGTCGGTCACATTCGACCTGCATGAGCTCACTGTGAGCTGAGATCAATGACTGATCTCGCTGCCATTTCAAAGAAAAATGCCGCGAGACCAGGCAAAAGTGTGGTTCCAACTTTGTGCAGCCTGAAAAGAGCAACTGCGTCGCCGGACTCGGCGCCTGCAGTGGCCTTGCTCCCGCGAAGTTTTAATGTTGTGTCCTGGTGACGCTTTTGCAGCCGGATAAAATCGGACCCGATTTCTAACCTTTTATATACAGTCTGTTTCTAACCAGTGTAACCGGCTGACCTCGAGTACGTGAGGTTACTGCACGGTCCTGACTCGAACCGGCGACCTCGGTACGGGAGGCGGACACACTGACGAGGAGGCTAAAACTCATGGCCGCTTAGCGGCTGGTCGCCAGTGCGTCTCTTAATGTGTCGGGAGTGAGGTTTACGCACTGCACAGCTTCGCTGGCTGCATCTGACAAAAGAAACAGAGGGGAGGGTGGAGCCTGTTAAGGGATGATTGGGCCAGCCCAGTGTCAGTATGGAAAGTGAACCAATGGGCCGCTGTCCCTGCTTTATGGGCCGGTCGCTGGCCAAAAAAAAATGTATTACTTATACCGACCGCCCCCTCAGTGCATCGGCCCACCGGGCATTTGCCCGGTATGCCAGATTACCAGTCCAGCACTGATGTTGAGTGTATAGTGCATGTGCTTTTTGGGTGTTTGTTTCGCTGTTTCCTCTTTTCTGTCTACCACAGTTGCTGATCGGGGTGGTGTGTTCGAGCCGACCTGACCTTCCTACCCTAGGAGAGTAACACTTTTTTTCATTATTTATGCTGCTGGTATAAGGGCCTGCAAGAAGGAGTATTATAAGAACAAAATAAATAGTAATATAAACAATATTAAAGGAATATGGGATATAATGAATAGTATTATAAGAAATAGTCCTACTCAGATAGGTTATCCTAAGTATTTTATTGATAAGGATAAGGAAAATTATAATATGGATGACATGGCTAACAGTTTTAATCAGTTCTTTGTAGATGTGGGACCTGTCCTAGCTGGAAAAATCCCTGATCCTGGGACATCTGAAGATCACTGCAAACAATTAATAGAGAGAAATCAAAGCTCAATGTTTCTCAAGCCAGTGGATGAGATAGAAATATTGGAAATTGTGAGCAAATGTAAGAACAAAAATCTACCGATTACAATGACATTGACATGACCATAGTGAAAAAAGTAATTGAGGGGATTTCAAAACCATTAACATTTATATGTAATTTATCATTTCAAACAGGTTCATTTCCAAACAAAATGAAAATAGCCAAAGTCATACCTTTGTATAAAAATGGGAGCAAACACCACTTCACAAACTACAGACCTGTCTCCTTACTTCCACAATTCTCCAAAATACTAGAAAAGTCTTTAACAACAGATTAGATACATTCTTGGATAAACATCAATTACTCACTGACAGTCAATATGGATTCAGATTAAATAGATCGACATCAATGGCAATATTAGAAGCAATTGAGGAAATCACGCAGTGCCATAGATCAAAAAAATTATGTAATGGGGGTTTTTGTTGATCTCAAAAAAGCTTTTGATACAATTAACCATGACATACTTATAAATAAACTGGAAAGGTACGGTATCAGGGGGATAGTATTAGACTGGGTGAGGTGTTATTTGAGTAAGAGACAGCAGTTTGTGAAGTTGGGAAGCTCCAGGTCAGTATGTTTGGACATTGCTTGTGGTGTCCCCCAGGGGTCAGTGTTGGGACCAAAACTGTTTATTTTGTATATTAATGATATATGTTCAGTATCTAAGTTGTTGAAGATGGTGTTATTTGCAGATGATACAAATATATTCTGTTCAGGTGAAAACCTACAGCAACTAGTGAAGGACGTCACTAAAGAAATGAACAAATTAAAAATATGGTTTGATAGAAATAAATTATCATTAAATTTAAATAAAACTAAAGTAATGCTATTTGGGAATTGTAATATGACTATTCAGGTGTACATAAAAATAGATGGGGTAATAATTGAGAGAGTATATGAAAATAAATTTCTTGGGGTAATTATAGATGACAGAATCAGCTGGAAATCACACATTAATCATGTACAGTCCAAACTATCAAGATCAATTGCAGTATTAAATAAAGCAAAGCAGATTCTTGATCAAAAATCACTCCACATGTTGTATTGTTCACTAGTTTTACCATATTTTATTTACTGTGCTGAGATTTGGGGACACAACTACAAAAGCTCATTACATTCACTATCTGTTCTCCAAAAAAGAGCAATAAGAATTATTCACAATGCTGGGTACAGGGATCACACTCACTCATTATTTTTACAGTCAAAATTATTAAAATTCACAGATCTTGTGAAGTATCAATCAGCCCAAATACTGTTTAAAGCCAGAAATAATCTATTGCCGAGAAATATTCAAATACTATTCAGGGAGAGAGAGGGAGGTTATAATTTAAGGGGGACACACAATTTCAAAACTAACAGGATACGGACAACCAGGAAAAGTTTTTGTATTTCAAGCTCTGGAGTAAAGATATGGAACGGGCTTAATGAGGAACTAAAGCAATGTCCAAACATAAATCAGTTTAAAATCAAGTATAAAAAGATGGTTTTCAATGGTTACAGGGATGAAGAAGGGGGTGAATAATCACTGAGTGTCTTTTGGGGCTGGTAATTATCTTCAGTTTCATGGCGTTGTTGTTATTTTGTTGTATGTTTTTGAGCTGCTGAATTTATAATTTATTTTTTCCTAGTGTTTTTTTTTTCCTTTTGTATCTAATAATTAATGTACAGTGTGAATTGCTTTGGGATATAAAAAAGTAGATAAAATATTTGGAATGCGGGTCAATTATTGCAGTTTCTGAATTGTGGATAAGGGGTGGGATTAAATAAGTTTTTTTTTTTTTTTTTTCTTCTTCCCACTCCTTTTCGAATATGTAATGGACATTGACAAAAATTTAAAAAAAAAAAAAAAAGTCTTTGAATGTAACTATTGTTTTTAATTTTTCTTTATTTCATTGTGGGTTTTTTTTCATCACTTTAATTTGTGTACTTGATTTCATTTTAACAATACACTTGTAATAAAATTTACAGTTTCTTTCTACAACACATGCCTCTTTGTAATTGTTCCTGTTCGGGGTAGGTCAGAGTTCACGACACATAACATTTTATACCTATTAAGAGTTCTAACTGGTTCCTCCTGCCCTTCTCAGGAGGTGGCGTTGTCAGGTCCAAAAAGGGTATTTATTCTACTCCGGCACCACAGTAGTATAAACTAAACCAAAATTTTGTTTTAGCCAAACCCATTTCAAACAAGGTTATCTTATATTATTGTTGCCTTAAAGACTCAAGAATCCATTTCAGACAGGGAAGTGATGGAACGGAAGATGCACTGATTTGAAATTACAACATTTATTTTACCAACCAAACATGTTAGAAGTACACACATATACATTTAAATAAAATAAATAAAAACAATAAATAAAATAGCATCACATGACAATGGCAGAAATAAATGAATACATTCAAGTTTACCATAAAGAGAAACAAGGTGCTTGAATGCTCAAGCAAAAATAACATACTAAAAAGTGCAAATAAAATGTGTCTGTTACTTGTATTGCTTGTAAATTGAAGTCAGGTTTTGCATCCTAAAAACTATTAAAATATATAATACTGTGGCGAGCAGGCCGAGGGATGTGAGAGAACGTCACAAGGCCGGTGGCGTGAGTGTTAATGAACGTCACCTGTGAGACGCACCGGTCTTGCATCTCTCTCGGAGGAGTGGAAGCATAAAAGGAGGAGCGATGTGACGTGCGCAGTGCGATCTGATGCGCCTGAAGTGAAAATACTGCAGAAATACTTGCAAAATAACACTACTAAACGAGACGAAATAACGGTATAACATTTCGTCTCGTTTTGGTCAACGAAAATGTAGAGACCACATTTAGTCTCATTTTTATTCGTCAATATTGCAAAATACATTTAATTATAGTCATCGTCACATGACCAGCATTTATGTTGCGTCTCGTTTTCGTCACGTGATAAAGGTTCGTTGACGACGATATTTAGTCATTTTCGTTGACGAAAGCAAAACTACCGCCCACCCTGAGCCATGGTTCTGCTCGAGGTTTCTGTCTGAAGTTTTTCCTTTCCTGTGTCGCCTAGAGCTTGTTCTTGGTGGGAATTGTTGGGCTTAGGTAAATAACTTCAGAGTATGGTCTAGACATGCTCTTTATGAATAGCACTGTGAGATAACTGTTGTTGTGATTTGGCGCTATATAAATAAAATTGAATCGAATTGACCAGAACAAGGCTGAGGGTGTGGTTAAAACAGTGAGTCAGTTTATGGTTTATTAAAATCCCCTACAATAATAACTTTGTCCTTATTTAAGGACTAAGGCTGACAAAAATTGTGCAAATTCAGATAAGAATTCAGTCTCCTGATCCTTTCAGTAAACCTGAAGTTCAGCAAGTAATCAAACACATTGTGAAAAGCACAGAAATTGCAAATGCACTCACAAACCAACCCCTTACCCCAACTATGAGGTGGATTATGAAACCTGGCAAACCAGTGTTGATATCTACTTGACTGATCACACTGTTTCTCATTCACAGTTGGTGAGAAGAATTGTTAGCCTTTCACCTCCTGCTGCTAAAGTGGTGAAGCCTTTAGATCGTCATGCTACTCCATGAGATTGAGTTTGCTTGACTCTGTGTATGCAACTGTAGAAGACAGTGTTGAGTTATGTGCTAAATTTCTTAACACCAGAATTCAGGCGAGAAACCCTCTACCTGCCTTCAATGACTGTAGTCCTCCTTGGTTGCTGTTATGAAAAGGAAGGCTGTAAGTGCCAGTGATGCAGACAGACAGCTTCTCAAACAGTTCTGCAGAGGGTGTTGGGACAACACATTGATTGCAACTCTCCAGCTGGACACTGTTGCCAGAGACAAAATAACTAACCAACCTTCTCAGAGGTTTTGCTATTGTTGCGGACTGAAAAGGATAAGCAAGCTACCAAGGGAAGTCGAATGAAGCAGCAGATTCACAAAAACAAAAGCACAGGCTAATGCACTGTGTGTCAATGGAATCACTGATTATTACATGAAAATCCAAATAGCAGTATACTTTCGACCATGAAACTGATTCAAAAAACAGACAGCTGACCTCCAAGCTCAGATTGTGGCTTTCACGGTTTCCAAGGGAGAAAAAGCAGTAAAAACTAGAGTACCTACTGCTCTGAAGGCTAAGTGAAAAGAGAGCCAGCCAGTGTCTCAGAAGCAGTCCTGAGCTCAGCTTGTGACCACTAGGATACCACGGCCCCGGTACTGTTTTAAATGTGGGGGAAGATGGTCATATAGTTAGCAGCTGCAGTAACCCTGCTAATCCTATTCCCAACCTATGCTGGTTAACGCTAAAAAGAAAAGAGCTAACAGAAAAGCAACAGGCTTGGGATGAGAAGACTGCATCAAGCAACCCCTCAACATTAAAATAGAAGCAGTTCCTGTGGAAGGACGAACAAGAACCGAAGAACAGAAAAGTCCTCAAGAAAAGCTTAACACCAAAGCAATGCTGAAAGAACGCAGGCGCACTGTCATGCCTCGTTAAAAAAACTGTCACGCCGTCACACCTCGTTAAGTCAGAGCATCAAACTGATAAACATTGTTGTGAGCTAGATAACCAATTTATTATGGAATTTACTTAGAACTTACAGCAGGTATGTTCATTATGGCATCTGTGCGTGCAGTGTTGGAGGACAGATGACAGAAAACGAGGGGAACTTTCACCTGCCACCGTCTTATATACAGTCTGCAACATGCATTTTAACATGATAACATTGACCTTGATATTTTAGCGCAGATGTATACCATATTGCACTGTAAGGGGCAAGAACAAGTCTTCGAACCTGTGTGTATACCTACTAGGGCTGAACGATTAATTGCATTTGCGATTTAATCGCGATTTAATAAAACGCAATTTTCTAATTGCAAAGGCGGCGATTATACTCTGGTCACATGACACCCAAGCGGAAAGCAGTCTGACGAAGTTATTGCTTCCTCTGCATGTTACGCTGTAACTTGCCTTCTTGTTGTAAAATGCCCTTAAGCTTGACAGAAGCTCAGCTACATAAACTTTAATGTCACATGGAATGAAAGTAGCAGCCGCCACCGCGGGTAACTTGGTGGTGGTGGGTGAATTCGTCGGGCCATCCGCGGCTTTGATGGACGGAAAAATGTACAACAGAAAGACAGGGTGTAGTAAGGTAATCGCATTGTGGCGATCGGCGCCTGCGTCACACACAGCCACCAGTCAGCTCAGGAAATATCTGTAAATTGGCGTTTCAAACTAAACGCCGAAAGAGGCCCAGTCTGTCCCGAGTTACAGCCTGGTTAAAGCCGGTGCGCTGCTCACCAGCATCGGATGCTGCGGGGGGACTCCGGTGTTGTCGGAGAATTACTAAGCTTGTCTATTAAACACGAGAGGCGCCACTCTGTTCTATTGCAGTTAGCCAACTTTTGAATTGAACCTCAAGCTGAGTATTTTTATATTACATTACATTTACTCAGTTGGCAGACGCTTTTATCCAAAGCGACTTACATTTGAGGAACAACTTACAAGTATCAACAGAATTTTTAGTTTGCTTACGGGGATACAGAAAGATGGACTCCAGGAGATCTGAACTGAGATCAGGACTCATTAATTGGTGGTTGAACTGTGGTTTTTGCATTGAGCGCTTACTATATAATACCCTGTGGTGAAAAGGTAGGCCGACCAGATGATATTATAATATTATTTAATGCCATGACTTGACTCAAATTGTCTTTCTCATATTATTATAATTTCATATATCTTATTGCTCATAATAATAATTCTACCTAATTCATCATAACACAGGCCTGACCTAAGACAGAACAGTGTAAGTTTAATCTATCTAATATCACACTATACACTGATTTACTGCTTGTCCGTTTTGAATAATACAGAAGTTAAAGAGCTTAAAATTAATCGCACATTAAATCGAAATCGCAATATTGGTTAAAAAAATGCACAATTAGATTATTTTCCAAAATCGTTCAGCCCTAATACCTACTGTGAAATTACCATATCAAACGTGCTAACATGGATGCAGCTGTTCCTGCGTTCCATTTACCTCGGAGGTTGGAGCTGGGAATGACGTCACACCCGACTTGACGGTGTTCCAGTTACAACCTCGCTCGGCCAGCTGTTTGTTTACAACTAGCCAGGTTAGTTATTGCGCTGGTTGATTAAAAAACGCATTGTGCGGTATTTACTCACACTAACTGTAGCAACACGTCCACAGACAGCTGTTGGACAGCACTTTGTGTACGAACATTTCTGAAGCCGCCAGGTTTGCACCTTGTGCAATGCGGAATTAGTTTACTGTAGGAGTTCTTACAGTCTCAATTACCACCTAAACGCAAAGCACATCACACGCTACACACAAGTACATCTTATTGAACATGATTTATTTTCATCACCAATTATCATAGTACAACGTAGAACAGCTTTCTCAAGCAGTTTGTGATGCATTTTGGAAACAGGAGATGAGCCCCTGGTTTAATGCGCCACCTGGCTTGAGACCCGTTCGCACACATATTCTGAATGCATTCAGCAGAATTCAAATGAGCCATTTTAATCTAGATTAATCTAGATTTTAAAAAATTTAATCTATGCCCACCACTAGTTCTAAACTTTTCAGTGTAGTGATGTTAACACAGCATATCGTTAGTGAACACTCCAGCTGGTCAGTTTTTGGTTGTCATGGTATTACATCCGACTATTAACCACACCCCCATTCTCTGTTTGAGAAACAACATTCACCAAAAGTTTGCAGTTTGCCACCATATCCCAGTTGTTCTGCAATGATCATCTGTCAGTGTACATAGTCAAACCTGTGAGTGACATATTAGAAGTTGAAGGAGCTAATGGCAAATCTGTTACTTACGCCGGATATGTGGCGATAAGTCTGAAGTTTGCTTAAGAGTTTATTGCCTCAGAGCCTGAAGTAGGAACTCTAGCTTTGCTAGTACCAGACACTCGCTCAAACAGCAGTATAACAGTACTCTTTGGGACGAACACTCTGGACCCCCTCTATGAGGAGTACTGTGATCACTCTCAGATCTACCACAATTTGTGGCTATACTCAAGTAATCAAAACCCTGCAGCTACAACACCAGCAAAACACTGGTGGTGGACATGGACTAGTAAAACTCAAACTGGCAATACACCTGCCACAGTCCCTGCTGGTATTAAAGTCATACTACAAGGATTTGCTGGTGCAAAAACCGTTACCAGCGAGCAATGGCTGAGGCTTGAGCTAACTTCTATGTAATCCTTACCCGGTAGAATCTTGACACTGTTTTATCACCATGCCAACTCAACATCCCTACAAGGTACCTGTAATTTAGAGAAACAAAACTAATCATAATATAACACTACCAACTAACTGTATCATTGCTGAACTAAGAGTAGCACAAGATGTTTTGCAGGATAGTCATCCTAACCGAACTATGGACCTCTGCTTGCCAGCAGGCTTTAGAGAACATCATCGACAAGCACAGATTATCCCCTGTGCTAGGATTTGCAAATCCTAAATTACCATATAACCTCCACACAGAGGCCAGTACAACTGGACTAGGAGCGGCATTGTATCAGGAACAATGTGTCATTGCCAGTGTTGAGCAGTAATGCGTTAGTTCCTAGGAAAATTTCCCAGGAACTAGTAGTGTAACTTATTTCTTTTCTAAAACAGTAATATTATTACTGGTTACTAATCCAAGTAACCCTGTGTTGCTTGTTACTGAATACAACATCCTTGACATGAATCCACGGCATCGGACGTTCGCCCCTTTTCCACTGATCAGTACCAGCTCGACTTGGCTGGACTCAACTCGCCTTTGTTTGGTTTTCCATTATGGAAAAGTTGTATTTGTACCTGCTAACAGGTACTTCTTTTCATATTACCTCCGTCAAGGTTCCAAGCGAGCTGAGGCAATACTAAAATGTGACGTGAAAACTCATTAGACTATTGATTGGTCAGAGAGAATCGTCACTATTCACTGCGTTATCATTGCACGTGCCAGACTGAGGCCATCAACAGAAGATTTTATATTTTACAGTTTTCGTATGGAATTTCATCACTAAGTCCAGTTCAAAGAAGTTTTGAGGTGTGAAATCAACTGTGTAGATTTCGAATATTGACAGTTTTACGAAAAGTGATGGCGGATCAAAAATGTGCTTGAAAATTTTTGGAGTTCAGGATCTCTGCAAGTGGTAGCGGGGGTAGCCTGAGGCAACCCGTGGAAGTACTATCTCTGGGTACTATCTGCAATGGAAAACAGAGCACGGCCAAACCAAGTCGAGTTGGTAATGGAAAAGTGCCATTTGTGCCAAAAACTAAAAGAACGAGGGAGAGAGGCGTTCTGTCCACAGCTTTAAGTAGCTAGTGCCATTGTTGTGTCACAGTCTAAGATGCAAAGAATATTGTCTATTGTAAACTCTGCACGACCAGTAAAATGCTTTCAACCGTGAACATTTCTACATCTGATTTATTGAAGCATTTGCAGAAGCAACACAGTAATGTGAAACTTACAGAAAGAAACTCCGGCAGCTGCTGTCACTGATGCTTGGACTCATCGGGAGAGAGCGTTAATGTTTTGTAACTGCTCTTATAGATAGGCTGCATATGCAACAGTAGTTCAAAAGTTGGAATTTACTTGCTTCATGTTTTTATTTCAGCCGGTGGTGTTAAACGTTAGGTGCTAAATGCTTTGTAAAAACACTCATAATGTGAGAACATTTGGACTCAAAGGCAGACTCGAAACAGCTCCACAGGGGCAACAAAGTATTATACTGAGTTGTGCAACAGAAGGCAGGGTGATGATGTTCCAACAAGACAGAGTTGGCAAGCACGGAGGGGTGGAGATACTGCACCACAACAGTTCCTTCCCCTCAACGGGAGCCTCCTGGTCACCCACCAGGCTTATCGGTGTGCGCCAGATGAAACTCACGGATGAGGTGGGGATCCATGATGAAGGAGCTGGGAATCCAGGTCCTTTCTTCCGGGCTGTACCCCTCCCAATCTACCAAGTACTGCAGCCCCTCCCCCACCTTCGAACATCCAGGAGCAGACGGACAGTATATGCTGGGTGGTGCATCAACTATCTGGTCGGGTGGAGGACACAAGGGGCTGAAAGACACTGGCTTAATTTGAGAGATGTGGAAACTGGGATGAATTCTCATGGTTTTAGGCAACTTAAGTCTGACTGCTGAAAGGCTAATAACGCTCTCAATCTCATAGGGACCAATGAAGCGAGGGGACAGTTTTTTTTAGACTCTGTTCTGAGGGGAATATTCCTGGACAAAAGCCAGACTTTCTGACCTGGCTGATAGGTGTCAGCCGGGGCCCGACTTCTGCACTGTAAAAATGCCAACTTAGATTTTTTTTGGCATTAAAAGGGATTTTAAGTTTTGCAGACTTAAAATTCTAAATTTGACGCATTAACTAAGCCAGCCTAGCAATTTAAAAAAAGTTTTTTGTTCCAAAACCAATAAATCCAGTTTATTTACACTCACCTAAAGGATTATTAGGAACACCATACTAATACTGTGTTTGACCCCCTTTCACCTTCAGAACTGCCTTAATTCTATGTGGCATTGATTCAACAAGGTGCTGAAAGCATTCTTTAGAAATGCTGGCCCATATTGATAGGATAGCATCTTGCAGTTGATGGAGATTTGTGGAATGCACATCCAGGGCACGAAGCTCCTGTTCCACCACATCCCAAAGATGCTGTATTGGGTTGAGATCTGGTGACTGTGGGGGCCATTTTAGTACAGTGAACTCATTGTCATGTTCAAGAAACCAATTTGAAATGATTCGAGCTTTGTGACATGGTGCATTATCCTGCTGGAAGTAGCCATCAGAAGTTGGGTACATGGTGGCCATAAAGGGATGGACATGGTCAGAAACAATGCTCAGGTAGGCCGTGGCATTTAAACGATGCCCGATTGGCACTAAGGGGCCTAAAGTGTGCCAAGAAAACATCCCCCACACCATTACACCACCACCACCAGCCTGCACAGTGGTAACAAGGCATGATGGATCCATGTTCTCATTCTGTTTACGCCAAATTCTGACTCTACCATCTTAATGTCTCAACAGAAATCGAGACTCATTAGACCAGACAACATTTTTCCAGTCTTCAACTGTCCAATTTTGGTGAGCTCTTGCAAATTGTAGCCTCTTTTTCCTATTTGTAGTGGAGATGACTGGTACCCCGGTGGGGTCTTCTGCTGTTGTAGCCCATCCGCCTCAAGGTTGTGCGTGTTGTGGCTTCACAAATGCTTTGCTGCATACCTCGGTTGTAACGAGTGGTTATTCCAGTCAAAGTTGCTCCTCTATCAGCTTGAATCAGTCGGCCCATTCTCCTCTGACCTCTAGCATCAACAAGGCATTTTCGCCCACAGGACTGCCGTGTACTGGATGTTTTTCCCTTTTCACACCATTCTTTGTAAACCCTAGAAATGGCTGTGCGTGAAAGTCCCAGTAACTGAGCAGATTGCGAAATACTCAAACTAGCCCGTCTGGCACCAACAACCATGCCACACTCAAAATTGCTTAAATCACCTTTCTTTCCCATTCTGACATTCAGTTTGGAGTTCAGGAGATTGTCTTGACCAGGACCACACCCTTAAATGCATTGAAGCAACTGCCATGTGATTGGTTGATTAGATAATTGCATAATGAGACATTGAACAGGTGTTCCTAATAATCCTGTAGGTGAGTGTATTTAAGTTCATCTTCAGTTCTTTGAGCGAAAGTTTAGAAAACCCACATGCCATTGTTGTGAAATTGTGGGAAAGCCAACTTTCACAGTTGATGTTTGTCCTCCCACTTCTGACTGGCTGTTACGGATCAGACCAAGACTTGAGAGCACCCAGGTAAGTTTGGATATTCTTTTCATTTTAAAATGGTGTTTAGTATTAGTATAGTATTAAAAGTTATATGTTGTGATTAATCAATAGATAAGTTGGGAATTATCATAGACAAGGTAAACACAACTAACATTAGCAAACACTAGTGGCTGATTAAATTTAATTAATTTTAATTGTCTTGGCTGTCACAATATGCAGTCCTATTGTTAAAATTCAAAATGAATGAGACAGAATATAGTTTGTCATTGGTAATTCCAGAGTGCAGCTTACTTTTTACAATGACAGTTGTAACTGTCACATATTAAGAAAATATTTGTTTTAGTGAAATTAACTGACTCTTAAATGTTTATTCTATTGCTGCATTGCTAATTTCTAGCAACTTGCCATTTATGTCTTTCATATTGAAGTTCACCCACACCAGTGAAGTTCTCCTGAAACCAGCACACCCGAAGATTCTATTGGGCCAGGAGGGCAGCTTTTCCATTTGAGATGGATCAACTCCTTAACAGACTGGATGAAGAAGTGACTTACAGATTATAGAGAATATTCTCAATATTTTGTACACTGTGATCATGAATGTATGCCATGATTTTTTTTCCCCCCCACAAATAATTTTTTTAATAAACACTCAATCTGATGTAAGGTATTGCTTGTAGTGATAGAATAAACAAACTGTACACTACATAAGTGACAAACAACGACAGTGACTTAGGTGAACATCTATCAGATAAAAAGATATTTATATTAAGAAACTGCAGCCTTGAAGGTCCTTCCCTTGTATCTCTGTGACAGTCAAGAGAAGCGGTTCAGGAACTGTCTTGTGAGTGGTTGTTAGTAACATTAAATATATCTTTTTATATTAAAATGAAGTTTGTAGTTCCTTCATTGCTACATACATAGAAAATTATAATGAATTTGTGAAATAACATAAAAGAAATAAAATAGACTAATCTAATATATTCCATTTTTAAAATACAAACTAATTTAAATAAATAGGTGCAACTTTTGGATTTGGCTCTCTGTCCTTTTCTCCAAGAATTTTAATTCAATTTCAATTCAATTTTATTTATATAGCGCCAAATCACACAGTTATTTCACAGTGAGAAGAAATACCATTTCTTCTTGCAGTATGTAACTACTTAAAACACTCCTATTTACGTGCAATATAACTTGGCCATGGCCTATACTGCCCCTTTAATATGTCACAATCGAAAATAAACTTCTGTAATAATTACAGTCCACTGAAATGTATTGACTAGAAAGAGCTTATGTTACATATTTTAACCACATTTAACAGAAACGGACGGCAGTATTCAAGTTAACAAGGTGCGTTTTAACAGTGCATATTGCTTAAACATCTTATCAAACAAACATCAAAAATATCTTCAGTGTACAGGAGCTGGCACAACATTTTCGCACCGTAAACTTTAAATATCTGGTATTCGTAGCGCCAACAAGGCGTCATTGCGGTAAAACTTCAACAGGGCAAACTTACTTCCTGTCTTTACACACATCAAAATCATTGTACACATTCTAAACATAAAACAAACAATAATGTTAGGTGACGTAAACTCAGTAGTTATGGGTTATTTATACTAAGGTGGTGATGGCGCAATGGTTAAGACTGTGCCTTTGGGGTGACTGCGACCCATCCACCATTGTGTCCCTGAGCAAGACACTTAGCAAGGCGTGCGACCTCTGACATGTATAGCAATTCTAAGTCGCCTTGGATAAAAGCGTCAGCTAAATGTAATGTATCTGAAAATGGCCCATTCAGAGAATTTTTCATTTTTCATTTTTAAAAAAAAAAAAGTAACTCAGCAGCAGATAAATGTGCCTTTCAGTGGCTGCACTGTGTACTGTTTTAGTAAGACCTTCAGTGACCTACACTGCATTTCCTTCAATTTGATCTGAAAAGTTTATAGCGAACTCCATAAACAGCTCTGATCCCCGAGGTTTTGTGCTGCGCCGCTTGGTGCATAGCAAGTAGCTTGCTGCTTGTCAAGTCTTACACTTCTGCACAGGAATCGTTGTGTTTTTTTGAAGTAAGATGTTAGTTTGAACAGCCTCTGGAGTCAGCAGATTAAAACACATCCACAAGCAGTGCCACACAACAGCTCTCCATTCCCTGCTTGAAAATCAAAAGGCTTCTTACTGAAAACTTGCCGGTGACAGCCAAGCTCAGTGAGAGAATCACAATGTTCTCTGGGAAACCTGGAGCATTCAGCCAGTTTTTGGAGTTGCTCATATGAACAAGGGACAAAGTTAACCTGCCGATGTGAAAGTCCTCTCTTTCTTCCTCCTCTACAACAGGGGGGTCCAGGAGAGAGCGGAGAGTAGTGGGATGAATATCAGAGCTGAGATTATTAGTCAGTCAGCCTCCCTCCTCTGTGAGCCAGAGAGAAGGTCATGTAATAAATAGGGGAAGCATAGATGAGACAGGCTGAAGAAAGGAAGGATTAAACCTGTTTGTTTGACAAGAGCTGTGGCGAAGAGAACCTCAGTGCTAGGATGTTGGTACAAGAGAAGAGGAAAGACAACACAGAATGTTCTAAATCAGGCCACAGGAACATTTTCTTACTAAGACCCAGTATAATGTCTTCCCTAGTAAATGCAATCACACAGAGGGCCCTTATTCTTGTGTGTTAATTCATCAATAAAGTGCATGCTCAAAAATATCCTGTCATTATGCTCATATAATTAAATCATTTTAGCATGTGAGTGTAACATCCTGCCTTGTTAACCCCAGAACTAATACCATTAGTAATTACACCAGTAATAATTAATGGCACACACAATACATCAACAAGCTATACACCTGGGGCCCCGTTCATAAACTTTTGCAACATACGTTGCGATTAGCAACATGAAGTAATTTCCTAAGGGTGGAAGGGTGGGGCTGGGTGAGATTCAAGTAATTGGTGGCATCATGGCAAGGTATAGTGTGTCACTGAACTGTGTTATTAAACTTCAATAGTGGAGTAACTAGTATTAATTTGTGTACTTTTTTGTAGTTAGTATAACTACTATATTCATAGGTTACACTTTGGCTAATGTCTGCCTACAAATTGTTTGTAGTAGACCTATTTGCAACATTTTAATAGCTTATTAATATGCAACAGTTGGTCTTGTTAATCTGAAATAGCGTTGCCAAGATGGCTGCCGAGTGGCATGACTTGCCTATAAGGACTTTGGTACTATCAACATATATGTATGTTGGGTCAGGTTTGGTTATTAGCTGAATATCAAAGATATTCTAGAAATATTAATAAAAGTAAGACTGAGAGAGAGTGGGCGGTGAATCCGACCATGCGGTCGGTCCGCAGATTATAGTTTGGAATCATAATTGTGGTTTAAAACCACGTGATTCCAGAATCACGATGACAGACACTCTCTCTCTTCTACACTACAAAAATAGCCAAGCACTCAGATGTTAGGCTGCTGTGGCCACTGGTCAGGTTAGCTGCAGAGATCATGTGGTGTGTGTGTATGTGGGGTTAGTAAACAAGAGGAGAAGAAGAAAGGCATAAAGAAAGGCGAGATACAATATACCACAATCTATCCTACAGACACAAGCAAGTAACCTACAGCTGTGGGCACTGGCTTTGTTAAGATAGAATGTGCTATAGTATCTGCTCTCAGACAGCAAAAGCTAAAACCAGAAATCCTAATTACTGTTGCAAACAACCAGCTTCAACTCATCAGAAAAGAACTAGTAGTAATAAACTTTACATTCAGCAAAAAAGAGCACCGCCTTTTGGCCGAATTGCACCAAATTGTTCAGGTGTCATCAGGGCCCCATCGGGAAGAAATGACCCAAATTTGGTTTGAATCGGACTTGTGGTTATGGAGATATAAAATGCATGTAAGTGAATGGGAGTGTTTTTTGATATATGATTAATAGCTCCACCTTTTCTCCATTGACCCCCATGTTAAAATGCCCAACTTTACAGCAGAATAAAACATGTTTACAGCCTGGTTCAAAAAATGGTTTTAGTGCATATCGCTAATTTTGCCCTTCGTGACAACTGTGAGGGGGGTGAATTTTTTTATAACTCACCTGCTTAAATTATATTAAGCCTTAAAGTTCTGCATTATTAGGGGCGTGGCCGCTTTGATTGACAAGCACCATTAGCCTCTGCCACTCCTAGCACTTGGTCCGACGTCTGTTAGCCTCACTCAGCTACACGGAGCTCTGAGGCTCAGCCTGTCGGAGGCTTTTGGACATTTCTACATGCAGATACCGGATGATTAATGGCAGGCTGTGTAGTTCATTGGAGATAGAACCTCCAGGAATTCCTGTATTTTATTTATGTGTTAACATTTAACAGGTATCTGCATACAGCCCGGTTAGTTTAACGTTAGCTCGTTACGCTAATTAGCCAAATATGAGCAGCTCCAAGCTGATAAGTAAGTTAGTGTGTTTTAACGACAGCTTTTAATGAGACAAAGACAAAGTCAGCAAGAAGAGAGAAGCCAAAATGTAATGTTATTAGATTAACCTTAGTGTTAGACATTAGGGTGATAATGCTTTGGGAAAAAAGGCATCTGTGTGAAGTTGTAAGTAAAAGGCTCAGCGCTCAGTTAGCTGATATTATGCTAACGGTAACTTTTACTAACGGGCGATGTGAGATTTAGCCACGTCCTGTAATGGAATCACTGTCAGATACTAGACAGATACTATTAGAAGTGGCTGCTCCTGATCCCGATGCACACGAAGGGTTTAAGGGCAGAGAGCCGGTGGGGGTCGGCTGCCTGAAACTGTCACACCGAGGAGCACCGAAGCCACTATGTGAGATAGCTGTCTCTCCCAAGGGGAGCCGTGCACCTCCGAGTGTAACGTGACTGTTTAATAACTATAACGTTATACTATTAACGTTATAGTTATACTAGCTCTTCAGGAGAGAACAGCTCCAGCTTCCAGCTCTTCAGCTCCTGCTTTTCTTTTTACTCACAACACCTGAACACTACTGACGTGAATTTATGACACTGGGTTCTTATCAACAGACTCTATCATTATAACAACTCTCAACACATTTTAAGTCATATAAAACTACTTTTACATTTGTAAGCTTTTAATATTGTTGTTTTCATAAATGCAAGACAAGAGTTTATTTATTTGTTAAACTATTGCTTTTGTATTTGGAATACTTTGCTATAATGTGTATAAAACGGTATAAAACTAATTATACATAAAAAAATCATTCTTCATTATCAGTTTCATATTTTAATTTTTAAACAGTGTGATCTAAACTTAATATATTATAGTTAATGGCTGTAAATGGAAATATTAAGATGTTATTTATAGGCTAACATTTACATGTTAGTAGAACGTAAAAAATGAAGTGCAGATCATTCTTTGTTTCAGCACTTACCCACAGGATGGTCTGGATGCGTCCACATTATTCTGTTTTGAACTAGACTTATATCAGAGCAGCAAACAAGGCCCTCTTCAGAAACTTCAGGCTCTGGTATACAGTATATGGGTACTGGGTGTATGGCTCCTTCTTAAAGTACCATTAGCTTTTCAGTAATTATTAAATACAGGGAGTGCAAATATATATAGGATATATTACAATGTGAAGCATAAACCATATCTTTTTTAAATTCCACATCAGTCCACGCCAACAGATACAGACTTCCACGACAATAACAAGGCTTCCAGGTCTGTGCAGCTCTCTGGCACCAGGTGGGACATCTGATCCACAGAGTGACTCTAGGAGGCAAATGCTTCAGGTGATGAAAAATATAACGATAAAAAATACAGATGAGTCTTAATAAATAGAATATTGTGGTGAAATAAATTTTCTAAGGCAATTCTATTCAAAAAGTGATTCTGATCTATTCTAGATTCATTACACAAAGTGAAGCATTTCAAACCCTTTTTGTTTTCATCTTGTTTACAGTTTAAATGTATAAACATTTTAGAATAAAAATACATTTCTGTATTATAGATTATACAGAAATGTCAACTGGAGACGAGTTCTCTAAACAGCTAATTAACTCAAAACGCCTGCAAAGGTTTCTGAAGCCTGTAATCTCTGTCTGGTTCTAGTGCTCAGAATGAACTTTTCCACAGTATTCTAATTTTTTGAGATGCTCTTCTAAAAGATGCCTCAGTGTTTTAATGTTGACAGCACTATTATGTCACATAAGTTGTAGAGATGGAACAAAGGAGACAGTCTTTAAATGTTTTTGTGTTGTCTGCTTAAGACAGACAATTTTATCAGCTGTCAAATGTCCAGCAGCCAAGTTGTTCTACGTTAACGTTGTTTTAATGTCATGTGACATTTTGCAGCGCCGTGGAAAGTCGGACACGATTTCTAACCAGCATGCCTTATTTTAAGTCCAGCATGCATCATGTTAAGTCAGCCCTGCGCAGCTCCGCATGAAGTCAAACGCACCTAATCAAGTTAAAGTTCATGGTTACGTGTAAATTAAGTGACTGGGGCATTTTCCATTGTTCTCTGACCCCTTTGTTTGGAAAGCCACATGGCCAGGCTTTGGGCCCTTTGTATTCGTCTTTAGCCAGGCTCCACAGTTACATTGTTTTCATGGATGTGAGGCCCAACAACTGATTCACAAATAAAACTGTTTTCTGTCTTTCTAAGGTTTGATTGGGGCCAATAAAAGTGTATTCATTACAATTTCAGATAACAGCATCCTATATAGCTTACCACTAGTATAATATTAATTCCAGTTAGATTATGGTACGATGTCTTCTTTCAATAAATCAATGTGCAAGACAAATGCTCTACATGGTGGTTAGTCTCTAATTTGTTAATGCTAAGTGCTAACTTGTCAATAATCAGAACCATTCAACATTTGGAAAGTTTGCTGTAGCACCATGTCAACCTTTTTTTTAATGTCCCACCCCCTCCAGGCTGTGACGGTTCAAGAACAGTGACATTGATGAGCAGCTTTATGCACGCGCTTGGATAAAAAACCACCCAATCTTTTCCTTACTCCATCTCCCTGGTGTAGAGAGCAGAGGGTTATGATGTATATGCAGTTTGACCAGTGTTTGGGTGAAGGACGTGCGTGTGTGAGAAGACGGGACCTAAACAGAAAGGTCAAAGCAATGCAAAAATGCACACAATGAACGCTGACTGTAGAGAGCAAAACCCAAATCAATTTGGGCAATTTAGACATCCTGGCCGGATGCATTTTTTAGGTCCCAAAAAGAGCACGTCTTGATAAAAGATGCAGTATGGTCACCCTAAATTTCCTCTCTTTCCTCTTGATACAATTCACTAATCAAAACAAACACCATACTAGTCCTGTAGGACTTGAAAATAGATCTACTTTTGCTAGAGGTTATCTTTAGAGAAACATGTTGTGCTACTATTTGCAGTCTGAAGCGTGCTCTGTGTGCTCTGATGATGGTGAGCTGAAGCTAAACATTACACACTTGAGAAAATGATTTGACAATCTCTTAGGATGAATTCAACAACTATAGCACCTTGTTTTGTTTGATAGTACAAGATATGATTGTGTTTAGAAGACCTCTGAAACATTCAAATGTTAATACATCTATAATTTACAGTTCCTTCACAAAATTCTTTTTCACGATTATATGTCTCATGTACAGCTGTCAAGACATAGTGACAGTTTAAGCAAATATGCCAAAAGGTTCTTTTTGTAACAGTTGCTCTTACTACTATCTGAACCTTTATATGCGCCATTCAATAAACACACCTGATTCATGACACTGCATTAAGGTTGGGTTAGTTTAGGCAACTAAATTTGCTTAGTAATGTTAGAATATGAATATGACAAGTTTCTGGGCGCAATAACTTCTTTGTGTTTATTGTGCTTACTATTTTGAGATGATATATTTGCTTTCTTTTCTGTTGAAAATACTTTCTTTATTTTTTTTTAGTCAGTAATTTGAGTTTCAAACCATAATAATAACCTTGCAATAGCAGTTTGTAGACAGTACATGGCAGCACAAGACTGGTGTATCCCCGGAAATGTAGTTCGGGGCTCATGCAGTTGGTGATGCTCCCAGTCATGATATTTAGCTGCACAGTGGATAGCAGCAGTATGTAGTGTACCAGCTTAGGATCAGAGATAGGTTAGAACAGCTACCACGGATGCAAAATAGAGGACACTGATGTTTGGTGCATTTGAGATGACTGCAGCTGACTTTCGCTGACTTGATATTAAACTTGACCTGCCGGCAACTGTAGTGGAAGGGTATAAAAACTTTGCCATCCAGTTAGAGTTCCGGCAAAAGGTGGTTCCCCTTGGTGCAGCTGGAGAAAAGTAACTGCAGTTACCAGAAATTGCATTCCCCTTACTCCCCCAAGACATGTGATCTGACATGGTGATGTTTTGCAGCACCGGTAAGTTGGCCAAAATTTCTAACCAGCATGCCTTGTGTTATGTCCAGCATGTACCATATTGAAAATTCCATATGAAATATTTATGTGGTGAAAAATTTAACGTAGAAAAAAAGAGACCAACATAATTGCATCTGTTTATGAAAGTGAGTTATAGTGGAATTTTGGATATGTTCTTAAATGAAGAACCAATTTAAAAACCTGGGTAAGTATATGGTTTCAAATAAAAAATAAATCTCACCAATGGTATCACATGTTCTCTATCACTTAACATAAAAAGTTTCAAAAACCACCCACTACTGTTTCAACACTGTGAGACACACTGTTGCCTTTCCTGATAAGTTTAGGACTGATCAAGCTACAGCTTTCAACAGTAAAAGTAGTGCAGAGGCCTGCCCTCTGCGTGATGAAATTAAATCCTGAGCCAACCAACTTGACAGCTGAATCATTTGAAACATATCAGGAGAAGAACAACTTTACAGCCAATTTGGGAGTTTAGACTGTGGAGATGCTTTGAACCTCTTTCCCTCAGGCAAACAAAAAAAACAGATTCTGCTCACACACATAAAGCTGACTGTGTGACTGCAGCAAGCTCCCACCTCCTCTGTTCATCTGCAACACACATACATACAAATACACCCTTACCCATACACACACACTGCACTACCAGACTTGCATTCAGATTAAGTCTTTGAGATTATTACAGTCTGTTTCATTTTGGTCACAAAGTGTTCAGCCTCACAGTCAGCCTCTCCACATTTAATAATAATCATCTGTGATTGCTATAACTCAACCAATATTTTTACACCTACACTGTTCTCCTGCCTTATGCTGGAAAATAATATCCACAAAACAAGCTGATCATTGATTTTAGGAAAAAGTAGGCAGATCAGTGGAGCTAAAGTGGAGTAGGTGAATAGAACCAGCATCCAGGGGCATTGCTAGACATAAAGCTCTACTGGGGCACAGGGCCTGACATCCCTAATGTAAATTTTTGATTTATTTTATTGAAGTGTATGAAATGTTTTAGTAAGACTTAGCCACAGGTGGTTCTAACAATGATGACAACTATCGTTACCACAGCCAGGAGCACTAACGAACCAGCGGTATCGACAATTCTAGCTAACACAGCACAGAGGTTAAATAGCTGAGTTTCCCTACCAGTCAGTCAGAACTGAAGAAGTCTCTTGAATGAGAGACAAAATGTCTTCTAGTTTTCTTCTACAAAGTCCAGTTGCCCCTGACTTTAACCTTCATTGGATAACTATGACCTGGATAACTGAGAACCTTCACAGATGTAGCCAATTGTTGCTAACTTGACCGTGGAGCCCTACACATCCATAAACGACTCCAAGGGGTCTTGACAATCTTACTGGGGCACAACGCATGTATAAAGGGACAGGTGCCCCAGTAAAAAGGGTCTAGTGCCGCACATGCCATGCCAGCATCCCAGAGAACCTGACATGGTCATCCAGGTAGGTAGGTAGGTTTATTCACAACATAACAAGTAATAGAGTGAAACTTGAGTTTGTAACTCCCTTCTGCTACATAGCAGACAACATTAATAAAGAATCAATTATCAAAAATGGTAACAGAAATAAACTATAACAGGCTGTGGCTGGGTGGGTAATGTCCTTTAGTATCCTTTGGGCTCTGCGTACACCAGCGGCGTCCTTAGCCCTGGGCAGGAACGGACTGGGACTAAAAAACTGCCCTGGACTTTGACTAGGCCCGGCCCAAAGCAATCGGCGCGTGGAAACTTGACGACAACAACAACAATAACGCCTGCCGCCTGGCATGAGTGTCACAAGACTTTAATTTTACAGCTAAAATGTTGAAGTGTAGCTGTTTTAACTACTGTAATCATTAAAAATGTAGCAAGCTGAATATCACTTCCTAACATCATCCCTAGCAAATAACTCTCTTTCTCCTCTCATGTTCCATACTTACTTGCTCTGTATCTGCCTGTGGAACCAGCTCATCTTTCTGTCCCTCACCATCACTGGTGGCATGTTGCTGCATAGCTGTCTGGCTCACTTCTTCACTGCTGGGTCTGCTGCTAATATTTAACTGCGAGGTGCTGCTGCTGGCTGTGCTGCTAAATATTTCAGTTAGTTTGCGACATTTACCGGCTTCAGTATCTAAATTCCGCAATTTATTTTCTCTCGCCTTCTCAGCCCCACCCTTTACTTTCCATTTTTTACCCACAGCCTCGTTATGCATATTGTTTGTTTGGTTCTATGCTTTTTTAACATCTTTGCAGTTGGTTTCTTCCTCCGCTTCCGCTTCCACTTCTTCTTCTCCTTACTTGGCGGCCACGGTCAGTGCAGCTGGCATCCAACTTAAAGGTGCATTGCTGCCACCTACAGTACTGGAGTGTGAAACAGATTAGTGGGGGAAAAAACAGGTGATGACTGCGTGTGTGGCGGGTGGTGGTCGGTGGGCGGTGGCGGCCCGCCGGCCGTCCTGGAGTGCCGGCCGTTCTGTGATTCTCCAGATCACACAGATGGCCAGTCCGCCCCTGGCCCTGGGCCCTGTTGATTGAAAAGCCCATCTCTGAAGGATTTTTAAAAAACAAACCACAAAAGGCCGAAAATTGAACCTCACTCGCTTAACTACCTTATGTGCTCGGGTGCGAGCGAGAGCCAGTGAGAGAGATTATTATTTATTCTCCTGCACATTAGGGAGACTACGATGATCCAGCTGTAGCTCTGTGTCTGTCCTCTCTGCTCCACCTGAAGCGTTGAGCTGTACTTTATCAGATGTGCTGAAATTAACGTGTGTGGATTTGTGGTGAGGTTAATCACCTGTTGGGCAGAGGAGGCATTATACATATTTAATTTCAAAATCTATGTTTGGTTATTGCCTTTCTGGCTCAGGCGATTTCAGAGCTTGCTCATAGGTGACTCACTAAGTGACCAGCCAATCACTCACACACTCCACATCAGTCTCGGACAAAATGTGGCCTATTTAAATGTTGAGAGAGGAAAAAAGTTGCTAAAAAAGTTGCTGAAAAAGTTGCGGTGCAACAAAGTTCCTCAATATTACAGACTTTTCTTTTGTCTTCTGTTACTTCTAGCTGAAGGGTGGGTACATCTAATGTACTTTTAATTTTGCTACATTTTCCATTCATACCTTTTATAACTGAACCAGTCTGTAATCTGCATTTTGCTTCATTAACTGAAATGAGCTCATCCAGGCTGTGCACGCAGTAATGCACTGGTCGGGTGCTTGTCACAGAGCTGGGCAGATGCAAACATTTAGAAAATCAGGCAAATATCTTTTCAGTTTAAGGTTTTATGTTTTACTAATACAACTGAAACCCAGTGAGCCACACCATGATACTGGTGACCGTGTTGGAAAGCAGCCTGAGTCGCTCTTTCACAAGTCGGCAAGTGAAAGACTTCCGCTTTCCATTAACGGCGCATTAAAAGCGTCTTTAGTCTCTTTGGAGCAAATGAAGGCTATACACTGTAAGATCTATGTCAGATGATCACTGCATATATTAAAAGTGTCCTGTTGTTGAACAGAGAATCGCTTTGGACATCAGCCTGTTTCTTTTCTTTAATACACATCGGTTGCTATTTGTTTTATAGCGATGTCCGACGGTGAGTCCATAAACAGAATGTTGCAGGTGAAACTAATCTTTCACTTAGCTGAGAGAGAGAGAGAGAGAGAGAAGAATGGTGGATAAAATAGTTCTGTTTGGTTTTACGCATGACGCACAGCTTCCTCTGTATGCAGGTTTACCTGCTTCAACAACGAGCTGCCCTCGTATTACTGCCACAATAATTCTTTGCGTTGTGAAGATTATTTAGATGCTTCAGGAATAATCAGACTGTATTGGCAGCTTATGCTATGTAAAGCAAGCGGTTTGGTTGGCTACACCTCCATAATAAAAGGCACAGGCTGGGCAGTAAAAGTGATATTTTAAAGTGATCTTATCAACACCTTCATGGAGATTTAAAAAAGGAAAATAATTGTAGAAATGGCTAAATTACAGATAATCAGCTTCTTATCTGCATTTGCAGGAATATTTTAATGGGCTACTTAAAAAATAAACTCATCAAGTTGCCTAGTCTGATGCAATAGACAGCCCATTTTTATTCTGATAGCATATATTTTGACCTTTCCTCATGTGGATACACAGGGGCTGTGATCCTGCACAACAAAACATTCCCACATCTACCACGGATAGTAGTGGTGCAACGGGTTCCAGAATCCGTGGTATGGATCCCGTCCACACGGTGCAGCACGCAGGTGGACCGCGGACTGATTGCAAAGTCTATGATGATTTATCCTGGTTGACCTCCAAATATTCCTTTATTTTGGAAATGTCAGAGAACGCAGTTAGATTCTGTGCAGAGCTTTGAACATGAGCAGAAAACCTGCTGAAAAACAGGAGCTATGTCCAGGAGTTTCTAACTGAATTAAAATGAAGTGAAAAGGTGCCACATGCACATTTAAAGAGGTTAGTCAGTCACACCTGCCTGTGTGTTGATTCAGCAGTGATGATATTAAAAGTTGATCTACAGGAGAAACATATCTGAAAGCTGAGAGCTGCTCTGCATTATATTCTGTTGCAGTTTTTAAATTTTATTGTTTTTAAATTGTTTTATTAAAAACTCTTTCTCCAAGAGTGTCCTGGCCAAGGCAGGCAGTAGTACAATTGCACATTTAAGATGGGAATAAATGATCAGTTACAAGGTCATAAAATATCAAAATGTTCGTAAATATTCACCACAATTCAGCAACAAGGACGATCAAACAAGCAATCAGTCATACCATCTGAAGGCAGAATTGCCAGCCTTCAAGTCATTTAAAAGCAACAGTGAAACAAAGATGCAGCCCCCTGTGGGCTGCCTGAGTTTTGTGTCCCTTTACATAAATAATTTCCACATATGGATGCAGAAAATGCAGAAACTGGTGCAAAAAGGAAAATGTAGGAAACTAAGTGTTTAACATTCAAAATTTTGTGGGGGAGTAGCCCCAGACCTCCCGTCGCACTGTCACACCTTTGTTGTTATATTAGGCTATGTGATTTAGACACAACATTACAATTTATCAGACATCACACAGTTAATAGTGTGGCTTTGTTGTGCTATATAAGTAGAGTATGTTTACTATTGCTTTAACGCTTGGTGGAAGGTCAATTATTAAGTGAAGATATGACGTTTTATGGGCAGGGCTAAGCCCCCAATGTTTCAAGAACGCCCCTGGCGTAGACACCTCACCTCACCTCATCACTGATGCTTTGGGAGACTGGTACCAATGATCTTCTGAGCAGTTTTAATTACCCGCTGCAGAGCCCTCCTGTCTTGGGCCGTGCACATCCCATGTCAGTTTGTGATGTTTCCAGTCAGGATGCTTTCTATTACTCCTCTATAAAAGCTGACAAGAACTTGGCGTGGGAATTTGGCCTTCTTAAAGAGGTGGTATTTTCCCACTTGGCGAGAGTTATATGGGGCACATTTAGCTTTCATCCCTGTGATGTCACAGGAATCAAAAGGAAACGGCTAGACTACAAACGAGCTGTTTTCAGGCAGTGCAAAGCAGAGTTTTCTGTGGGAGATGGGAACTTCCTTTGGGCTGGACTTTGGGCTTTTTCACTTTGCAAACCTGTTACATGCACAAAAAAGGTATATAACTCAATAAAGGAGAGGGAAAAAGCCAAAAATCAGAAAACCACCTCTTTAAGCTTCCTCATGAAATAGTCGTTTCTGAACTTTCTTTACCAGTGTGGAGATGTTGATGCTGATTCACAGGAACTTGAAACTATTCACCTGCTCCACCTCAGCTACACTGATTTAGATAGGAGTGTGTGTCTTTATCTCCTTCCTAAAATCAATGATCAGCTCCTTGGTTTTGCTGATGTTGAGTTGCTCTCACAAATGTATTTCTTAAGGAAAGGCCAAATTCCCATGTCAAGTTCTTGTTAACTTTTACAGAGGAGCAATAGAAAGCATCCTGACTTTCACTAACTGGCAGAGCTGGCATACTGGGAAAATGCATTGTGGGCCGATGCACCTTTGGGCCGGTCTAACATAAATTATTTATTTATATAACTGTTTTTAAAGAATGGGCCAACGATCGGCCCATAAAGCATGGACAGCGGCCCATTGGGTAATTATCTATACTGACGGATCACATCCCTTACTAGCCCCCACCCCCTCTGCTCTCTGTTTCTTGTGTTGTACGGCCACAAAAAAACTCATTCTTCTGAGGATACCGCCCAATGCATGAAAATAGGCCTAACCAATATGTTTGTTACAAGGGCTGCAGAAGCTTCAACATCAGCTGCAGTACCCTGCGAAGTGCAGGCACAGGCACTTGAGGGAGTAAAAGAGCTGTGGTGGCCGCTGCCAGGCAGAAGAGGAGGCGTGTGATAGTGAAACAGAGTGACAAAGTGACAGGGCTGAGGGAGAGAGAGCAGGAGGAGAGTGGAGGTGAAGCAGCAAGCATGGAGTAGCTCAACCTGTTGGGAGGGGGCAGAGAGGGAGGGTCATTTAGACTGGGGATGCTGGGGACATGTAGCCACCACTTTTTAAAAACATTTGTTAAGCAAAAGATAATAATAAACCACTGATTACTGCATTATATTTTATTATTGTGAATTGTGCAGAAAATGTCTGCAGAATGCAGGAATTTAAGTGTTTAATGCTCAAAATCTTCTGTGGGAGGATCCCCAGACCCTCTATTCAATATTTCAACTATATATTTTTTTCTAAATAGTAGGTGTGACTATCCTGTCCTGAGCTTGTCTGTGTTATATTATTTTGGCCAAGCCTTCTCTGTGTTTTGATTTTGGTTTCTCTGTGTCTGGGTTTTGGGGTTCAGTCCTGTGTCTGTGGTCTTGTATCCAGTCTTCGGCTTGTTCTGTGTGGTGGTTCTGGTCTGCTCTGTCCTGTCATCTCAATGTCTGCCTTAGTACTTGTTTAGTTTCTAGTTCAGTGTTTTAGTTCTTAGTCCTGTACCTTAGTTCATGTCTGTATTGTTTACTCAATTTTCAATTTTTCAATTCATATTAACAGTATTGCCAAAGCATCATACATACTACATAAGAATAATCAACCCCATACATTTCATTAAACAAGAAATTAAAATATAAAGTAAATCAAATCGTATGTGTTAAAAAAAAAATTAAAAATAAAATAAATAAAACAGTAAGTGTGTGTATGTGTTAAAAAATAAAAATATATTAAAAAATTAAAATAAAATAAATAAATGAAACGGTAATGGTGTGTGTGTGTGTGTGTGTGTGTGTATATATACACTGCTAAAAAAAATAAAGGGAATACATTAACAACACAATGTAACTCCAAGTCAATCATACTCTTGTGAAATCAAACTGTCCACTTAGGAAGCAACACTGATTGACAAACAATTTCACATGCTGTTGTACAAATGGAATAGACAACAGGTGAAAATTATAGAGAATTAGCAGGACACCCCCAATAAAGGAGTGGTTCTGCAGGTGGTGACCACAGACCACTTCTCAGTTTCTATGCTTCCTGGCTGATGTTTTGGTCACTTTTGGCATAGCTGGAGGACGTGCTGAGGCTGGAGG
>JALXJV020000024.1:702066-1153144 GCA_024633595.2 Lepomis macrochirus
TTTTCACCCTCGTCAGTGTTTCTCAGCAGGTGGTACCGCCCCAGAAGCGTTCAAGGACAATGGGGGCTGAAAGCAATATTTTAGAAAGGGGGGCGCTGAGCTGCTTTTGGGGGGCGTTTGTTGGATGGAAATTCTAAGGTGAGTTTACACTTAAGATTCACAACAATACGAGTTTAAATTTTGAACTACTTGCAAAAAATTGTGGTCTGCAACATTAAAACCTGCCAGTTTAGTCCACTGTGACTGGACGAGACTGTGCATTTTTTCTCCATCAGCAACTTGTTGTGCAGCTTCGTTCTGCCTTCAAGGGAACGGGAAGTCAGAGTATCATCTCTAAAATTTTACCCACATTGTTTTTACTGTGTAAACTCTAGAAAACCGACGCTCTCTTTCTAGGTGGGAAAGTGTTTATTTCTCTGAGGAAAACACCGCGAACGCCTTGTTATCGCAGTTGTTACACATTTACAAGAGGGATATTCCGCTGTCGGACTCACCCTGAAAGCAACTTCGCTGCGACACCAGCGAGTGACGTCCACCCTCCTCGCGCTGTGAGTTGCAGACAGTTTGTGCCAAAGCGGACATGTAGGTAGTTTCAGTCGGCTATAAAAATGTAACGTTAAAAACTGAAGCCCTGTCTCGCTCTGTTGGGGACTGTTAGCGGCACTTTATCAGAGGTGCTGAAGTTAAGCTGTGTGGAATTATTCGTGAGCTTTCTGTGAGATCACAGGTGTTGTTGGTTAGTTTCATCTCATTCAGTTTTGTCAGACGGCGAGGGGAAGCGAATCAGTAACATAATGCAGTAAACTATTATGAATTCTCTTTAAATAGGCTTTAAATGACGTTAGTCTCCTATAACGTCTTTTTTTCTTTACATGTCAGAGAACACAGATCTGTGGCAGAGATTCTGAATGTGCAGAAAGTTTTGAACATGAGCAGATAAGTAACAGTGTTTCCTATACGTTCATTTATTTGTGGCGGCCCGCCACAATAGCTGACCACAACATATTTATTTTTTATTTTTATTTTATTTACCAGGCCTATTTAAAATCGTATTTGACTGCAGAGCTGCAGGCAGCGCGAATTCGCGGAGCTCATCGTCTCGCTCGTCCCCCTCTCCTCTCTCTCTCTCTCTCTCTCTCCCTCGTGAACACAGGTGCACAACGCAGCCAATGTCGGAGACCCAGCTAATAGAAGTTATTAGTAAGCATGTAAGGAGCCTGGCTAATGAAGAGAGCTAAGTTAATGTTAAAATACAGCTGGGTTTTCGAGGTTAGCTGTACAGCTGCAGCACAGTTGCACAGTTGTCATTCTGTGGGAAACACTGACAGGAGCTAAAGTCCGGTCAGTTACTGAATTAAAACAGATTCATTTATCACTGAGATGAAAAGGGACCATAAACACATTTAAATAGGTTACTTCCCCACAAAAAAGGAGGTAAGACTTAATCATGTGTGTTGACTCAGCAGGGATGATATTAAATAAGTTGATGTACAGGAGAAAAATATTTAAAAGCAAGAAAAATAACTGAGAGGCTCACTACATTGTATTCTATTATAATTATATATTTTGAATTGTCACCTGAATTTTTTGACATTGGTGCAGAAAAGGCAGAAATTAGGGGAGAAATCTAAACCAGAATGCAGGAAATTAAGTGTTTAATGCTCAAAATCTTCTGGGGGAGGACCCCCTACCCCCCACTTATTAAGTGCCCCATCCAAGAAAACAGTATTTTGCTTCATACACAGTTTCTGGGAGGAACATTCACTTAATTGTTAAATATAATTACTTTTCACCTGGCTTTTTGTTACCTTTTCCATGTTTTTAATAACAATAGTAACAATAAAAAAATCTAAATATATTCAGGGCAAGTAGTCAAATTTTAATCGTTGGAGACTCTGTAATCAGATTTGTAAAACTTCCTGGTGCAATCACATATTGTCTGTCAGGAGGAAAGACATCTGATTTTATCGAGTTAATTCCAGCCCTCCTTGACATTCATCCCTCCGTCCACACTGTAATAGCACACACTGGTACTAATGATGTGATGTCCAGGCAATCAACAAAGCTGCACTATGAGCTTGAGTCTCTGGCCTCCACGATCGAGAGTCTTGGGAGGCGGTGTATCCTGTCTGGCCCCACTCCCTCTATGACCCGAAGCACTGAGCGCTTTAGCCGCTTTTTTAGCCTGCACCTGTGGATGCAGAATTTTACTACTGCTACTGGTCTTGGTTTTATTAGTCATTTTGACTCCTTCTGGACCAGAAAGGACCTTTTCAAACAAGATGGACTGCACCCTAACAGGAACGGAACAGGGAAGCTCATTATGAACTGTATTAATTTTATTGCCTTTAATCTTAATTGACAAATTTCCCAGCAGGTCCCTGCCCTGCATCCTGGCTATGCTTCACATAGCCCCGTCCTTGTTAATTTGGGTCCTGCTGGTACTGGTTCTGATTCTGTTTTTAGCTCTGCGCCTAGCTCTGATTTTAGTTCTGGTGTCATTTCTGTTACAAACTCACACATTCCTGTGAGGATCTCTGCAAGGCGGTGTGTAGAAAAAAATATTCAATCTCCATACAAAACTGCTCTAATTTCAGTTAAAAACGCCTCTTTAGCCCCTGCTAGTAAATCTGCTCAGTTCTGTCTACTTAACATAAGGTCCCTCTCTAATAAGTCTTTTATCTGCCAGGATTTTATTATGACCAATAATATCGACTTTTTTATTATTACTGAGTCATGGCTAAATTCTGATGAATGTACCCCCTTATTGAGTCCTCCCCCAGATTATTTATTTTTTCACCAACCTAGAATAACAGGTAGAGGTGGGGGGCTCGCAGTAATCCACAGAAGAGCTTTTAACTGCTCCCCAGTCCTGCTGGGTTCTTTCTCCACTTTTGAGTGTCTTAGTTTTAATTTAAAGAACAAACGGTCTATTTTATGTGTTTTAATTTACAGACCCCCTAAATTTATTTCCGGTTTTATACAGGAATTTTCTGACCTTTTAGCACACATCATGTCTCAGTATGACAAAGTTCTTATTCTTGGAGATTTTAATATTCATATCTGTTGTCCGTCTTCTTCCTCTTTTATCTCTGATTTTATCAAACTCATAGAGTCTTTTAACTTGGTCCAATATGTAGAACAGCCCACTCATAACAAAGGTCACACACTTGACCTTGTACTCACCCATGGTTTCTGTATAGATGATGTGTCTTTAGTAGATTTTGTGGTCTCTGACCATAATGCAGTGCTTTTCCAGGTACCACACCTTTCCATTGACCCTAAACCCCCAACACGAATTCGCTCTCGCCCCCTAAACTCACTCTCTGCTCCGCTTTTCTGCCAAGCTTATATGGAAATGCAAGATGCCTTTAATAGCTCTGGACAACATGACCACACTATAGATGAGCAGGTCAGTCTTTTAATAACTTTTGCACCACTATTTTAAACTCAATAGCACCAATCAGATACAAAAACACAGAATCTCTTGTGTACCTTGGTTGAATGAGGAACTGAGGATTTTAAAGAGGCAATGCAGGAAAGCAGAGCGAAAATGGAAAAGGGACAAACTCAGTGTCTCCCTTGCCATTTTAAAGGATCTTATGTACTCCTATCAGATTGCTGTCAAAGAGGCAAGGAGCACATATTTCTCAAATCTGATTGCTAATCAAGGTCATAATTCCAGAATCCTTTTTAAAACAATATCTGCAGTAACTAGTCCGACACCCACACAGCCAGGTGAATCTTCTCCAGAAAAATGTGAAGAATTTCTTAATCATTTCGTTAACAAAATTGTGGAGATTCGGCAACATTTTAACAATAACCCTAGTGAGGTTGGCGCAGACACTTGCCCACACACTTCATTTACTCATTTTTCATTAATCTCTTTGTCAACCCTGGAACGCACTGTTGCACTGTCTAAACTGTCCACCTGCCCTTCAGACTACATTCCCGACTTGGTTTTTAAAAGCCGTATTTCAGACAGTGGGCCCGGACATTTTAGCCATCATTAACAACTCATTGGCAACTGGCATTTTTCCTTCTTCTTTTAAGCATGCCTATGTTTATCCACTTTTAAAAAAGCCCTCTTTAGATGCCTCTGTTTTAAATAATTTTAGACTCATTTCCAAGCTGCCATTTTTATCCAAAGTTTTAGAAAAAATCGTTTCCACTCAGTTAATCTCCTTTTTTGAACAATAATGACATTTTTGAAAAATTTCAATCAGGTTTCCGTTCCCTGCACAGTACTGAGACTGCTTTGATCAAGGTCACCAATGATTTACTGCTTGCAGCTGATTCAGGCATGTGCTCCATATTAATTCTTCTTGACCTCAGCTCAGCTTTTGACACTGTGGACCATGATGTTTTAATTAGCCGTCTGAAACACTATGTTGGTATCAGTGATGTGGCCCTGATTGGTTTGTCTCCTATTTGTCAAATAGGTCATTTTCCGTGACCCTTGGAGAAGTCTCCTCCTCTCAAGCCTCTATTTTGTGGGGTCCCCCAGGGGTCGATTTTGGGTCCACTACTGTTCACCATATACATGCTTCCCCTTGGAAAAATCATTCAGTCTTATAATATTGACTTCCATTTTTATGCAGATGACACCCAGCTGTATGTCCCGTTAAGGCCCGGTTCCTCTGATGCCTCTGCTATTCTCTCTTGCCTCAATGAAATAAAAGCCTGGATGTCTAACAACTTCCTTCAGCTAAACAACACAAAATCAGAAATAATTGTATTTACCCCTATCGGGGCCAGCACTAGCTACATCAAAAACCTCACCACTAGCCTGAGGGCCTTCTCAGACAACATTCAGAAAAAAGCTCGCGAACCTTGGTGTCATTTTTGACTCAGAGCTGTCTTTGATGCCCAGGTGACACAAGTAGTGCAGTCCTGCTTTGCCCAGCTGAGACTGCTAACTAAGATTAGAACATTTCTCTCTTCTGCTGACCTAGAGAAGGTAATCCATGCTTTTATTTCCTCAAGACTTGACTACTGCAATGCCCTGTACTCTGGTATCAGTAAGGGAAACATTTATAGATTACAGCTAATTCAAAATGCTGCAGCTAGGCTTTTAACTCGCACTAAGAGGAGTGAACACATCTCACCAATCCTTGCAGCGCTTCACTGGTTACCTGTGAGTTTTAGAATTGATTTTAAGATTTTATTACTCGTTTTAAGGCCCTGAATGGACAGGCTCCTGCCTACATCTCTGATTTGATAACTCCATACAAGCCAGACCGTTGCCTGAGGTCCTCTGGCAGGGGTCTTCTAGTGGTTCCAAAGTCTCGCCTGGTCTCTAAAGGTGACCGAGCCTTTGCTGTTCGGGCCCCTCAGCTGTGGAACACCCTGCCCGGGGATCTCAGGCAGGCAAAGTCAGTGGCCTCTTTTAAATCTCTTCTCAAATCTCACTTTTATCGGATGGCTTTTTTATAAACATTATATTGTTTATATATTATATTGCTGTTATTGTATTTTCTGATTTTATTGTTGAGTTTTAATTTTACTTTTGTTTACATTTTAAGTATGGATTATGTTTGTCTCGCTGTACAGCACTTTGGAACATGGTTTTGAAAAGTGCTATACAAATAAAGTTATTATTATTATTATCTTTTTTTTTTGGGGGGGGGGCGGTAAGGGATCTGGATAGTGGTTAGGGGGGCGCTGGCCCAAAAAAGGTTGAGAACCACTGACCTACGTAATATTGCAAAAATCAGGAACATCCTGTCTAAAAATGATGCAAAACTAGTCCATGCATTTGTTACTTCTAGACTGGATTACTGCAATTCCTTATTATCAGGCTCTTCAAAAAAGTCCATTAAGACTCTTCAGCTGATCCAGAATGCTGCAGCACGTGTTCTGACAGGAACCAGTAAAAGAGATCATATCTCTCCTGTCTTAGCTTCTCTGCATTGGCTTCCTGTAAAATCCAGAATAGAATTTAAAATCCTTCTTCTCACATACAAAGCTCTTAATGGTCAGGCACCATCTTATCTTAAAGAGCTCATAGTACCTTACTACCCCACCAGAGCACTGCGCTCCCAGAATGCAGGATTACTTGTGGTTCCTAGAGTCTCCAAAAGTAGAATGGGAGCCAGAGCGTTCAGCTATCAGGCTCCTCTCCTGTGGAACCAGGTTCCAGTTTGGGTTCGGGAGGCAGACACCGTCTCTACATTTAAGAGTAGGCTTAAGACTTTCCTTTTTGATAAAGCTTATAGTTAGGGCTGGCTCGGGTGAGTCCTGAACCATCCCTTAATTATGCTGCTATAGGCTAGACTGCCGGGGGATTTCCCATGATGCACTGAGCTCCTCTCTCCTCTTCTCTCCTTCTCTCTGAGTGCAACCTCATCCCATTAATGCATGTTACTAACTCGATTTTTTCTCCCTCTCCCGTGGTCGTGTGCTTCCCCCCTCCTGTCGCTTCCTGCGGGTGTTGCTGGCTCTGGAGCTGTGGAGTCTGGATCTGTGGTTAGGAGTCTCCTGCTGCCCTCGTGTTCCTGCTCGACGCCCTCTGCTACAGTTGCAATTGCTATTACTAGTCCTATTGCTATTATTACTGTTATTATTATTATCATTAACATTACTATAAATATCTGTACCATTTTTCATTCAGTCTATAGCACCATCACCTTTATTGTCTGTACCTCTATGTGTATACTGTGTAGGTTGCCAGAGCGGGTTGCCCGTTGATCGGAAGGTTGGGGGTCCAAACCCCGGTTCCTTGAGGCTGCATGTCGAAGTGTCCTTGGACAAGATACTGAACCCCAAACTGCCCCTGGCAGCTGTTCCACCAGTGTATGAATATGTGTGAATGGTGAATGCAGATGTAGTGTAAAAGTGGTCATAAAGACTAGAAAGGCTCTATACAAATACGGAGCATTTACATTTATTTATTTCTTACCCTACACAATTAGTGGTTCTTGTAGATAGTAACCTTGGCAGCAGGGTGGGAGCAACACAGGTGATAGGTATCAGGACTAATGTCTCGGGGTAACCCTGGTTCCCCAAGTAGGGGAACGAGATACTGCGTCGGTAATGACGTCCCGAACGTCCCGAGCGTCTAAACGGTGGGGAGGCACCGCCTTTTGCCACGAAGGAGGGGACCTCAGTGGTGGAGAGGTGTGGGAGGGTGGGGGGGAAGAATCCCCCTGCACCAGTACTCAGGACCTCTTCCCGATTATTTCATAAGTGCAACTTGAATTTATTGTGTGTGTGTGTATTTTTTTTTTTTTAAAACCTGTCCTGCCTGGCAGCCTAGTATAGAGCAGGAGGAGCTGGATACCATATTGTACCAGACAGATTTTACTTTAACTTGGTCCTTTGTCTGTTTTATTATTTAATTAATTGTCACCGGGCCTAACAGGGGACAGACATGGGGATGGGGAATAGAAACACCACATAAACAGACAGCACAGTGAGAGGACAACACCTGCAAGAGAACGGGGATGGGTGGTGGGGACAGCAGGAAATAGCAGAAGGAAACACCAATTGTAGAAAGCAACAAAACCTGCAAGAGAATGAGGAGAAGGGCTTGGGGCGGGAAAAACAAACAACAAAGAAATAAACGAAAAACAACAAACAGACAAACAAACAACCAAAAACAAAGAGACAACCAGCTGAACAGTAGCAATCAACAGCTGTCATAGGAAGACAACTGAGAGAGAAATGAAAATGAGAAACAGTCAGGCAACATAAACAACACAGCACAGCCGTGAGAGAGCTGAAATAATAATTACATTTTGAGGAAGCTGGAAGAAAGAACATGATCAAACTGTTCTAAATTCTGGGTAGGAGCTGTATGTGTAAGGAACATCAATTAGTGCTTCACTGGTATACAACAGGCCTTCTGCCAAAACCTGTTTCAGCACTAAATGTTACTTTAATTTGTTCTGTGCAAAGAACAGAGGACCCTGTGCAAAAATGCAAAAACCTTTCCAACTTGCATTGGTCTGCATTCCTGATGTCTCTGTAAGTGATAGCCTGTTCTTTCTGCGACAATACCGCAGACTGTGTTTGCAGCATCTCAGTCACCTTTTGTTTGTTGCTTTTTTTTGACTCATACAAATATAGCACATTAGTATTATGAGGTAGGTTCAACTGCACATCTGCTAGGCTGCGTGAAAAGCACTCTATTATGTATTTAGGTTCTTGCACCATTTTTTTTTTAAACCTGTCCTGCCCAGCAGCGTGGTATAGAGTATGGTGAGCTGGATACCATATTGTGCCAGACAGATTTTAATTTAGCAAGAGAGTATTAATATACTCCTTTGTCTTTTTTTTAATGTATTGATTTGTCACCTAGCCGGACAGGGGGGCAAACATGGGGATGGGGGCACAAACAGACAGCACAGAGGAAGGACAACACCTGCAGGAAAAGGGGGATGGAAGGAGGGAAAAGAAGCAGAAGAAACACTAATTGCAGAAAGCAACGAAACCTGAAATAGAACGGGGGGCTTGGGAGGAGAAAGACAACAACAAACAAACAAACACAAACAAAAACAGACAAGCAAACAATAAAAATAGTAATAATAGTAAAAGACAACAAGCCGAACAGCAGCAATAACCAACTAACATAGCAAGACAACTAATACAAAAATGTAAACAAGAAACAGTCACGCACAATAAATAAATAAGCAACACAGCACAGCCAGAGAGCTGGAATAATAACAATTAATTTAAATAAGTAACTGAAAGAAAAGCATCATGAATAACTCTACATGTGACAATGCCGATTTTTATTTTATTTTATTTTATTGTGTCTATGTGTGAAACTGTGTGTTCCTGTATGTGTGTGTGTGTGTGTGTGTGTGTGTGTGTGTGTGTGTGTGTGTGTATACGCATGAGCCTATTAAAGAATGTAGTTGTTAGTGATAGTGGGACGCCACAACTGTGCCACACCGACCCCCCAGCAACAGGCAGGCAAGACCCCAGTAGCAAATACGGCTGGGAGAAAGAAAGATATGACTTCCAGATGTACCGCGATGCTACGTGGAAGACCCCGACCCAATCAACAGATGCCCCAAAAAAAAATAAAAATAAAAAATTCGACCATCCAAATGCCAGTTGACAGCGCAATGCCGACGGAATGCAAGAGGCGTAACCCGTGGAGAAGCAGCGCCCGGGCCGACCGCGGTGCACACACAACACAGGCCAGTGACCCCCCACCCAGCAACGCATCGACACGCAGCAAACAACCAAAATGCCCAAATGCCACGCAATCATCAACACCAATGCACAAGTGACGAGCCCAACGCTCGCGCTGCACGAGCATGGCGACGCCCAACGCCCGGCAGCCCCCCAGCGACTCCCCCGTGCGAGGCCGGGCAAACGAGAGAGAGCGAGCAGCAGAACACGACAGCGAAAGCCAGCGGAGAGAAACACCAGCAGCAAGTCCCAGCCCGGCAGCAAACGCTGCAGACCGCCGTGCAGACCGCCGTGCACCCGCCAACAAGGGTCCGCCGTCCCCCCAACCGCCAGAAAAACCAAGGCCGCCCGCGCCAGCCGACATCCCACATGGACAGCACACCCCCAGGCTGCCATGCAACACCAGCCAAACCAGCAACAAGGCAAAATCAACCAGCCCAGCTGCATCCCACCACCAACCCACCCACACGTCAGGGGCCGAGAACTCCAGGCACAGGCCCAGAACAAACCGGAGCACAGCCCCACCCCGCACCCATACTGCACATTTCGAAAACTAACTTTAACTCAGTATCCAGAGGGGTCCAACAACCGGTCGACAGAGAAATGGGGGAGCATGGATATGAGGCCAACGAAGCAAACCAGGGATGCAAACCGCCGCCCACCAAGCCAACGAGGAAATGCCTCCCCCGGACCCCTATGCACAAACCAAACCCCCAGCAGTCATCCAGAGACGCTGTATAGGGAAGGGAGGAGAAAAATAAAAGCAAAAAAAAACAACCCCACAATGCATCAAGATGCATCACCCTACAAACCCACCACAGCCCCCCAAACTGCAACCGATCCACGCGCACAGCACCCAGAGATCCCCAGGGGCCCAGCCAGAGGCACCCCCCCAGTATGCAGGCAGAGCCAGCAGCCCCTGAGCCCCGCAAACCCGAGGCCGATCACGTCCCTGGACGGGGGCCCAGCACCCCAGTCAACCTCCCCCAAGGACAGTGTTGCCACAGTTACTTTGAAAAAGTAACTAAGTTACTTTACAAGTTACTTGATTTTAAAAGTAACTAAGTTACTTTACAAGTTACTTTTATTAGTTACATTCAGCAGTTGCCGACAACACCCCCACCACCTTAACATAAAAATGACAACCGGTTTTGCCAACACTCACTTTATTGGAAGCGTATTTTTAACAGTAACATCAACAATCTATCTCCTGTCATTTAAAGTTGAACTTAAAAACTATTTCCTGAAAAAACATGTTTTTACAAAAAATAAAGACAGCCTTTCTTGACTTCACTTAACATAAATACCATAGACTGTATATAAAATACTCGTTTTAATAAAAAATAATAGTCTTGTCAGTGGAGAGAGGCGAGTAAACCAGTGGTTGTACCTTAGTTGACACAAAGTCGACATCATTCAGCGTAGCCTTCAGATTTCTCTCAATCACTGCATACTCCTCCTCCAAGTAAGAAGAAAAAGCTGTTCTGTGAGGCAGCGCGGCATTGACAGTAGTAGGGATCTTGTTTATTATGGCACGAAATGAAGGCGAATCAACCGTGTTTAATGGCAGCATTTCCTCCACAACAAACTGCCCGACCAACTTCTTCAACTCTCCCCCACTTACTGGTTTTGCACCGAAGTCCAGCTTTTGTTGTTTGGGTGGTGGGGGACCTGCTCTCTGCTTTGCATCACCTGGCGTTACTTGCTCTGTAAGTTTGACTGTGCGGTGCTGCGAATCCAAATGTTCTTTCAAATTCGACGAAGTGTTTCTGTAGGTAGATAACACTTTGTCGCCGCCAGCACAGAGTTTACAACGGACCTTAATGTTGCCATCTTTAGCTGAGACAAACTCAAAATAGTGACTGTATTTCCAGCTAGAGAAAGCGCATCTCTCTCCTCTCTCCATTGTTGTTTACGTTTGTGTCTCTGCGTGCATGGTACGTACACGTGACGTGAATCTCATGCTGAAAATGTGACTTGTCAAGCACACTCCCCGAGATGCAAGAAGAAATAAATATATATATTTACTAAGGAAATTACAAAAATAGTAACGCACAGTGACTTGGATAAGTAACTTTAATCTGATTACTGGTTTAGAAATAGTAACGCGTTAGATTACTTGTTACTGAAAAAAGGGGTCAAATTAGAGTATCGGCATCACTGCCCAAGGAGGAGCACCAAGATCCACCCCGACAACACTGGCCATGCGCCCCAGAAGCTCCCGAAAGCCCCCACTGTGGGAGAGCCGGCAGAGGGGAAGCAGCGGAAGCCCCACCCCTGCCGAAGAGGGCCCCAGCGAGGAGGGGAGACAACGGGCACCCAGGCCCAGGGACACACCACCCGCCCAGAAATGACCAAAAGCCAGAAGCCCGAGTCCCCAGACCCCCAGGTCCACAGCGAGCCTCCAGGCCAGGGGAGCCACGCCCCCCGCAACCAACCCCAGACCAGACAGGGCAGACACCAACCCCACGGCACCCCTGATGCCCCGGGGCTCCAGGGGCAGGGCACCAGTCCAATGAGAATCCCCCCACTCCTGCCTCTGTAAATGTGTTTTTTTTTGTGTTGGATGCATGTCATGGATTGTGAAGTGTTGTGTGGTGAAGTAAAGATAAGGTGTGTGGTAACTAAGGTTCTTGCACCATTGCTTTATGGGTCATTGTTTCATTGGCTACTTTTGTGTTTTGCTCAGATAGGAGGCAATGTCAACCTATTCGTGGGAACAAATTAACCAAATCCTCTTTTTCACTCTCCTCAAGTGTGCCCTTGTGTGCCTTTTGCTCTCAGAAAGCAGTGTATACCTCTCTTGATACCCCACTGCTGTCAACAGCCATCTCATTTTTTAACTCTGTCTTTAAATCCATATTCATTAGAAGATCATCCACAATCCTAACTCGGCGAATGTGTACATATCTTGTCTCTTTGGGATGTTGTGGTCTCTCAAGTGAAGGAGGTGGCAGAGAAATGGCTCCAGCAGTTAAAGGCTTGCTGACCAACGGCAATGTCATTTCTGGTACCTGAAACATTAAAACACATAAAACCAACATAAAACAAACTTACTTGAAACACCTTACATATTTAAATGTAATTGGAACCTCTTTATATTACAAAAATTATTTAATAGTAGACATTAAAACTATCTGCATTAAAGAGCCAGTGTGGCGAGTTTCGAGTTTATTTCAGTACAAATGTGGTAGGGTGTGTTACAACACACACATGTCAGTTACATGCCTATCTAGGCACTCCTTAAGTTTCAGCTCAGCCACCATACTATCACTGCTGGCATGATTTCATTGTGAATTACTGTGGATGGATTGCTGGCAAATGTTTATGGAAAAAACAAGACCATGAGATCTTGACTAATACTTGTCAGGGACAGTTTTAATGTGCATGTATTTAAATACTGGAGCATTACAACAATGTCAAATATACAATCATTCATTGTGTCACTGTTTGGATCTATGTATATATGTCATGTCATATTCCAGCAAAGAAATATGAATAAGGAAAAGTAACAGAGCTTATCTGGTGACTTTGCCAAAATATTACATGAATATAAAATAGGTATGAAAACAAAACAAAAACATCAATGTATATGATGCTTTAAATATAAGCAAAAATACATTACCTCACTTACTTCTGATTATTGTGCACCAGGTCATCTTCACCATCTTCAGACTGCAGCCCAATATGGACCGCATCTGAGTCCTCAGGTTCAGCAAAATCTCTATTGAACTTAGTTATAACAACTGGGAGTTCCTGCATCATGTTGAGGTATTCAGTGTCATCATCTGCCATGGAGTGATGCACTGTGTCTCTGTGCTCTGCTGTATCTGGCGTGGAATTAAGAACTGGACCTAAGAACTGCACATAATCTCCACTGATGTTGTACACCTGAACCTGGAGCTGTGTGACGTGCTGAACTGGACTCAACGATGCCACATCATCTGCTATTGAGTGTTGCGTTGGACTTGAGTGTTCTGCTGCTTGTGGTGTGGGGTTTTGCACTGGACTTTTCACAGCCGAAGTTGATTTTGTAGGACTCCAAAGTTGGTTCTGTTGATCAGGCCGTCTAAGTTTTTTGGGATACCGTTTAAAAAAATCCCAAAGTAACAAAAAATACACAGCAAGATGAGTTTTAAAGAAAAAAATATACAGTTGCTTTACAGGCATTTTCCCCCATCATTCTACACTCAATAACCCATACATGTTTTTAGATTTTAATACAATTTTAAATACAATGTTTCAGTTTGTCATTATGGGTTATTGGATGTCAATTGGTGGTGGAAAATGTGAATATTATCCATTTCACTAACAAGGTCCATGCCAATATAGAGTGTAGAAGTTGGTTTATTTAGATATTGAGATTATTGAAGGTCGGAGGGGGAGAGGGATGAAGGGGTCGAGGGGAGAGGGATGAAGGGGTCGAGGGGAGAGGGATGAAGGGGTTGGTTGAGTAGCTGGAGTGGCTAGGAACCCAGGAGGTCGAGACTCAGGGTGGGGGCTTGTCTCGATGTGCTGCTTGCTTATCGTCCCCCCTTTGTGGTTCCTGTGGTAGAAAGAAGACAGTTACTTGGTGGAAGGTCTATGGTCTAGACCTGTCTTAGGCTGTGAGATAACATTGTTGCGATTTGCTATATGAATTGAATTGAATTGGAGGTATTTAACCTAGGTGCATGCCTTGATGGAGGAAACCGGTGCCGAGGAACACGCTGACGGGAGAACATGCAAACTCCGCACAGAAAGGCCTGGGATGACCAGAGTTGGGACCCAGGACCTTCTTGCTGTGAGGCCACAGAGTTGTCCACTTGGCCACCGTGCTGCCCATTGGAAAGAGGGAGAGAAGGAAAGGGGTTTTGGAGAGGGTGGGGGGGTTGAGAACTGAGACAAACGAGTGTGAGAGGTGTTGGACGGGCTTATAAGCGTGTGCGGTTGATGGGTTAAAGAGGTACAGGTGGAGGAATTGGATGAGGCACAGGTGGTTGATTGGTATGGACGGAGGCGTGGTCCTGTTCCTGAACTTTAGTTATAAACTCCATTTCACTAACAAGGTCCACGCCAATATAGAGTGTAGAAGTTGGTTTATTTAGATATTGAGATTATTGAAGGTCGGAGGGGAAGAGGGATGAAGGGGTTGGTTGAGTAGCTGGAGTGGCTAGGAACCCAGGAGGTCGAGACTCAGGGTGGGGGCTTGTCTCGATGTGCTGCTTGCTTATCGTCCCCCAAAATGGTTACTGGACTAGGCGGACGTGAGCTCTATGGACGTCACTGAGGTTGTTGCGAATGTAGCTGAAGTAGGCACCAGAAGACCAGCGGCCCAGCATTTTGATGGTGTGGTCTGGGAGCCCTTGGCTGGAGGCAGAGGAAGCGGCCCCGATGCGGAACGAGTGACCGGAGTATAGCTCCGGAGAAATCCTGGATTTGGATAGTATTTGACGTAGATGGTAATGGAACCAGAAGCGTGTGGCGACTCCGCCTGATTCTGTGGTGAACAGCGGGTCTTGTGGAGAGGCTTGGTGGTGCAGTCTGCGGTTGACGTGGTTCTGGATGGGTTCAAAGGGGCTTAGGTAGGAATCTAAGCGGAAGAGGAAAATGGGGTGAGAGAGGCCGAGCTGGTCTGTTTTGCTGTGTTTCAGGTTGAATCGGAGGGTGTCTGAGGAGTGGATGGAAATGTCGCCCAGGCTTGCATGGCGGGCAGGATCATAGATGGATGAGGTGGATGTGAATTCCGAGCATCATAAGAAACCGAAGAATGCGAGGAGGAACATGGCTTCGAGGGTTGAATCGATGTGGGGAGACAGGTATCCTGAACGGAGTGTATGGATGCAACGGGCAAGGAGGTCGGAAGTCAGGGGGTAATCGTTTCGGAGGAAGCTGAGGTTCCGTTTTCCGGAGGCCTTTGATTAGCATGTTGACGTGGGGGTGAGAGATGGATGGAGCGGGCGCTCCGGACAGGAGTTTGACAAAGAAGTTTATCCCGCTGAGGTATACGTGGATGGTGGATGTTCTGATTCGGAGGACCGAGTGGGCGTAGGTGATGAAGCTGGTTACGGATATGATGTCGATGGAAGGAAATGGCAAGCCGAACGAGGTATGGAAGGTTCGGAATGTACACCACCCCGAATAGTATGACGAGAGAGTCTTGGGAGAGAGACTGCTGAGGATTGATTGCCGTGATGCGGAGACCAGGTGGAGAAGCTGGGGGTTCATGGGAAGGTTGTGGCTGAAAACTGAGGGACTGGCGTTGGATGGGGGTCCGAGTCTGGTGCCAAGGATTTGAATTTCTGGAAAGAGAATCGGGAGAGGGAGTCAGCGATGGTGTTATGGAAGCCTGGAACGTGGGCGGCGCAGATGATGAATTGGTGTTGGGCTGAGATCAAGGTTAGTCTACGGATGAATTTCATGATGTCTAGTGATCGGGAGCGGCCTTTGTTTATGATGTCTGCTGTGGTGTGGTTGTCTGTGTGAACCAGGATGACTTTTTTGGACCACTCGTGCCCCCAAGGAATGGCGGCAATGACTATCGGGTACAGTTCGTAAAGGGCGGAGGAAGGGGAGAATGAGGACATTTCGGGTGGCCAGTCGGAGGCGAACCATCTGCCTCCGTAGTAGCCACCGAACCCGGCGGAGGGGGCTGCATCTGTGTACAAGTCGATGTCTTCCGGTTGGGTTATGTAGTCGGCGTAAAATTCAATTTTCAATTCAATTCAATTTTATTTATATAGCGCCAAATCACAACAACAGTTATCTCACAGCGCTTTTCATAAAGAGCAGGTCTAGACCGAACTCTGAAGTTATTTACAGAAGCCCAACAATTCCCACCAAGAGCAAGCACTAGGCGACACAGGCAAGGAAAAACCTCCTTTTAAGAGGCAGAAACCTCGAGCAGAACCATGGCTCAGGGTGGGCGGCCATCTGCCTCTACCGGTTGGGGTGAGGGGGAGAGAGAGAGCGAGAGAGCAAGAGAAAGAGAGCAAGAGAGAGAGAGCAGAGGGAGGCAACCTACACAGTATACACATAGAGGTACAGACAATAAAGGTGATGGTGCTATAGACTGAATGAAAAATGGTACAGATATTTATAGTAATGTTAATGATAATAATAATAACAGTAATAATGGCGATAGGACTAGTAATAGCAATTGCAACTGTAGCAGAGGGCGCCGAGCAGGAACACGGGGCAGCAGGAGACTCCCAACCACAGATCCAGACTCCACAGCTCCAGAGCCAGCAACACCCGCAGGAAGTGACAGGAGGGGAAGCACACGACCACGGGAGAGGGAGAAAAAATCGAAGTTAGTAACATGCATTAATGGGATGAGGTTGCACTCAGAGAGAAAGAGAGAAGAGGAGAGAGGAGCTCAGTGCATCATGGGAAATCCCCCGGCAGTCTAGCCTATGGCAGCATAATTAAGGGATGGTTCAGGACTCACCCGAGCCAGCCCTAACTATAAGCTTTATCAAAAAGGAAAGTCTTAAGCCTACTCTTAAATGTAGAGACGGTGTCTGCCTCCCGAACCCAAACTGGAAACTGGTTCCACAGGAGAGGAGCCTGATAGCTGAACGCTCTGGCTCCCATTCTACTTTTGGAGACTCTAGGAACTACAAGTAATCCTGCATTCTGGGAGCGCAGTGCTCTGGTGGGGTAGTAAGGTACTATGAGCTCTTTAAGATAAGATGGTGCCTGACCATTAAGAGCTTTGAATGTGAGAAGAAGGATTTTAAATTCTATTCTGGATTTTACAGGAAGCCAATGCAGAGAAGCTAAGACAGGAGAGATATGATCTCTTTACTGGTTCCTGTCAGAACACGTGCTGCAGCATTCTGGATCAGCTGAAGAGTCTTAATGGACTTTTTTGAAGAGCCTGATAATAAGGAATTGCAGTAATCCAGTCTAGAAGTAACAAATGCATGGACTAGTTTTTCTGCATCATTTTTAGACAGGATGTTCCTGATTTTTGCAATATTACGTAGGTGAAAAAAGGCGGTCCTTGAAATTTGCTTAATGTGAGAGTTGAACGACATGTCCTGGTCAAAGATAACTCCAAGATTCCTCACAGTGGCGCTGGAGGCCAGGGCGATGCCATCCAGGGAAACTATATCTTTAGATAATGCATCGCGGAGGTGCTTAGGCCCCAGAACAATAACTTCAGTTTTATCTGAGTTTAACATTAGAAAATTGCAGGTCATCCAGGTTTTAACATCCTGAAGACACATTTGAAGCTTAGCTAACTGATGAGTTTCATCTGGCTTAATCGATAGATATAACTGAGTATCATCTGCATAACAATGAAAGTTTATGGAGTGTTTCCTGATAATATTGCCTAAAGGAAGCATATATAAAGTGAAGAGGATTGGTCCGAGCACAGATCCTTGTGGAACTCCATGACTAACTTTGGTATGCATGGAGGACTCATCGTTAACATGTACAAATTGAAATCGATCTGATAAATAGGACTTAAACCAGCTTAGAGCGGTTCCTTTAATGCCAATGAAATGTTCCAGTCTCTGTAATAGGATCTGATGGTCAATGGTATCAAATGCAGCACTAAGATCTAGTAAAACCAATACAGAGACAAGTCCTTTGTCTGATGCAGTTAGGAGGTCATTAGTAATTTTCACCAGTGCTGTCTCTGTGCTATGGTGAACTCGAAATCCTGACTGAAAATCCTCAAATAAACTATTGCTATGTAGAAAGTCACACAGCTGTTTGGCGACTGCTTTCTCCAGGACCTTAGAGATAAATGGAAGGTTAGATATAGGTCTATAGTTGGCTAAAACGTCTGGTTCCAGGTTGGGCTTTTTCAGAAGAGGTTTAATTACAGCTACTTTAAAGTACTGTGGCACGTAGCCTGTTGATAAAGACAAATTGATCACATCCAGCAGAGAAGTTCCAACCAAGGGCAAAACTTCTTTAAGCAGCCTAGTCGGGATGGGGTCTAAGAGGCAGGTAGATGGTTTAGATGAAGAAATTATTGAAGTTAGTTGATAAAGATTGAGGGAAGCAAAGCCGTCTAAACATATAACTGGTTTTACAGCTGTTTCTAAAGTTCCTGAGTATAGAGTTAAGTCGGTGCCAGTTGAGGGCAGGTCTTGGTGGATTTTGTTTCTAATAGCTAGGATTTTATCATTAAAGAAGCTCATGAAGTCATAACTACTGAGAGCTATGGGAATACTTTGCTCAATAGAGCTGTGACTTTCTGTCAGCCTGGCTACAGTGCTGAAAAGAAACCTGGGGTTGTTCCTATTTTCCTCTATTAATGACGAGTAGTACGCTGCTTTGGCATTATGGAGGGCCTTCCTATAAGTTTTAAGACTATCTTGCCAAATTAAACGAGAATTTTCCAGTTTGGTGGAGCGTCAATTCCTCTCGAAGTTTCTGTGATATTTGCTTTAATTTGCGAAGTTTCAGTATTATACCATGGAGCTAACCGTCTTTGTTTTAGTATTTTCTTTTGTAGAGGGGCTACAGAGTCAAGTGTTGTTACGTAGCGAGCCTGCAGCACTATCAACAAGATGATCGACTTGAGAGGGACTGAAATTGCGTAAGAGTCCTCTGTTAATTTGATACCTGATAGTGAATTTAGAGCCGATGGGATCGCGATCCTTAAATTTAGCTATAGCACTATCAGACAGACATCTTGTATAGAAATTTTTTGCCCAATGGAGGGTAGTTCAGCAGTACAAGCTCAAAAGTTATCAAACAATGATCAGATAAAGAGGGATTCTGTGGGAACACTATTAAATGTTCAATTTCAATACCATATACCAGAACAAGGTCGAGGGTGTGATTAAAACAGTGAGTCGGTTCATGAACACTCTGAGAGAAGCCAATTGAATCTAATAGAGAGATAAACGCAGTACTAAAGCTGTCATTCTCTACATCCACATGAATATTAAAATCCCCTACAATAATAACTTTGTCCGTTTTAAGGACTAAAGTTGACAAATTCAGATAAGAATTCAGAGTATGGCCCAGGTGCTCGGTACACTATAACAAATAGAATTGGTTGCAGTGATTTCCAGCTAGGGTGTGAAAGACTCAGAACAAGGCTTTCAAATGAGTTATAATTTAGTTTAGGTTTAGAGCTGATTACTAGGCTGGAGTCAAAGATAGCTGCAACTCCACCTCCTCGGCCTGTGCTTCGAGGAATGTGAGTATTAATATGACTGGGAGGGGTGGATTCATTTAGGCTTACATATTCTCCATCACCCAGCCAGGTTTCAGTAAGACAGAATAAATCAATTTCATAATCTGATATTAGTTCATTTACTAGTACACCTTTAGAAGAGAGAGATCTGATGTTCAAGAGTCCACATTTTACTCTCCTATTCGTTTGCACTATTGCTCCTGTGGTTTTAATTTTTATGAGGTTTTTATGCACAGCTCCTCTTCTGTTTACCTTTGATTTAAATAATTTCAATGGTCGGGGGGACAGACACCGTCACTATAGGGTTTTCACTAAGTAACTCCTGGAACGGAGGAGCAGAGAAGTGTGTTAAACTGCGACTCTGCGTAGGGTTTTGGGTGGGTAACGTTAACTGCTGAATTAGAAGGGCAGAGAAGTGTGTTAGACTGCGACTCTGCCTCCTGGTCTCAACTCTGGGTTGTCATGGATTTGGTCCGCTAATAAAGTTGGCCAGATTTCTAGAAATGAGAGCTGCTCCTTCCCAAGAGGGATGGATGCCGTCTCTCCCGAATCAGACCAGGTCTTCCCCAGAAAGTCTGCCAATGATCTACAAAGCCCACATCGTTGGCTGGACACCACCTCGATAACCAGCGGCGGAATGACCACATGCGGCTATACATGTCATCACTGGTCAGATTGGGCAGGGGTCCAGAGAAAACTACGGTGTCCGACATTGTTTTTGCATATGAACACACCGACTCAACATTAATCTTAGTGACCTCCGATTGCGTAACCGGGAGTCATTACCGCCGACGTGAATAACAATCTTACTGTATTTACGTTTATCCTTAGCCAGCAGTTTAGGACTCGATGTCGCCCGCTCTGGCCCCTGGGATGCATTTGACTATGGTCGCTGGTTTCGCTAACTTCACGTTTCGCAAAATGGAGCTGCCAATTATCAGAGTTGGTTTCTCAGCGGGTGTGTCGCTGAGTGGGGAAAATCTATTAGAAACGGGAAGCGAATGATGGTGTCCTGAGGGCTTTGAATGCTTACGACTATTCCTCCTTCGGACAGTCACCCAGCCACCCTTTCCTGGCTGCTCAGGAAATGTCGGGGAACGGCTACCAGAGGCTAACTCAGGCCGGTCCGCACCGACTACCGGGGACTGGCTAGCTACAGTAGGCTGATCTACCAAGGTGCGGAGCCGGACTTCTAACTCACTGAGCCTCGCCTCCATGTCTAAAAATAAATTACACTTGTTACACGTACCATTACCGCTAAAGGAGGCAGAGGAGTAACTGAACATCTGACACACCGAGCAGGAGAAAGCAGGAGAGTGAGAGGGAGGAGAAGCCATCGTTAGCTGCTAAGCTAAAGTACGTTAGCGTTGGCTACCAAAACTTTTGAACAACTATGAGATCGAACAGCAGTCACTAAAGATGGAAAGAACTGTGAGTGCTTAGGTAAACTTACTGTAAGAATAAGTGTTTAGCGGACAATTGGCCGCTGTAATGATAATCTAACAATTTTATCTGGTATTTAGCGAGAGCAGCAAACAGGCTACCAACACACAAGCACAGGAAACGGAAATGAGTCAACACGCTTACCAGTACGCAGTACGTCAGCACGTCCAATCCACGTCCTTTGGTACCACGTTCTTTGGTAAAAGAACGAGATGCCGTTCCAAGAGGACAGGAAGTCACGCCACAGTCTCAGCTCCATTTTACACGAGCCGTCGAGTACCACTTGGTCATGGAGGGACGGAACCGTGGCGGATAGAGACAGTAAGTGGGAGAGGAAGGAGCGACCTTGGGGAATGATTCGAATGGCGAAGTTCAAGTGCCCGAGCAGAGAGAGAAGCTGGCGCTTGGTGCACCTGTGGGCAAGGAGGTAGTTTGATATGTATAAGGAGATGCGGTGGAGTTTTTCGGTGGGGAGGGAAGCTTGGAAAGAAAGCGAATCCAGAGTGATTCCTAGAAATTCAAGTGTTGTGCTGGGTCCTTCTGTTTTTTCCGGAGAGAGCGGGACGCAGAGCTGGGAAAAAACTGACTTGAGGGTGGAGAGACCGAGAGCTGGAGGGAAGGATGGTGTGATGGTGAGAAAGTCGTCCAACAGGTGGATGACGTAGGGGAGTTTGTGGTTGTTGAGGAGGATCCAGCAGAGTGCTTCGGAAAGTGAGTCAAATATCTTGGAGCTGCTCTTGCACCCAAATGTGAGGCGGAATTAGTAAGTAATAGGAATTGTTCCAGGAGACACCGAAAAAACTCCAGAAGTCGGGATGGATGGGCAAGACTTTGAAGGCGCTGGTAATGTCGGCTTTGGCCAGCCATGCGCCGGGGCCGGCGATACGGATGAGGTTGATGGCTTGTGAGATGGTTGCGTAATGCATGGAAAAGTTTGGACTGGGGATGAGGCTGTTGATGCTTGGAGTGGTGGTGCCATGGGGGGAGGAAAGATCGATGATGAGTCTCTTCTTACCGGAGTATTTCCTGGTTGCGATGCCGATGGGGCTGATACGATGGATGGGGAAGGGGGGGCTAGTGAAAGGACCTATCATGAAACCGTCAGCTACTTCTTTGGCTAGGAGTCTGTCCACGGTAGCAGGTTCGGCAAGGGCGGACTGGAGGTTATTGCAAATGAATGATGTTTGGGGAATGACCTGAATGCCTGGGTGGAAACCGGAGGTGAAGCCGTGGATGAGGAAATTGACGAACTTGCGGTCTGGGTGGTGTCTGAGGGCGGACTGCAGGGCATGGATGTTGATGGGTGTTCTGAGATGTCGGCGTAGTCAAAGGCCGTGCTTGGTAGGGTTATGGGGGCAACTGGTTCTGGCGTGAAGCGCCGCCACAGAAGGAACAGGTGTGGAGAAAATGGCAGCTGGAGACGTTGCAGCCTAGATCATTGAAGTTATTGCAGACCATTCTTCCGCCCTGGTATAGCACAGGCCTTCCCCTTTTGTCCACTCCGCGAGGGATTGGACCGCGTGATGAAGGTGGTGTGCCGGTCTGTAGGGGAGTAGGTGGTTGGGGGGTGAGGGGAGGTGGGGGCGCGGCGGAACTGGACCTCGAAAAGATAGATGGGTTGTTGGTACGCGGGGTGCGGGGACGAGGAGAGGGGATGGCGATGACGCAGTTGGTGGCTGGATGAGAAGGAGCGCCGCACAGGTTGCAGGCAAGTGCGGAGCGTGCGGCGAATACGCGGCAGTAGATTTCAGGGTCGAGGGTGCCCCAGTAGGTGCCTTGGTTGAACTGCTGGAGGCGACCTGCGGCTTGGGAAGCGAACAGAATGTGGTAAGAAAAGAAACCGGTGCCGCCGAACCGCAGAGCCAGGTCCAAGATGATGGAGAGGTAGTCGTCCAACTCAGCCCTGCGGTTGGGGAAGACTGAACAAATTGTATCACGGTAAAGGGAAAAAGCAAAGGCGAATTCGACAGCCGTGAGTTCTCTGGATCGTGAGGGTGAGGGATGTGTGAGCTGGGTCATGCCGTGAGGTGTGTAGAGCTCCCTCGGGCTAGTGATGGTGTTGGTGGACGGCTGGAAAAGGAGTGCGAGGTCAAGGTAACTACCTGAAAGGATTTGTTGTCTGAGGGAAGGTGGAACGGGAGAAGGACGTGCAGTCGGAAGAGGGTGAACCGGGGGGGGGGAGGCAGAGGCCAGGGTGAAATTGCCGGTGGTCGAGGGATTGGTTATGGGTGGAGCGGAAAGGCTGGGGGCGGGGGGTTGCTGTGGGGATGGAGAAGGAAGGGGAACAGCGATAGGAAAGGAGGAAATTGAGTGGGTTCGGTCGGCGGTGCGCCGTGGCTTGCTGTGGCTAGGCCGGGTCGGACTGCAGCGTTGGTAGTGGTGGTGGCTGCTGCAGGAGGAAGAGGAGGAGCTGCTTGGGTGTGGGGATTAGAAGGAGCTGTATTGGCTGCAGCGGAAGGAAGGGGAGGAGAAAGGATGTTGGGATGGAGGGATGCGAGTGCGGGGGTAGGTTGTGCAGCCTGCTGAGATATGGATGAGAGAAATAGGGAAAACAGGTGGGAAAAATCAGACACAGAGGGAGCAGGCATGGGGGGAGATACGACCTGGCCCTCGGCGGGGGCTGGAGCAGTGTGCGATGCTCCGGTGGGCGGTGTCGTGACGTCGCCGGCGTGCCGCGTGTTCGTGGCGCTGGGTCTGGAATGCGGAAGTGGGCGGGTAGCCGTGTCGTCGTTGCAGGTGGATGTGTAGAGCTGGAACAGCTTGGCTTTGTTGGCGGTCCGGTGGAAAGGAATTTGCCTTTCCTGGAGTGCGTGCTGGAGGCGGGCGACTGTCCAGTCGGAGATAGTTGAAGTGCGGGAATTGCCCGGAACCGGGGGCTGTGGGCCGGCCGGAGCGCGGCGGCGGGTTGGATGCTGGTGATCCTGCCGGCGGGAAGTCGGGCGTCCGGAGGAGCGAACCTCGGCCGAAGGTCGACGATGGCGGCTGCGGCCTCTGTGTGTGCTAGGCGGGGTCGGGCCAGAGCTGCTGGATGTGGAATAATGGACGATACGGTTCTGCGGAAACTGGATGACGGAGCGCGGCTGTGGTCGAGGGGCGGCTGGCCGCGTGGGAGTTGATGTTAAGGCGGACGGAGAGAGTTCGGAGGCTACGGATCGGTTGTCGAGCAGATCGCAGTCCGAGGGGCTGAGAAGGATCTCGTAATCCATGGTAAGTGGGCTAACTGTTAAGCAAATACTTTAGTTTAGTGTGTCTGAGTCAAACGAACGGCTTGAGAACTGAGACAAACGAGTGTGAGAGGTGTTGGACGGGCTTATAAGCGTGTGCGGTTGATGGGTTAAAGAGGTACAGGTGGAGGAATTGGATGAGGCACAGGTGGTTGATTGGTATGGACGGAGGCATGGTCCTGTTCCTGAACTTTAGTTATAAACTCCATTTAAAATTAAACACAATAAAGTGTGAAAAAGTGAAGTGACTCTATACTGTAGTCATGTTTTTCTTAATTATTTCAAAGTAGAAGTACCTTAAAATGTGCGCATTATCATGTTATGTATAAGAAGTAAGAAATGTTCCTGAGAATTTTAAGAGCTTAAGCTGAATTAAAAAACACTTTTCTTGTCAAATAGTCATTGTAATGTATGAAAATAAGCTTCACATTCGAAAAGCTGGCATGAGTAAATGTAAATTTTTTCAGCTCTTTTCATGGACAGAATGCACATAATCCGTTGTGAAAAGGAAAAGCCTCAACATTTTATCTTTAGATTGTTCATGCAGGTGAGCAAGTGTAGCAGCCATTGATGGTCTGTTTCTTGAAGTCACACATAGTAAATGTAAAATCATTGGCAGATCCTCTTGGTGAGTGGCCTGCACGAAAAAACAGGTAGTGTCCATGATCTGTGCAACTGTAGTGGTTTTGTCCAGTGTCAGATGCCTAGTTTCTCCTCCATTCTTGAACCTCACTTGATGAAAGTCATCATTTTGGAGATGCCAGCTCACCTCTATTCTCTGTGTGCTTTTCTTAGCATTAGTATTTTTGTCTTGCCATTACGCCGACATTCTTTACAGTGTCCAAGAGACCCCACCCTTTTCATCTATTTTTTGGTAATCTTTTGGAGTATTCTATCTTAAACTACTTCTTGGTCAGTATTGCCTTCCTTCTACAAAATTAAAGAACAGCCTTTCATTGCCATATGAAGAGATATATTTTGCCCTTTCTTCATCTGTCATCATACAAAAGATAGCTTGGTCAATCTGCAATTAGAAATAAAAACCCAAAATTACTTACATTTCTTTTAACTGAGTCCAACTCAAATGGATGCAGACATCAATCTGAAAAATGTTAAGGCTACAGTATATTGTAAATATATTCAATACAGAGTGAATAAGTTATTAATTTAAAAGATAATTTTCAAGCGTAGTATATCATTACCTTGTCCATTTTGATTTAGTTTCCATCTTCTTCTGCAACATTCCTTGACCTCAAGGGCCTCCTATATGTTTACATAAAAAAGTTATTTATTAGTTCAGTCATTTAGACCTTATTTACATACAGTCATTCTTTACTTCATGCCAGACAAAGCTGACTCTATATTATATATACTGTACACATGACAAAACTATTTTAAAAACAAACACAATCTTCCATCCATCCATCTTCATCTGCTTATGCGGGGTCGGGTCGCGGGGGTAGCAGATTCAGCAGGGGACCCTAAACTTCCCTTTCCCGAGTCACATTAACCAGCTCCGACTGGCGGATCCCGAGGCGCTTCCAGGCCAGTGTGGAGATATAATCTCTCCACCTTGTCCTGGGTCTTCCCTGCGGCCTCCTCCCAGCTGGACGTGCCTGGAACACTTCCCTAGGGAGGCGTCCAGGAGGCATCCTTACCAGATGCCCAAACCACCTCAACTGGCTCTTTTCCATGGAAAGGAGCAGTGGCTCTACTCTGAGCTCCTCGCGGATGACCGAGCTTCTCACCCTATCTCTAAGGGAGACACCAGCCACACACCTGAGGAAACCCATTTCGGCCACTTGTACCCACGATCTCGTTCTTTCAGTCATGATCCAGTCTTCATGACCATAGGTGAGGGTAGGAACGAAAATTGACCGGTAGATTGAGAGCTTTGCCTTACGGTTCAGCTCTCTTTTCGTCACAACGGTGCGGTAAATCGAGTGCAATACCGCCCCTACTGCTCCGATTCTCCAGCCAATCTCCTGCTCCAGTCTCCCCTCACTCGTGAACAAGACCCCAAGGTACGTGAACTCCTTCACTTGGGGTAAGGACTCATTCCCTACCTGGAGTTGGCACTCCACCGGTTTCCTGCTGAGAACCATGGCCACAGATTTAGAGATGTTAATCCTCATCCCAGCTGCTTCGCATTCTGCTGAGAACCGATCCAGTGAGAGCTGAAGGCTACGGACCGATGATGCCATCAGGACCACATCATCCACAAAAAGCAGTGATGAGATCCCAAGCCCACCGAACCGCAGCCCCCCCCCTCGCCACGGCTATGCCTCGATATCCTGTCCATGAATATCACAAACAAGATTGGTGACAAAGCGCAGCCCTGGCAAAGGCCAACCCTCACCTGGAAAGAGTCCGACGTACTGCCGAGTACGCGGACACAGGTCTTGCTTTAGATGTACAAGGATTGGATAGCCCTGTGAAGGGCCCCCCTCACCCCATACTCCGCAGCACCTCCCACAGTATCTCCCGGGGGGACCCGGTCATATGCCTTCTCCAGATCTACAAAGCACATGTAGACTGGATGGGCATACTCCCAAGCCCACTCCAGGATCCTTGTGAGAGGAAAGAGCTGGTCAGTTGTTCCACGACTGGGACAAAAACCGCATTGTTCCTCTTCGATCTGAGGTTCGACAATCAGCCGAACCCTTTGTTCCAGCACACTGGAGTAGACTTTTCCGGGTGTCAGGTCAGAAATAAGACCAGGCTGGGCCAGTGAAGGCCTGGACCTTACTCTTCGCCAACGTAATAAACTTAACAAGTAATACTCTATTAGTTTTCTTCTTTAGCTGATTCATCGTAGTAAAAAAACTTCACTGGAGACGATCAAGAGTCGGTGCAAAAGAGTTTATTCCAAAAAAAAGGACAAATAAACCCGAGTAACATCCTAGCAGGTCAGGATGAAAACTGAGCAGCGGTCAGTGTGCAGCACCTTATATTTACCTTACGCTCCACCTACAAAGTGGGTGTCACACCGTGACTCCACCTGCAGGGGTCGCTGACCACTCCTCTCCAATGGTGAATTTCTTATCTTATGCTGCCATCTTGAGGCCACTTTTGTGTACCATTTATTGAATCCAATGTCGCTTTTTTGATTGTTGTTCTAGCCTTATTTTATCATAATTTGTCCCTTTTTATATATTTTTTATATATTTCAGGACTAGAAATTCACCATTGGGTTTCAACTTCACTCTCACCGTATTTTTTAAAAGTCTTAAGGCATACTTTTGACACTATTAAAACTTAAACTTTTATCATTGTATTTTTTTTAAAAAACAATCAACATAATCAACATAATCAATACGTGTATTATATGATTTCATACATCATAACAGAATTAGATCATCCATGGAGTGCACTGTGTCACATCTTAAACTGCCGTGTCCTACAGTAACCTCGGCACGGGCCTGCTTCCTGGCAGCACTCAAGACCGTGCTTGGCACCAGGGACGCCACGTGCCGTGGCTGGTACTCCTGCCTTCTGTCTCTGATAGGCTGAGATGTTCCTTCTTCTATTGGACAAGACACATGTTTACCTCTGATAGGCTGAGATGTTCCTTCTGCTATTGGGCATTGACACATGCTACATGAGCTGCCCAAGAAGTTTTCCTTTTTTATTTCATTCTGCCTCACAAGTTCACTCTAAGTTCACTCTAAGTTCACTCGCGAGTTTACTTTCGGTCATACTACACAGTTCACTCCAGTACATGCTGAATGACATGAGAAACCATACCAATCCACATCTTATATTTCTACTTGGTTACAGTAGATGCACGTCTGATTAATACAGCATCTCTAAATGATTATAAAGTGATTGATTGATCTGTGATTAAGTTTCAGTGACTACACTAATCAATAGGTGTATCCAGTACATACAATAAACACAAAAACCCATAATATGTGAGTACATAAGTCATAATATTTGAGTACATGAGTATACATCAAAAATGAGATGGACTATATAGATGCATGTTCCGCAACACAACCCTCAAAAACTCTCCAGTAGGTATTTTGATGCTGCCTTTGCTTTGCTTCTCCCTCCCTTTGCTCCCAAAGCACACGAACCCGCTCACTCACACAAACATGTGCAACTGTTGAGCTTGGGCAGTTAGATACAGAAAGGAGCACACACACCCAGAACTATAGGGTTTTAACACTGTGATCCTAACTTTACACTATAAAATAACACTTTAAATAATGACTATGTGGACCACCCTTACTCTAGCAATTAATGATAACAATTTAGGCTATAATGCTCCAAAATAATTCACAACATGGGGAGGCTGAGAACTGTGATACCCCTGTAATTGGCACACACTCTCTGGTCCCCCCTTTTTGAACAGGGGAACCACCACCCCAGTCTGCCACTCCTTGGGCACTGTACCCGACGCAATGTTCCACGCAATGTTGAAGAGACGTGTCATCCAAGACAGCCCCTCCACACCCAAAGCTTTTAGCATTTCTGGGCGGATCTTATCAATCCCTGGGGCTTTGTCAATGTGGAGTTTTTTGACTACCTCAGTGACTTCCTCCAGGGAAATTGACAAGAAACTCCCATCAGCCTCCAGCTCTGCCTCTACAAGAGAGGGCCTGTCAGTTGGATTTAGGAGTTCCTGAAAGTGTTCCTTCCACCGCTCAATTATCTCCCCAGTTTAGGTCAACAGGGTCCCATCCTTACTGTACACAGCTTGGACGGTTCCCTCCTTCCCACTCCTGAAATAGACAGTTCTCCAGAAGCACTTTGGTGCCAACCAAAAGTCCTTCTCCATGTCTTCTCCGAACTTCTCCCACATCCGCTGCTTTGCATCTGCCCCAGCAGAGGCTGCAGCCCTTCGGGCCCGTTGGTACCTTGCAACCGCCTCCGGAGTCCTCCGAGACAATAAATCCCAGAAGGCCTCCTTCTTCAGTCGGACAGCTTCCTTGACCACTGGTGTCCACCACGGTGTTCGAGGGTTACTGCCCCTTGAGGCACCTAACACCTTGAGACCACAGCCTTCCACTGCAGTTTCAGCATTAGAGGCTTTGAACATTGCCCACTCATGTTCAATGTCCCCAGCCTCCACAGGTATGCCAGAAAAGCCGTTCCTCCCGATCACGCCTTTCCAGGTATCTCCATCATTGCCCACATGCGCGTTGAAGTCTCCCAGCAGAACTATGGAGTCCCCTATTGGAGCCCCACACAGAACTCCATTCAGGGTCTCCAAGAAGGCCGAGTACTCTGAACTGCTGTTTGGTGCATATGCACAAACAGTCAGAGTTTCCCCCCCACTACCTGAAGGCGTAGGGAGGCGTCCCTTTCATTTACCGGGGTAAACCCCAACGTAGCGGCGCTCAGCCGGGGACTTGTGAGTATCCCCACACCTGCCTGGCGCCTCACACCTTGAGCAACCCCGGAGAAGAATAGTGTCCATCCCCTATCAAGGAGTACGGTTCCAGAACCGAGACTGTGCGTGGAGGTCAGCCCCACCAGATCTAATTGGTAGCGCTCCATCTCCCGCACAAGTTCCGGCTCCTTCCCCCACAGAGAGGTGACGTTCCACGTCCCCAGAGCCAGCCTCTGCCGCCCGGGTCTGGTCCATCAAGGCCCCTGACCTTCACTGCCACCCATGTAGCAGTGCACCCGACCACTGCGGATCTTTCAGTGGATGGTGGGTCCAAAGGATGGAGAGGGGGGTGCCACCTAGCTTCTTCGGGCTGTGCCCGGCCGGGCTCCATGGCAAACTCGGCCACCAGGTGCTCGCCGACAAGCCCTCCCTCTGGGCCTGGCTCCAGATGGGGGCTTCCTCTGGGCAGGGTCTCTCCTCCTCTTCCTTGTTCTAACATCAAGGTCTTTGTGAACCATTCTCAGTCTGGCCCCTTACCTGGAACCACTTTGCCTTGGGAGACCCTACCATGAGCACTAGGCTCCAGACAACTCAGCCTCCAGGTTCACCGGGGAACGCAAACCTCTCCACCACGATAAGGTGATGGTTCATGGAGAGACAGACACAATCTTATTAAAAAAGATGTGTCACATGTAAGTGAATCTTTAAAGATCCTCAGAAGAATTAATGTCTCTTCAAGTCTTTCACAGTTGGTGGTAAAAGGTTGGTGCCAGAAACTTTCAAAGCTAACCAAATCTGGGACAGGACATGTTGTATGACGTTCAGAACTGAGGTGGTAAATGCTAGGTTATGGACAGCATTGATCAAACTCTTTCATTATGGAAAGAAAACCCTTTACATGGCAAACATCACACACTTACCAGCATATGTTAGCAAAATGTGTCCACATTAGGCCCTCACGGATAAGAGCTAACCACTGCTAACTTTATTACTGCTGTAGCATTATGTTATTACAGTAAAACACGACGTTCTAATAAACAATGATTAATTCCAAAGCCCATTAAAGGGGCATTAATGTAGTTTTCAGTGACCACTAGCGGTGCCGTTTTAAGATTGCAATCAGGTGTGTGCTCGTACGTTGTGAGCCATCCACTAGTGTTAGTGGATGGCTCTTCTTCCTCTGGGTTGTATATTAAGTGGATTTTGTTACAGCCACTGAGAGGTGGAGAAGCTGTGTACCTATCAGTAAAAGGCAATAAAGCTAAATTGAACGTTAGGAAGCAAACAGCGGCGGGTCCGAGCTAATGTAGCGTTAGCTAGCTGCTCAAGGCTGCGTCACTATGGGATAGTGAACAAATCGCTCCACATTAGCTTTTTACCGTTACATCGTTTTTATATACAGTCTATGTTAATTGCAGGCTTTGACACTTTGACATTGTGGTACAGAGGAAAGTAACATGGGTGATTGGTTGGTGAAGTAACGTTAATGTGAAAGCTATATAACTTTGCACCGGACAACATTAGCAACTGCTCGGCGTTAGCCGGCGAGCTAACGCTATCTAACTTGAGCCAACTGCAGCACAAAATCAAAATATATTTTACATGCTTTGTAATAATATTAGCTTAGCTATCCAGTAGGAGGAAAGCCAACTCTGGGTCTGTTTTTATACCCAAAACAAAGCGGAGGTTTCTCCGATTCAAAAGCTCTGCCGATGTTGTTCCATGTTTTCGTCCGCAGTCGATCCGATTCACATTTGGCCCGACGAGCTTCAGCAGATAAAACTATTTGCATGCATTTTATCCTCATGTGGAGTTGATTTTGGAGTCTGTGTTGAGCTGGGAGCAGGACTTTCTTAGTGTTAGCAGGCTCCATGTCGTAAGTTGCAGTGTCGTCGCTGTTGAGTGCAAAGTCAGGGCTGTGGACACAACGAGAGGCTCAAGAGCACGTGTCAGTCACTGGATTTCGCGGAAAATCCGACCCGGAGCCTTCGAATAAAAAGAATAGGAATATTTGCCTTCAGAGTTAATGGCCAAACCTGGCAGGTGGATCATTTTAATGTCAGATTACAACCCCTTCACACACAGGCAATAAAAAAAGGATTCATTTTAGTAGAAAAACTACATACAGCCCCTTTAATAGACATTGCATTTTGTGGTCTATGGGTTACAGATGTGGCAATAATGAGATTAGCCTGCTCACGTAGGTGTTCATTGTGAAACTGACATTCAATGGAGGACAAAAATCCTAAAGTTTATAAACAACGTATTAACAGGCCTACTGCTGCTATGAAAGACAATTATGCAAACACACTGACAAAACCAATGTTGTTCAAGATTACAGCCAAAAGGAGCTGGACCCCCCACGCTATCAATCACTGCGTTTCTCCCCTTCACCCGCAGCGAAACGCTAACATTCAATATGTTACATAGTGTATCATTTAAAACACACAACTTTACATATTGCGAGGTAAAGTAAAAGTATTGCGAGGGAGCATAAAAGTATTGCAAGGTAATGCAAAAGTATTGCAAGCTAGCACAAAAGTAGTCCTCCCAAAAAAATAATTCCTCATTGAGGCTTCTCAACCACTGTAGTACAGAGCACCCGGTCTGTTTTTGTCAATTAGGTTATTATTATAGGGGATTTTAATATTCATGTGGAAGTTGATTCAATTGGCATCTCTCAAAGTGTTCATAAACCCTTGAACTAGGATTAACTAACCTCCAGATGTCTACTAGGCTAAGTTCACCCGTCAGCAAATGAATAGCATCTCTGTCCCTCTGTGAAGACCTACCACTGGGTTTGCTCTTGTTAATTATCCCATCCATCACCTGGTTGAAATGTCCGGCCAATATAACCTGCCCCTCACTATCACCTATTATCTTGTTAATTCCATGAAAAAAATCTGGTCCCTCTTTATTAGGTGCATAAATGTTGCACAAAATTGTTCGAACCCCATTAATTAAAGCTTCCAAGCATATGCACCGTCCCTTGACATTATATTTTTTAAGCATCACAAAGCTTAAATTTTTATTAATAAGGACATTTTTATTAATAAGGATTTTGTTTGCTTGAGTATGAACTATGAAAGACGGTGCCCACCTAATCGCTTTTAAACTTTTTTGCCTCTTCCTCTCCTACAATGTGAGATTCCTGGATAAATGCTATGTCTGTATTTTTAGACTTTAAGCATGTCAGAACCTTCCTCCTTTTAACTGGGTTCCCTCATCCTTTTATGTTCCATGATATTATTTTAATATACTGAGCTTTTCTGGGTTAGATTATTTTGGCCATGCCTTCTCTCTATTTTGATTTTGCTTTCTCTGTGTCTCCCGTTTGTTCGGTTTGGTGGTTCTGATCTTTCCTGTTATCTCGGTGTCTGCTGTTATAAAGGACTGTCCCCCCCCGCCTTGTTTTGGTAGAAATGGGACGTCCCAGCAGGAAGCGCATGACAATGTTATGTTCTGTAAGCAGTTAGCAATACAGATGCACAGTGAATATACCTACTAGAGTCTCTGAGTGATTATTTACACAAACGTGCAGCTTTGTGTCAGAAGTAGCTGGACCCTGTCATAAGTGTCCGCCGCAGCGACATTGATGCCGCCAGCGAGGAGCGAAGACAAAGCATAAGGTAGAAGAGAGAGTTTGCAGTTGGCTCCCGAAGCTAGCACCAGCATGGCGACACACATTCCGCCACCCGCCGAAAACAAGATGAACGGTGACCTCGCTAGCAATTGGGACAATTTTAGGGCGGAATTTGAGGACTACACACTGCCATCAGGACTGAATGACAAAGCGGCCGAGGTGCAGGCAGCCACCTTGCGGAGACTATTGGGCACCGAATGTGACCATATATACAAGCATAATCCGGACATCACAGCAGAGCAGGAGAAAGATGCAGAAGCGATTCTCGACGCACTGGAGGGATATTTTAAACCAGCGAGGAATGTCATATTTGAGAGATACGTTTTTGGCAACTGCAAGCAAGAGGAAGGTGAGGCTATTGATGCTTTTGTTACCAGACTGAGGGAAAAGGCTGCTTCCTGTGAGTATGGAGAACTACGTTATGAGCTGATACGAGACAGAATGGTACTTGGTGTTAGCGACGAGAGTGTGCGGCGTCGCCTGCTTAGAGAGAAGGACCTGACGTTGGTGTCAGCCACAGACATCAGGATAAAGACAATGATACAGGACAGGTCGCTGGAGAGTGTGAATACAACAGACGGACGTCAGCAGCAGCCTACACCCAGGTATGAACACCCAGACAAGACAAGTGACATACATGCAAATACTGTGGAAATATGCACAGGAGCGGATGTGAACTATGCCCAGCATTTGGAAAAACATGCCGTCACTGTGGAACAGTAAATCATTTTGGTAAAGTGTGCATGAGGAGGAATCAAAATACATGACAACTGAATACAGCAGATGCTGTGGCCCAGGATAGACATGGACAGGACCAATACTGAGGCCCACATCTATTCTGTTGAGAGAATAGGAGAAAGGACGGGGGCAGAAATGGTTTGTCAGTCTAAGAATGAACGGTGGGTTCCAAAGGTGTCAGATTCAGGGGCAACCTGCGATTTGATGAGTATAAAAGACAAGAGAAAGACTAGCACCTGAAGTGAACCAAGTTAGTACTGTACTCTGGCCAGTCAATGCAAACTATGGGGATATTCAGAACAGAGTGTGGTGTGAGGGGTGTAACTCATGAACTGAACTTTGAGATAGTAAGGAGCAAACAGAGACCCTTGTTATAAGGCTCAACCAGTGAGCGCTTAGGTCTGATGCACTTCACTATCCCTCACAAGCTCCTTAAGGTAGAGCATAGCAGCACCAAGCCATTAACCAAGCAGCAGCTTGTCAACACCTACGATGACGTCTTCAATGGACCCATCGACTCATTTCCCATGGGAAGTTCATTTTCAGGTAGATGGCAATGTAGCCCCAGTGCTAGCTACTCCATGCAATGTACCAATGGCACAGTTAAGGCCCAGTTAGACAAACATGAAAAAGACTGTCACTTAGCCCCAGTGTCAGAGCCCACAGAAGGGATTAGTAACATGGTGATAGTCAGACAGCCAGAGAAACTGAGGATCTGTATTGACCCTAAGTCACTCAATCAAGCTTTGAGGAGGTCATATTACATAATGCCGACTCTTGATGTTTTGCATAAGCTGCCCTAGGCTCGCATTTTCACTCGTCGACACATGAGAGCTCTATTAAATCCCCTTCCCCCTCCACCTCCCACAAACTTGTCTGCTGATACCTTTGCTGCCTTCTTCACAGGCAAAGTGGAGGCTATAACTAGCCAGTTCTCTGAAACATTCAAACTCAACCAATGTAGCAGTCCTACTACATCTTTTCCTCTGCCCTCCCAGGTCAGTGGTTCTTCACTCTCCTCGTTTACTCTTGACTCGTAGCCGTCCAACTACATGCCCACTGGACTCAATTCCCACAAATCTCCTCCAAGCCATATCTCCCACTGTGGTCCCGGCAATCACTCACGTGATAAACAGCATGAACTCCTGGGAGGGCTCAGTGGTGTGGAACCTATCTCTGATGACATACTGATTTTTGGCTGTGGAGAGACTGATGAGGAGGCCACTCAGGACCATGACACAAACCTGATAGCTCTTATGGAGAGGTGCAGAGAAGTCAAACGGAGACTGAGCCCAAAAGAAACTTCACTTCAAGGTCAAAGAGGTCAAGTTCCATGGGCACATCCTGTCGGCAGAAGGACTCAGGGCTGACCCAGGAAAAATCAGGGCGGTCCAGGAAATGCCCCACCCTACGGACACCAAGGTAGTGCAGCGGTTTATAGGGTTTGTAACCTACCTTGCTAAGTTTATGCTACGTCTTTCGGATGTGTGTGAACCACTACGGAGACTCTTGGATAAGGATGTGGAGTGGCACTGGCTGCCTAGGCACGAAGCCGTCATCGAGAAAGCCAAGCGGCTTGCCACAACTGCCCCGATCCTGAGATACTATGAAGTGACCAAGCCAGTTACCATTCAGAGTGACGCCAGTCAAAAAGGACTTGGCTGCTGTCTGCTGCAGGGAGGACAACCAGTCGTGTTTGCATCCTGTGTGTTAACACAAACAGAGCAGAACTACGCTCAGATTGAAAAAGAGTGTTTGAGCATAGTGTTTGCGTGCCAGCGCTTTCACTACTATCTGTATGGGAGAGGTGAGATCACAGCAGAAACAGACCACAAGCCACTCATCTCAATCTTCATCAAGCCCCTTCTCAGCACACCCAAATGGCTCCAGAGCATGCTCCTCACACTCCAGAACTATAACCTTAAGGTAGTGTACAAGCCAGGCCCGGAGATGCACATCAGTGACACACTGAGCAGAGCCAGAGCACCACCAAAGACAACAGACGCAACATGCCCACATCACACAGTTTGCAGCCTGCAGAGGGCACAAGAGGTAATTGAAAAAATAAATCAAACGTCAAGGAGTCATAATTCCAAAATCACTGCATGCGGAAATGCTGAAATGGATACATGCCAGCAGGGCTGGGTATCATTCAAAGATTTTCGATATCGATACCGATATCGATACCTCAACATCAATACCGGTTCCTGAACGATACTTTTTTCGATACCAATTTTGTTGGTATAAAATTTGTATATTTTCTGAACAAACGGAGAACCATTGTTGTTTGTATAAAGTAACTTAATTATCACATTATTATCATTAATAGTTTATTTTAATAATTGTTCCTTTGAAAAATGCTACTGCTTGTCAAAACCAAGACATATTTTCAATGTAACATATATTGTTTTTGGTTGTTTTTATTCCTCTCTCTTTATTTTTTATTATGTCATTTCATTGTTTATAAATTATATATTTTTTATTGTTTATATGTGAATTTGTGCTCTGGCAACATTGCAACCTAAACATTCATGGCAACAGGCTTGAGAGAAAGAGAGAGAAATCTCTCATCTCATGGAAACGTTTCTGCCACTACATATCAAAGTTTCCTCCTCACTAGAGGAAGAGGTGGCCAGGCGACAACTATCACAATAGAAAGTAAACTCTTTAATCCACTGCAGCAAAGTCGCAGACATCAGCCCAAATATCGGTACGGGATGTCACTATCACACGGAATCGCTTCCGCCGGCTGCACATACAGGTCAGTGTGCGGCGGTGGCGTCACTTAACTGATCCTTGCAAAAATGTAGCGTGTGTGGAAGCTACCGCGCTACTCTGTCAATAAAAAAAATTTTGATTTGATTCAAGCTACTGACAAATCGTTAAACTAGCTGCTGCCCAACGCTGCTCGTACGGTGGGCGTGTTGAAGCAGGCTCGGTGGCAGCAGAGTGCTGAGACTTTCTGTTCTTAAGTTTATTTCACACACAGTAAAGGGCTTCATCAGGTTTGTCGTTTCGCTGCTCTAGGCATTAATTATCTTATGTTGCAAATATTGCATCGTGCTCTGTTGCATCAAGCCACACTTTTGATTTTCTCCATGTCTTTTACATACACGAGCCACTTCTCTGTGCATAACTGGTGTGAGCTGCCGGTGGGCACATCAAGAATTCTGCATGCTTATTGGCTCATTGGCATTAACAACAACCTTTAGGTATCAAACTTTGGTACTGAAAGACAAGGCATTTTTTGATACTCTGTGGTATTGAGGCAATTCGGTCGGTGCCTAAAAGTATTTAACTCGATACCCAGCCCTACATGCCAGTCATGTAGGGGGTGAAGCATGCTACAGACAGGCTAAAGACACACTGTACTGGCTAAACATGCAAGCTGAGATAGAAGACTATGTGAGCCAGTGCTCAGCATACAACAAATATGCGCATGAACAACAACACGAAACAACGATCTCACATGCACTTTCCACTTGGCCATGGCAGATCATTAGCATGGATCTGTTCAAACAAGCAGGCAAAGACTTTCTACTTATGGTAGACCATTACTCAGATTTCTGGGAAATACAGCTGCTCACAGATCTCTCAGCAAAAACCACAGTTCTGCAGTGCAAAGCCCAATTCGCTTGACATGGACAGCCTGACAGACTGTGGATCTCAGTTTGCCTGTGAAACATTTAGGAAGTTTGCAAAAGAGTGGGACTTTGAACACGTCATGTCCTCACCCAGACACCCGAAATTAGGGGTGGGAGAATTCATCGATTCTTCGATGCATCGCGATTCGGACGTGGAAGATTATTAATCGATGCACAAATGTCTAAAAATCGATTATTCAAATGTTAATTGATAACGTAATGTTGACGGAACGCAAAAGGCGGAACTCGCGGAAGAGCAGCGCCGGACCGTCTGAGGAGCGCACACAACAGAGGACCAGTGTCCCCTACATTCGTCACCGCTGTGGAATGAATAGCCACCCCAAAATGTCACACAATCATTAATATCAATGCGCAAGTAATTATTTTAACTCGCACACTGCGAGCATGGTGACGCTCTGCAGCTGTGTGTGTGAGGCCGAGCGAGTGAGAGAGAGCGAGCGGCGGAACGTGACGGTGAAAGTTAGCGGTGAAAAATATCAGCAGTAAGTTTCAGTCTGGTAGTAAACGTGCAGCGCAGGTCGCTGTGTGACCGTTAATAAAAGTCTGTAGTTTCCCCAACGGCTGGAAAAGTGAAGGCTGTTAGCGCGAGCTAACATCTCCCCGTACAAGGGCTCAGTCTGTCCCCCCACACCAGACTCCGCAGCCTTCAGCGTCACCGCCACGAGACTAAACTGTGTACAGCTCTGTCCTGTGTACACATACTGTACATGCTGATAATTATATTTCAGTTTTCATAAGTCTGACAGCTGGTTGTTAATGAAATGGACCATGGAGCTGAGGTTAATAAAGTAAACTAGGGATGTAAACTAGTCCTTTTAAGCTAATTAGCCATTTTCTTTTGGATTTTAATGTGCAAATGAAATGCTTAGTAATTATCCAGGGATCCTGTATAGAAAAAATATGATGCATCAAGATGCATCGATAATCGTTTTATAATCGAATCGCAGCCCTCTGAATCGTAATCGAATCGAATCGTGAGGTACCCAGAGATTCCCACCCCTACCCGAAATCGAATGGGAAAGCGGAGTCCACTGTGAAAATAGTCAAAAATCTGTGCAAGAAAGCAGCCAGTGTAGGTACTGACCCATGGATAGCTATTTTGCTATGGAGGAACACACCCACAGAGGGACTGCATAGCAGCCCAGCGCAGAGGCTGATGGCTCGGAGCCTGAAGACCCCTCTTCCAGTCTCTGACACACTTTTGGAGCCAAGTGTCGTCACAGGAGTCACTGAAGAGCTGCGGGCTAAACACCAAACAGCTAAATTCTGGTATGACTGGTTCGCTAGAGACCTGCCGGAACTGTAATGTCGGTCAGGATATCAGGATGAAGCCTCTACCTGGAGACAGAACTGGGAAGTGGAGGAGGGGAGTATGTGTTCAGCAGGTGGGCCCTAGATCATATCTGGTGGATGTAGAGGAGACATTTTTCAGACGTAATTGGGTGGACTTGAGACCAGCAGAGAGGGTGGGTCTCAGGCAACATCCTGAGCGCGACAGCAGGGAGCAGAGCTGTACAACTCCACTCACAGCTTACAGGGACAGAGATGGGGAGGATGTGGCCAGTGACAAAGGACGCCGAGAGCTCGGGCCAGCCGGGCAGACAGCATTGCCCCAGTTGATCCCCATCCACATCACACTACAGGACATCAAGTGGCAGGCTGGTGAAAGCGCCAGACAGGCTGGACTTATAGGAAACGCGGGGCTCTGGGGGCTATATGGGTTTGGGTTGGACATGGGCCTGTTTCTGTTTTCTCTTCAGTGGCCAGACTTTGTTATATGAAGTCCTTGTGTTATTGTGTTGCTGCTTTGTGTTTCTGTGTTAATTGAAAACTAAGAATAATTGTAGGGAAGATGAAGTTCAGATATGTTAAAATTGAAATGTGGATTGTTGACTGCTACTCCAATGAAACTCAGATGGTTTCTTTATCTGCCGAATGTGTTTTTAACTATAAAGGGGGAGATGTTATAAGGGACTGTTGTCCCCCCCCCGGTTGGGTAGAAATGGTACGTCTCATCAGGAAGCGCATGTGCATGTTATGTTCTGTAAGCAGTTAGCAATACAGATGCACAGTGCATATACCTACTAGAGTCTCCGAGTGATTATTCACTCAAACATCTGCCTTAGTACTTGTTTAGCTCTGTCCTGTCCCTCCATGTCTGGTTCTCTACTATCAGGCTTGGGTTCTGTTTGTCATGGTTGCCAGTTTCATTTATCTGATTTTGTTCATTCTGCTTTAAACCTCTGTGTAGGCTTTGTTATTGCATTCATCCACATCTGTAAGTTACTTCATATCTGTCTTGTCTTGTATCTTAGTTCCTAGGTTGTGTCTTTAGTTCTTATTCCTGTGCCTTAGTTCATGTCTTAAGTGTTTACTCCTGGTCTGTGTACTTCTGTGTTTTGCCCATGTCTGCCCTGAGTTCTGTTCAAGTCTTAGCTTTGGTCTGTGTCCCTTATTGTTAGTTTAGTTGTGATCTGGATTAGTTTGTTATTTTCATTACTTTGATCTGTTACTACTTACTTTGACATGTTTGGGGTTCAGTACTTGTGTTATGTCTGTTCACCTCCAGTAATCTGCCTGTCAGGCAGTCTCTCTGTTTTCCCCTACTGTCTCTGTCATCAATTTAGAATTTTTAACAAAGTTCACAGTCCCAAGGATTATCTAATTAATGTTAATTTCTTCTATTCCAATAGTAAATTACAATGTGCATTGTTAACTGCTGATAGAGCTCTTTGTTCAATTCATTAATTGCAACCTGAACTTCATCAAATAATTATTGTGTTTAAGGAACATAACCTTTTGAAACAGTTTTGATGCACAGCACGTCTTAGATTTAACTTACTGTTTTATTCCAGCCCGGCGAGGATCCTGGGCTATTCCTGGAGAAGCACCTTCTCTCCTCTCCAGTGCTGCTTTTTGATGGAACAACCAGCATTGTCACTGTGGGAAACATGCCTGTGAGCACCCTCCCCGAGGAGGAATTCTGGGAAGAATTGTTGGTATTGATGACATACTACTGCACTGCACTTAACATACCCAAAATGTGTAGCCACTAGCCACAGTCCTCTCTGTCATTCAGACCGAGGTTATTAGTGATGCCATCCATGATCAAGATGCCACTAGGGCATATAAGACAGCAATAGGTCAGGTTTGTTTGCAATGCCTTTCAGTAACGTGTTTTGTGCCTTACTTGGCTTTCCTCACTGTCCTTATTTTTTTTGCCAAAGTAACTGACCTGGGTTTCTTCCATAGACTGTATATAAGAAATGGATGTAGTCATCGTGACATCACCCGTTGGTTTGTGGACTGCCGATTTGAAGCCTCAAGTTTGGCCGATACGACGCTGCCATGTCAAGTTTTTGTAACCAGGAAGTGCCTGGAAGTGACGATACAGCGGAGCTATTGGCCGTGTGCGGAGCTAGCTAGCTAGCTTAGCTAGGTGCAACTGTAACTCACGTTAACTGTCATTTTAACAAGCTGATAACTTTGTCTTAAAACTAAATGTACTTACCAGAGAAAGTCAACAGCCGACTCCTAATAAGCTTTTTCAATGGTGCTGGTTAAATTTACACATCGCCAAGGGCACGAGTCTGCTCTAGCCTGATTGACAGATCGCCATGGTAACGACCTGTCAATCATAGATAATCCCGCCCTGAAAACATACTCTGTTTTGTGGTCTATTTTAAAATAAATGGGACCACCATTTACTAAATGAACATCATTTTATATTGAAGAAGACTTGAAACTAGCGACTGAGACCATAAACTCATCAGGAAAGTGTTTATTGGGATAATTATTCAGCTGAGAAGTAGGGTAATTTTCCCATTATTTCTAATGGAGCCGGACTTATTTTTGGAACCAGAAGAGTCGCCCCCTGCTGGATTTTCAATAGAATCCAGGTTTCAGGGACTTCCGTATTCACTTCACATTGTAGACCAGAAGCTTCCCGCTTGGTTCCTTCGGATCCCTCAAAGGACTTATTTTTTTACTTTTGAGAGGTCTCAAATTTTAGATGGCATTTTAACTGAGGCATGTTTGAATACTTTATTACACTGTGTAGTATTATGAGAATTTATTTTAATTTTGTTTTTGTGGATTGTATTCATGTGACAAATCACAGCACTACTGTCAGTGTATTGTGTGTTTTGATTGCTGTTGTTTAAAGGCAGGCCGCAACCCTGACTCACTGGTAGTGTACATGTAATTATATGCTGTTTAAGACATTTTAATAAATGTTGACAGTACTCATATTTACTGTGGTTGTGATTCAGTTGAATCAGTTAAGATGTATATTCTAAGAATAAGGACTGTTGTTTTATTTTTTGTTTTAATAAGATTTAGGTTATTTCAAAATGAGCAAACTTGTACCAAGTAAAGCCCGACTGATACTGTCGGCCGATATGAGGTAATTGCAATTAATCGGCATTGGTGTCGGGCCAAGGTAGTTATCCCCGACAGAAAGTGCCCCCTCTGCCGCGGGAGCGTGCATACATTCAGCGGTGAAGGCGGACCTTCGACTTCATCAAAGTGAATGAAAAATTTACCATGTGGATTGTTTAATCTATTGTTTTAGTAATGTTTTAAGTGCAAGCTAGCACTTATAAACGCTATTATAGGTTTACATTTTGCATTATCCAACTTTGTATTAGTTGGACTCAACTTTGTATTATTCGCACTCAATTGAGAATGTCTACACAAGAAGAGTATTTAGTTTCACTCGTAAAGCAAACATTTATTTCGCGATAGTCTGGTGATGTTATAAATGACACATAGTCGATCACTTTCTCAACCATGTTACTGTTTAGAAGCTAGATTCACACAGACTGCCACCCTTTACATCTGCTGGATTTGAAATGTACATTAAACTGAATGCAGCATACCTTGCAACGCAAATCCATTGATTCAGGAAATTGTCCCCCTCCTTAAAGTGTAAATTATTATCGTAACAATTTAATAATAATGCATTGCATTTAAACAGAACTTTTCATACACAAAAAGTGATAACAGTAGTCTGCTGGTCCTACCCAGCTCGACATGCAGTCTGCCAAAATATGTTTCCCCTCCATAACGCACAGATGATGGCCTACCATCAAGTATTTAATTTTGTATATACTTCACATCATGACTAAAAACGGGTGAATATGGAGACGTTTCTATTTTCCTAGCAAAATTTATAGTGGGATACAAATAATTTCAGACTGTATTTTCAACCTGCCTGAAAATGTATCCCCCATCCATAACAAGGTTGATAGACCTTCCTGCATTCTTCAAGAAGAAACAGTGAGTCTCCAGTTCTTGTGGCAACTGAAGACAGCAAGCCTCCAACCATCCTCACCACATTCTACAGAGGTAGAAAGTGCTCTAACCAGCTGCATCACTCTCTGGCATGGGAATTGTAGGGCCTACCACAAGACCCTGCAGCTGGTAAAATCATTAGAATTGCTCTCCCTCCCATCCATGACATTTAGGATGAGCTCTGTGAAGGACCCAACACACCCTTCCTTCACCCTTCTACCCTCTGATAGGAGGTACCACAGGATCTGCACCACCCCCTCCTATATGTTTATACTAAAAAGTGTGTTTACATAGTTTTATCTTTTATCATACCCCTACCCTGTGTGTCTTTAATGTTTACTGTACATTATTAATTGTTTTACGCGGCACTGTGATCCAAGTGAAACAAAATCTTTTGTTTTTAATAACAATCATTTAATAACAGTGGTGAATATCAAGGTACATTTAATTTAATTTTACAACACATGGGGTACAAATAGCCTATTTAAAATCTGATTATAATAAAAACATTAGTAGTTATGTATTCATGTATGTAGGAGTTTCTATTATAGCTATAACTATAGTTATAGTGACTATAGTGAAATGATTACGCAGCTGATTCTACTGTCTCTACCCTCATTTCACAACTGTTCCACGCTCAGTGTCCACACATGTGGAAAGACAACAAACACATGAATTGTGCGTGCAATAACTGAGAGCACCGCGGTTTGTGGACAGACTTTTGGACGTAGAAAATAATTAATTGGGTTGGGGGCTGGTGGATGAGTTGTGCGTATGCAACATATTCAGATATTGTCCCGTGCGCTAGCCCAAGGGTAAAATTTGCAAGCTAATTAACGTGTTGTCAAGGGTTTGATTTCAGAGGAGGAGAAAAAGTTTGATTTGTCTGTTAACTCAAACAGTGTAGGAGAATGGATCCTAATGATTATAAGAAGATAATTAAATATAAACTGAGAGGGGAATATCCAGCTCTTTTCACCAAAAGAGACAAATTTCTTCCTCGAGGGAAAGCTGCTCTGTACGAAATTGAAGGTAAGATAAGCACCGTTATAACCCTTATTTTTTACGTCATCAATGAATCCACAAATAATTACAAATATATACATCCCAGCAGTATCTCCTCATAGCTTAATCAAGCTAAACCCTATGCACTGAAACCAATACCAGTAGGCCTACTGATATAATTTACTCAAAGTAGCCTATATGTGAAAATATATTAAATTGTGTAGTTAACACACCAGATGTAATTCTATATCACAAAAAAACATTAATTTATAAATAATGTGTATATGGTATTACCTTGTTACAAGCATTATCTTTTGCAATAAATAGGCTAAATAATCTATTAAAGTCTTATCTATTGATACCTACGTTTTTTCTTTCAATAAACTGTAATTAAATATGTGGTATTAGTATGATGATTAAGGTAAAGAGCTATTAGAGTTTGTGTAAGCCTTTTTTAAAATGTTGTTTTTCTCACTATTTTAGGAGAAGAGCTATTTTACTGGTGCTACAAAGAGACTGCCCAAACTATCATAACAAAAGTGGTCTGTGGCGCTGATGAGGCAAGCACTACTTTTGTTGATTTTCATGCCAGCTGACTGGGGCACAATGTGGCCAGACCACAACATGGGAAATAATATCCAGGAAATTTTACTAGCAGGGATGTTAGTAGACATCAACAAGTGGGTAAGTCAGCACTATAAACCCTATAATTATCCTCTGATAAAGCTATGGACAAATTCTCTGGATTGTCTTTTAAAATAGCTTTCCCAAATGATTTATAAAAATGTTGTCCATTTACAGTACATACATTTATTAATAAGTTATTCATCATTTTTACGTAACATTTCATCATCAGGTTTCCCAATGCTTCTGAAATATGGGACGATTATCTGGATGGTGTGATGTTTGGATTCCGAACCAAAAAGCAGATAACCACCAAATACTCACCCTACTTTTTGATGTTCGGCAGAGATCCGCCCGTTATCCGTCGGAAGTCTCGGAACACTACATGGTTGCTTTGTTTTGCATCTAGCATTAGTTTACTTCAATAATGTATAGAGACATTCAAAATTCACCTTTGTGTAGGTTAGTGATTCTCAAACAAGGGACATAGTGCAACTGCAGAGGAGGGCATAGAAAAATCCACTTTTTCAGGAGTTGGGGAGGGGAAGGGGGAGCTTCTAAAGGTGTTTTTAACAGCAAATAATGTTTTGTTCAAAGCTTGACACACTGTGGAAGACATAGTGGGACAAGAAGATCTGGCACAGGATGGACACTGATGGAACTTGTCAGAGACAATCTTGCAAAGGGACAAGACAAAACGAGGGGCAAAATAAAGTCAAAGGACAAAATACAAAACTTAAAAATTGGGGACAAAGTTTGGAGGCAAAACACTAAAAGCCAACAGAGGAAGGAGGGAAATTGGAAGCTAGGTTTTTGGGACCATACAGTATTAAGGCAATCCACCTGCTACATCCCCTGATCTGTCAGCCCCAACACAATTAGCAGCCTCACTGGCTACAGTTCCACCAGCAACAGCAGCACTATCAGCAAGCAATGGTTATACCAAGGCTGTTGCAGAGAAATGTAAGATTTATTATAAATTTTTATTGAAGAGATTTTAACATCCAAGCACACTGATGTAAGAATTATCTCTATCACAATTTGTTGATGCATTTTAATTGCCACTTACATTTTCCACATTGATTTACTAGATTTTTTAAATTATTCTTTTATTTCATTATTCACTATTTTTGGCAGATGTAAAGGATGCATGGGCAGGAAACGATGCCCATGTCCTTTCTAAAGTAGGGGCTCACAAATTATATTACTGGGATATTCAACAAGTTGGTCCGAACATGGAGCTGGAAAGTGAGGTATGTATAGGATTAACTGTTTTATAAATCAGCTTTAGACTTATCAATATATTTTAAATCATTATCTCTTCCTTAACAGTCAATTAATGCATTTCTAGCAGCCATGGTGCATGATTACAATCACCAAAATACTACAAAAGCAGTGTTCATTGATTTATTTGCAATGACAGCAATGTGGAAAAGGACTCCAGGAGAGAGTCTGCTGCTTCTCTAACAGCGGAGGTCACGATTGCATCTCAATGACTCCAGCTCTGTATTGGTATAATGAATCTCACTGACATATTAATCAGATTAATTTCAGATAAGTTTTCATTTTAATAAAACAACAGGATATCGTGGCCTCCGCTGTTAGAGAAGCAGCAGACTGTCTCCTGGCTCCGGCATTGCGTGACATACGCACAGATGTGCACAGAACCAACGAGCCAGTAAAGGACTTCAGCGGACTGCTAAGAGAACCCAAGACTGTGTTGACTCCGTCCAGGTGGCTGCACAGGAGGATAGATGATCTGTCATCGATCTAAACTAACAGCTAGACCAGCTCACAACAAAGTTGACAGATCTAGAGGACAGGAGCTAACCTTCCCGAGTGGATTCCATCGTTGGCGGGTTGGGACTTAGACATCGAGCGAGCACATCAGGTGTATGAGGGCCGGGAATCAAACTCCAAAAAAGCCACGCACACTCATCTTCCGAATGCTACGCTGGCAGGACAAGGCTGCTATTCTCAAAGGTGCACGCAAAGGATATCCAGTGAAATATGCACGCAATATCACTCTGGGGTTCTTCCCCGACTTCAGCCCAGCTACAACTTCCCCGAGCTTCAGTCCTATTATGAAAAAGGTTACGGCTGAGGGCCTTGAACTGTTTCTTGTCTATCCTGCGTTGATGAAGCTGGACCACAAGAGTAAGAAGATGGTGTTCGACTCCCCCCGAGCTGCTGAAGAGTTTCTCAGTTCTTTGCCACGGAGGTTAAGCCCTACAGCTTTATAGTGCGACAGCGAAACTACTGCTGCTGTCTCAGGTTCCAACAAGGAGAAGCCCGGTGCTGTTCAACAGGAGGGTGACGGCAACTTTGTGGACATGGATGAACGTTAGTTATGGGCATATATTGACACATAAAGGTATCTTACCACTGATGACATTGTCAAGGTTAATTGGAATGGTTCTTTTATTTTTATTGTATTTGTGGATATGTGTAGGTATGTATGTGTGTATATATGTGCATATATGTATATATGTAACTATCCAATTTCTTTTTATTTTCTATTTTTGAGATAGCTATGTGATTTAGGCCTTTGATACAGCCATGCATTGTGGTGGATTGGTCATGGATTGGCCACGGTTTGTGTTTTTTCAGACATACAGAGTTAATTCAGTGTGGTCTGTATCTGTTTATGTATATATTTTTTCTCCCCTATCCCCCTCCTTAACAGACATATCTATATCACTTATTTGTGCTGGAACATCAACATTGGTTATTTTTGCAGCACTGGGAAACTATATGCAGTGCTTGGCAGGGAGATTCCAATTACAGTTTTATTACACTAATTCCCCTGTTAAATACATCCATATCAAAACTGATCTGAACTTTATAGATACAACTTTTGTTGACTATTTTATCGCTCAATGTAAATGGCCTTAATTCGGCTGTTGAACGAACTCATGTTCTTGAATACCTACATCGTAATAAGGCTGATATTGCCCTGATACAAGAATCACACTTAAGGCAGTATGACGAAGCCCAATTTCAAAATAAACACTACGGAGTGGTTGCATCATCATCTGCTTTACATAAAACCAAGAGAGTGTGCATGTTCAACAGAAACTCACTTTCACCATTTGTTTCAGTATAAAACACACTGACAATGATGGCAATGGAAGATTCGTCCTCATCAGTGGCACCTTACTCTATCATAAACTAGCATTTATATCCAAAACTTAGAAAAAACTTTTTTACCTACGTTTGTAATGCTTTACTTGAACGGAATGACTATTCCTTAGTTGTAGGAGGTGACTTTAATGTGGTCCTCGACCCTACTCTCGATAAATGCAATCCTGAGCCAAGCTCTCGTCTAACCTCTTAAATAAACTTATCAGAGACCTTAATCTCGTTGCATACAGAATGCCACCAGTAGAGATTACAACATTTACTCCATAAAACATAAAACATTCTCTCGGATTGATTATATTTTTGTAAGCCCAGCCTTAATCTCAGGAAATACATCCATCTCTTTTTTACCTATTCTGTTATCTGACCACTCAGCATTCTTATGTAGCATTGACCTGCCCAATACAAAGCCAAGGGCTCCCAGATGGCTGTTGAACACATCTTTGCTGAGTAATTCTGGATTTCTTTCGTCACTTAAAGCTCACTTACGTGATTACTTAGATATCAACACAAATAAATGCTCTAACCCACAAGTTTTATGGGAGGTCACAAAATGTTTAATTTGGGGTTTTTGTATATCATTCTCCTCCACTGTAGCTAAATCAAGAACTTACGGGATTACAGAGCTAGAAAGCCAAATAGAGTCACTTGGAATTTACAAAAATGTGGCTACTCTGACGATCGCTCTGCTTTATTGCCATCTTTAAAGGACAAGTACAACACACTTACTCTATCAAATGCATAATTTATCTTGCACAGAACATGACAGATGTTCTACTTTGACTGAGAACGCCCGAGTCACCTGCGAGCACTTATGCTGAAAGACTCAAAAGCAGATATCGCAGCTATGAGGACTATGAGCAAATAACAAAACTACAACAAATCCCCGGGCTATTAATGACACGTTTACTGCATTCTTTATTTATATTAAATTATATAACTCTGAGATTTATTTCAATGGAGTGATAGTTTTCTTGATATTTTGGAGTTACCCTGTATCTCCCAGACAGACCAAGATGGCCTAGAGGCCCCATTAGAGCTGGAAGAATTACATACAGCATTGAAATGTCAAAGTAAAAAACAAATCACCCGGTTTAGATGGCCTTCCACCTGAGCTATATCTAGAATGGTGGAATGTGGTCTGTACACTTATACTTAAAACTTTTCAATTTGCAATTGAGAATGAGACTTTTCATAGAGACTTAAAAACAGCACTTATCTTATCTTCTTTTAAAAAAGGTAAGGGACCCCCTGGAGTGCTCCGGTTTTAGGCCAATATCCCTAATTACGAGCAATCTTAAGATATATGCTAAAGCGCTTTCTCTACGCCTAGAAAAAGTCATACATGCATTAGTCAATGAGGATCAAACATGATTTATTGCATTGCGTTGCATCTGATAACATGCGAAGATTACCATATATTATAGATGCTGCGGTCACTTACCTGAATCCATGTGGCGTATTCACACTTGATGCAGAGAAAAGCCTTTGACAGGCTAGAGTGGAAATATATGTAGGCAGTGCTGCAACAATTTGGATTTGGATGTAATTTTATTACAATGGTTAAGACATTATGCCATTCACCTTTTGCGTGTTTTCTAACTGGTGGTGTAATCTCTCCCCGTTTCCCACTGCAGCATGGAACAAGATAAGGATGTCCTCTTTCACCACTTTTGTTCTGCCTGTCCCTTGAACCTCTGGCGCAAGCCATTAGGCAATCTAGGGCTTCACCCATGAAAATTGGCGGTCATAATTAGGAATGAGCGAGTACAGCATTATCTGTATCTGTATCTGTATCTGTTAACCATATGAATTATCTGTATCCGTATCCGTACTCGGATTGGGCGGGACCTAGCCCGGAAGTGGGCGGAGTTTGATCAATCAGCTCTCTGGAAAATGACATCACCATCTGTAGGAAATCCCACAGACTGTTTTAGCCAATAGGCTGCTTTATGTTTGCAGCGGTGATGTGGAGAAACTTATGGCGATCCTACAGAGACTGATTAAAAGCCTCAGGCTAATGTTGCCTACAGGTTTTTACAGTACAGCAGGATCAGCCTACTTACTGCCTTTAAATGTCTTTAAGATTTTTTATTTGCTCCCAGTCGTTTCACACAGCCTGACGCAGCCGTTAAAATAAGTGGATTTTATTTTTATTATGTGAGGCTGAAAATTATGAGCAGTTTGGTATTGAAATAATAAATTTTAATATGAACGTAGTCTATCTATTTAGGTTAGTATAGCTTTCTAAGGCCGACTACAGAGACTGTAGTCATGTTCCGTCCCACCTTTTGCGATGCAGGTGCAAAAGGTGAGTTTTCAGCAGCTTAAATGTTCAGATTCAGTCTTTCAAACATTTTTTGAGCACATTTTATGGCAGAAGGGAATTTTCCGTTTCACTGCTTTATGAAGTTAATTTAGAACAATGTTTGGAACACTTTGAGTGTGTTAAATAAATTAATATCATTTTTGAAGTGGCGACAAGTTTTTTTAAAGTGAGGGAGAACGGCCGAGTCTTTTATAATGTGAAACGCCAACACGCAGCTGAGCTGAAAGAATAAGGCTGATAATTTTTTATCAACGTATTATTATAGACTAGCCTACTGTTCTTTTCACACTGTCTGCGATTTTCTGTCTCCCTGCATGTGTCAGTTTCAGCCGCGCTACTGTCGTAGGTATTTCTGTAGTTTTACAGTTTAATCCTCGATCGTAAAATATGACGCTCTGCTGACAGTGGACCTGTTCATGTCTGTTTGGTCATCTGCTGCTAACCCCGCCTCTTTTATGTGAACGCGCTCCCGGCTGGATCGGGAAACCCTGGATTAATTTCCCGAGTTGATAACCAGCTTCGTGGTACCGCTTGTCGGGATTGTTAGGGTTAGTGAAGCCAGATAAGGGAAACATATCCTGGGTTTGTTGAACTCGCTTCGTGGTGCAGGACAGGTATGTGTGTGTGTGTGTGTGTGTGTGTGTGTGTGTGTGTGAGTAGAGAGAGACAAATGTGGGGGGGATGTTTGTGTGTGTGTAGCTTAATTTGTAATATTTTAAATAATTTATTTATACCACAACTACATTTATTTTTTTAAATACAGCAAGAAAGTGTCAGACACTCAGTGCATGAAGTTAAAAAAAAAACTGGTTAGAGCAGTTGACAGGCAGAGAGAGAGAGCGCACAGTCAGACGATTTTTTTTTAATCCGAGTACAGATATTGACTCGTATTACTCGTATAACACTCGTACTCGGCAAAAATGCTTTATCCGTACCGGATACTCGTTTCAGCCCAGTATCCGGCTCAACCCTAGTCATAATCATATATTGTTATATGCTGATGATATTCTTTTGTTTCTAGATCACATTGACACCTTTATTCACCTGATACTTTTACTTTTTTTTTTGAAAAACAAAAGGGGACAATATATATTAATGAACATTTTCACAAATGTAAATATGCCAGATTGTAGCCTTAGGCTAATTTCCATCTGCAGACCCCCTGGCAGGTTGATGGTACACAAAAAATAATAAATACATACAAATACACTATACACAGGCTATATACAGAGAAACAAGGACAAGAACAGTGATCACATCATGTCAGAACAGACATTAACAAGAAGAATGGAAAACAAAGGACATGTAGAGATAGAAAAACATTGACTATATTACACAAACCACAATTTTGCACATGCCCTGTCTAACCTGATATTGCACTGACCCATATTACACCACCCTATATTGCACTGACCCACATTTGTAATAATGCACTAACTCTGTTTTACGTCTGATATATGAAAATTAACTAAACATGATCACAAGTTTGTGTGTCCCTCAGCCACACTTTTAAACGACTCCTAAAGGTAGGAAGACTTGTGCTTCCCCTCACTGATAGTGGAATACTATTCCAGAAGCTCACTCCCTGATATGAAAGAACGTTCTGTGAAAAGGCAGTTCGCCTAAACACCAAGTCGCAATCACCTCTCATAGTAGCTCTAGTCACTCGAGTCCTGGCAACCGTGCTAGACTTTTGTTTAATAAAATCACTCAATGGTGGAGGCGCCAGACCATGTATAACCTTATAGATTAGACAGGCTGATGTAAATAATTTGAAATTAGCAAAATTTAAAAGCTTATATTTATCTAAAATTTGGCAATGGTGATATGATGAAGGTTTCTTGTCTAATATTTTCAATGCTCTTTTGTAGCATACTTCGATTGGCTCAATAGCAGTGTGACTCGTATAGGACCAACTTGTGATACAGTACTCAATATGAGCCAGTATCATAGAGTGCAGGAATGTATTCACTGCTGTATCCGTTAATGATGAACGAATCTGTCTAAAGTTCCGTATATTAACATTTACTGTTTTCACAACTTTTTTAACGTGTTTTTTAAAAGGACAATTTCGAGTCTATCAGCACTCCCAAATACTGAAATTCCTCAACATTAATCAAATCTTGTCCAGCCAAGTGAACTTTTACAGCGGCCATGGTTGTTTTAGGTTTACTAAAAAACATTGATACGGTCTTTTTAACATTAAGGCACAGGCATGAGTCATTCAGCCATTTTTGTAAGTCTTTTAAAGCCAATGAAAGCTGATGGGCTGCATCATCAGTACTTTTGGCTTGTGTAAAAATTACCGTATCGTCTGCATACATAATTGTGTCCACATTTTTGCATACATTGGGCAAATTATTCACATAAAGTGAAAATAACAGGGGGCCTAGAATTGATCCCTGAGGGACACCTTGTGTATAGTGAAGATAGGATGACTTACTATTTTTTATTTGCACGCATTGTTTTCTATCTGATAGATAAGACTGTATCCATTTAACAGTTTGATTGCTAAAGTTAAATGTTAACAGTCTAGACAAGAGCTTAAGGTGATTCACAGTGTCAAACGCACGCTTAAAGTCAACAAAAACAGCCGCAACATAACTGTTTTTGTCTTAAATAAGACTTCACCTTCTCAACAAAAACACAGACAGCCGTTTCAGTTGAGTGAAGAGATCGAAATCCGAATTGCATAGGGTGCAAACCTGGATTGGAGTCATTAAGATGCGCAATAATAGAGTTAGCGACCCACTTTTCTGCTGTCTTTGAAAAGATAGGAAGTATGCTAATAGGTCGATAATTAGCAGGGGCTAATTTATCACCCGATTTATATATTGGTATGACATTTGCCACCTTCCAGCTCAAGGGGACGACTGCCTGCGTGATTGATAAATTAATAAGATGGGTCACAGGCAACAAGATACAAGATTTATAATGCTTCAGAAGATTGGTATCAAATCCAAACACATCCCTTGCTTTAGAACTTTTCAATTTAGAGATTATGTTTTCTACTTCATTTTCTGTAATTATTTGAATATTAAACTTTGAATTTTGAGTTAAGGCATCCATATAGGGATCGGTATTGCCAATATTTTGTTGAGAGTCACAAGAGTTTGAAAACAGTTGTGCGATCTCATCAATGGTACTTTGGAAATAATCATTTAATTTAGTTGCTAGGCTGAGAGGCTCTGATACCAATTCATTAGCAAATTTGAATTCAAGGTCTTTATCAGTAGTGTGCTTACTTTTACCAAGGAGTTTGTTAATATTTTCCCAAATTAGCTTACAATCTCCTTTGGCACCCTTTATTACTGTCATAAAAAAATTAGCTTTTGCCATTCTCAAAGTTTGCGTGACTTTATTCCTTGCAGATACAAAATTTAATCGATCAGTAGTTAATCCAGATTGTAATGATTTTTTAAGTAATTTGTCTCTGAGTGTCATAAGTTGTTTACACTCACTATTGATCCACGGCAAGGAATAAACTCGTTTCTTTAAATGACCCGCTTTCTGAAACTGAGACAAAACCCCTTTAATAGAGGAGTGTAGTAAATCAGAACATTTATTAGTGTCATCACAAGATAATATACTAGACCAATCAAGAGTATTTAGAGCTGCAATTAAACGTAGTTCCTGGCTCTTTGGAATAAATGTTTGTTTTATATTAATGTTTTTACTGACAATTCTCAATCGTTTTTTTAGTCAGCTTTCTAAAAAAGAATATGGCATTGTGGTCAGACAAGCCAGTCAAGAAATTGTATGTTTTTATTATTCTATCTAGTTTGTTAGAGAACACCAGGTCTATTAGAGTTTTAGATCGATTTGTTATTCTAGTGGGATCACTGATCATTTGTGTCAGTCCAAAATTATCTGTAATTTCTTTCAGTTTCTTTCTGTCACTTTTGTTGTCCCAATTTACATTTAAGTCTCCTATTAGAATAACCTCATTATTAAAGTCACAACAACTCAGAAGTGCTTTAAGTTGATCATAAAAATCTACTTTTGCTGAAGGCGGACGATAAAGACATAGAACAGTAAATTACATTTCTGCTGATTTGATAAATTTAATGATCTGTCAGGTTATAAAATTAATTGGACAAAGTCCGCTCTGATGCCACTGAATAATATACATGTTCAGAGTTCTATCCCCTCACATATTCAGATTAGAAACACTTTTGTGTACCTGGGCATTACAATTCATAATAACATATATGAGATAGGCAGTCACAACTTCAACACTGCACTAAATGAGATAAAGTCAGATATTTACTGATGGAGTAACTTAAAGACATGCCTTAGAATTAATACAATCAAAATGAATGTGTTACCGCGTCTCAACTTTCTATTTTTCATGCTGCCGCTCTATCCCCCTCCAAGTTATTTCTAAGATATCCACTCTATAGTCTTCAACTTCATCTGGGATGAGAAACGGCCCAGAATTCGCCTAACCACACTACAACGACCCAAAGTGTTGGGTGGTCTGGCTGTACCAAACTTTGAACTCTTATCGGTCGTTTAAAATCAGTCAGCTCCTGGGTTGACACAGGGTTCACAACTGCATGGAAAAGGATTAAAGCTACTAAAGTGAAGTTACACAGACTGCAACATATTCTGTTCTCTAATATAAATACATAAATAGTTAAGAAGTTTGGGCCCATCATTGCAAACTCTATACGGGTCTGGAGACAAGCTGAAAGTTGGATTGGAGGCCCACTGAAATATTGTCAGAACACTCCATTATGGCATAATGTGGCGGCCGACAATTCACCCAGCCTTCTTGGTCATCCCTGTGAATAAATGAGTTTGGGGACATATGTCATATATGTGGCATATATGGGCGTCATGCCCATGGTCTTCGTTCCATCCAAGGCTTAAGGACACAGTTCTCTCTCCCTGCGTCCTCCTATTTTGTATACTTTCAACTAAAAGCAGCCCTGAAAGCATATGGCGTTCCCTGGAATTCTGCCCTCCCCTCACACCCCATGTTGCGATCGGTTGTGCCACTACAAGGCAAATCCTCTGTGTCCATGATATATAATACACTAATTGAATTCAGAGCAAAGAATTTGCCAGTAGAAGCCATCTGGAATTGGGAGCTGGAAAGCTTTGACATAACTCTAGATTGGAACAGGGTGTGGTCCAGTCTTAGGGTGCTTTCACACCTGGATCGATTTTTGTTCCGGAACAGATACTATATTCCGAATCAATTAATTACGTCACTTGTGTTCACACCACACTGTTGTAAAGCGGTCCAAATCGCACACCCTTCCAGGGCTTTCCTTACGGCATTACGTCACTACCTCATACGTGCAGGTCGCGCATTCCATTGGGGGACATCTCCATGACAACAGTAACACAAAATGAATCGCGGGTGGACTTGGCGTTGCAAAGAGGTGAAATAGATGTTTGGTCGGAACAACACATCTGCCGGATGTTGCACACCACACATAAGAACACTAAAGTCTACAAGCAGGTCAGTGATAAAATTAAAGAGAGGGGTTGTGAACGCTCTGTTGAGCAGCGCCGCACAAAGTTAAAAAAAACTCCGACAGCAGTAGGCCTACATAACAACATAACGCAACTAATTAGCAAAATACATTGCCGAAGTTGTTGAAAAGTGATCTTTTAGCGTCGGTTGCCAGGCAATACATTGATTTGTTCCGGTTCATGGGTCAGTCGTATTCTCACTGCAAACCAACCACTCCAGGCTTCGTATGGAATCGAGCTGAGACCACCTCCTCTAGGCGATCTCAACTCGGTTGCTTTGTTCCGGTTCAGAGTGTGATGGAGTGTATTGTGTTCACATATTACCAAATGAACCGGGCCAAAAGGGAAACGCCCCCTTGTTTCGGAACAACTCTCCAATCGATCCAGGTGTGAAAGCACATTTAGTATGAGTTCCAAGAACTTGGCACACCAATTCATTCACTTCAAAACAATTCACAGTGCATACACTACACCCTACAAGAGATTTTGGATGAGACTACAGGCAGCATAACACTGTCACATATGCCACAGTACTGCACCTGGAACATTTCTACACATGTTTTTGACCTGACCTGATCTCTCAGTTAGTTTTGGTTCCATGTAACCTCTGCTTTATTAGAAATACTTGATATTGCTTATGTTCCTAATCCTGCTTTTTGTCTCCTTAATGATGACTCTGACATTACCTTGACACAAATTCAGTATAAAATGGTATTCCCTGGGTTTACCTCTGCAAAAAAAAAAAATTATTAACCACTGGTTTTCTCCTGATGTATGTATGAAATCATTTTGGGTCTGCAATCTTGTTAACATTGTCAATCTGGAACACACCACAGCACGACTCAACAAGGGTCGGCCAGCAACTGTAGAAGCCTGGAAAAACTTTTCAAGTAATCTTGTGTTTTGGATAGTGGTGGGCATAGAGTATTTTTTTAAATCTAGATTAATCTCACTGTAATGTTGAAATTAATCTAGCTTAATCTAGATTCAAATGGCTCATTTGAATTCTGCCGAAGGCATTCAGAATATGTGTGCAAACGGGTTTCAAGACTACAAACTGCTTGAGAAAGCTGTTCTACTATGATAATTGGTGATTAAAATAAATCATGTTCAATAAGATGGCTGTTGGGGTATCAACAGTTACTGAAAGCTGTAGTTTATACTGTTTATTAGCACTTCTGTGTACTTGTGACTCATATAAATGTTCGTACACAAAGTGCTGTCTAACAGCTGTCTGTGGACGTGTTGCTACAGTTAGTGTGAGTAAATTACCGCACAATGCGTTTTTTAATCAACCGGCGTATCAATAACTAACCTGGCTAGTTGGCCGAGCGAGGTTGTTAACTGGAACGCCGTCAACTCGGGTGTGACGTCATTCCCAGCTCCGCCCTCCGAGGTAAATGGAACGCAGCAACAGCTGCATCCATGTTAGCGCGTCACGTTTGATGTGGTAATTTCACAGCAGGCATACACACAGGTTCAAAGACTTCGTTCTTGCCCCTTGCATTCGGCTTGGTGTACATCTGCACTAAGATATCAAGCTTGCGTAGTATAGACCCAGCTCCCAACCCAACTTTGAGAATAGATTAACGGCCATATTTTTTTTATCGCCCAATAAGAGTCTCACGTTAAAGCAGCACGTAAACGCCGATTACGGCCCACCGCTAGTTTCAGATAAGAGTTAGTTGTTGAGGGGCTCTATTGTACACCTGCCAAATTACTTCACTGAACTGCGCCCCCTAAGGTGCCAGACCCATAGTCGCCACAGGGCGGGGCAAGGATGGAAAAATCCTGCCTCCCGCTTGGGACAGCAGGTCTCTCCTCAGAGGGATCTGCCATGGAGGGCTGTCCAGGAGGTTTATTAGGTCCGAAAACCAGACTCTGGCCGGCCAGAACGGAGCTACTAGTAATAGACTGACACCGTCCCAACAGACCCTCTCCAGGATCCCTGTGAGCAGAGCGACTGGGGGAAAGGCTCGGCCGCGTCTGCACCATGGCATCCAGCCCTAGTGAGGCTGGGAGCGAGAGGGAGAATCACAGTGGACAGTGCGTTGTCTCTAGTGACGCAAACAAGTCCACATCTATAGGGCCGAACTCTACGCACAACAGCGCAGATGTATACCTAGCCGAATTGCACTGTAGGGTGCAAGAACAAGTCTTTGAAGCTTTGTGTATGCCTGCTGTGAAATTACCACATCAAACGTGACGTGCTAACATGGATGCAGCTATTGCTGCGTTCCATTTACCTTGAAGTCGGAGGTCGGAGTTGAAAATGACGTCACACCCGAGTTGACGGCGTTTCAGTTACAACCTCGCTCTGCCAGCTGTTTGTTTACAACTAGCCAGGTTAGTTATTGATACGCCAGTTGATTAAAAAACGCATTGTGCGGTAATTTACTCACACTAACTGTAGCAACATATCCACAGACATCTGTTGGACAGCACTTTGAACATTTCTGAAGCCGCCGGGTTTGCTTCTGGAAAAATTTACTTTTAAGAAGCTTCCTAATAGAAAATTCGACAAGACTAAGGTTGTTTGCACCTTGCATTCATGCGAAAAAAGGATGCAATGTCTCAAGGTGTACATGTGACACAGTCCCACATCCCAAAAAATTGGACACTACCTCATGTGGAGTGTTTGCCTTTAAAGTATGTTTACTATACAGAGCAGAGTCGTCACCCTCACTTTATGACTACTGTTCAGTTAAAAGTGTTACCCTAAAAATTGTCTCTGTAACATGATTTTTTTAACAAGGTCTTTTTCAGTTTGCAGAACAACTCTTGAAAAAGGTGACTGTAGCTTTTCCTGCTACAAAAGAGGACATCATCAAACACAGGTTAACCTGAGTGACACTTCTGTGGGGAAGAGGAGCATGACACGGACTTGACTTGGGTAAGCAATAAATATGAAATGAGATGTTTTGTTATGCTATTAAGAATGATCCTGAATTGCTATGTTGGATTCTTATACTCTATTTCTTCTATTTTATCCTGGAATAACGTACATTTTATTTTTATTGTACTTCCACTTGAAATACTATATATTAAAAAGATAATGTCAATTACACAAGAAGAAAAAATTGCAGCTTCTTACTCAGAACATCTTTTAAAAAAAATCCAAATTCTGTTTTCCAGGTCCAGTGTGACATTTGTTTGCCGTGGTTCCACCAAATGTGCTAAAGGCCCACCAGCCGAGGAGGCCTTCATGTGTACTGCTTGTGCTCCTGCACAGTTACAGAAAATGTTTTATACAGCAATATGCTATTGTACTGGAGGACGTGATTCATTACATTTTGTTGTGTGCCACTACACCATCCATGTTTGTGTTGTTATATCTTAAAAATTATGGATGTGTCTCTCCCCTTTGTGGTTTTAAGTTTTACACAATTTAAAATTCTTATTTTTGCATGGAAAATTTACCTTATGTAGCAAAATAATTGCAGAGTAACTCTTTCTATTGATTAATCAACCAATACTTAGTATGTGGTATGAGCATGTCAAAAACTGCTGACAAAGTTATTGTCTCACTCTATACATTGTCATACTGGCCAAACATAGTTTGAGGTAGTTCAAGTAATGAAGAAACGTATACAGTATATACTGTGTGTATTATACATTAAAACTGAAAGTGTACTTGAGACTCACTCCATGTTCAGGCATAAGCTTTTAGAATTCCTAGATGCAAGGAAACCAGAAAGCAGTTTCAGATTAAGCAGTCAAAATAAATGTCCTCTAAAGCTTCATAGTATTTTTGAAATGGTTTGTGGTGGGATAAATTTTCTGGCAGGTTGAAAATACAGTCTGAAATTATTTTTATCCCACTATAACTTTTTTTTGAACTTTATTGTGTATACACACAACAAGAAAAAAGGAAAAAAGAAAAAAACCCATAAACATTGTCCTGAGACTGGGCTTCATACCTTATTTACAATCAACAACATATACAATTTAAGGCATAGGCTTATGTCCTATTTCAAAAAGTCAATAACAGGACCCCATCTTCTTTCGAAAACTGAGGTTTTTAATTGTAGTTGTGCTGTCAACCGTTCCATTAAGTAAACCTGTCTTATCTTTTGTATCCATTGCGTAATGGTGGGTGGCTCAGGTTTTAACCAACAAATTGTTATCATTTTCCTCGCCGTCATTAAGAGGAGATGGAGAAGAGAAGCTTGGTCTTGAGAGAAATTGGGAATATATCCAGTAAAAATGTTTGGGAGTCAAAAGAGAGTCACTTTTAATAGATTTTCCAAAATGTCCTTAATGTCCTTCCAAAAGTTGTATATGATGGGACAGTCCCAAAAGATGTGAGCCTGATCACCAACCAAACCACAGTTTCTCCAACATTTGTCAGTCATAGTACCCTTGGTGAGGAAAGATTTTAATGGGGTCCTGAAAAATCTAATTTTTGTCTTCCAATCAAACTCCCTCCAATCCTGACTGCCCACACCTTTATGACATCCAGAACAAATGTCAACCCAAACATCGTCATCCAAGGAAACATTCAGCTCCATTTCCCATTGTTGTTTTATGTGTTGTGTATTATCTGACATGTCAATCAACAATTTTTTGTACATCAAGGATATTTGTTTTTTCATTACACCACCGTTTTCAATCAACTTAATAAAATGCTTCTCTATATTTGTAGGCTCTTTTCTGAGCAGTTCCCAGTCATTATGCTTTAGTTTATCTAGAAATTTGAAAGTAGATTGTGGTATAGCAACAGGGAGGTTTTGAAACAAAAATAATAATCTTGGAAGATTATTCATTCTTATACATTCAATTCTACCCAAAAGAGAAAGCGGCAGTACATCCCATCTATTTAGATCAGTTCTGATTTCCTTTAGCAATTTATCATAGTTAGATGAGAACAACTGCGTAGTCTTGGGGGTAAGAATTACTCCAAGATATCTAAACCCCTGCCTGGAGTGTCTGAATGAGACAAGATTATCCAACTGCCATGGCCAAGTCCCAACAATCATTAAGGCTTCGGATTTATTTGTGTTAATTTTATAACCTGATATCATACTATACTCCATAAGACTGTGAAGCAAGGCTGGAACAGAAGTGATAGGGTTTTCCAGGAATAATAAAATATTGTCAGCAAAAAGTGACAATTTATGCTGAACATTTGATTCATCTCTTATTCCCTGTATAAGAGGATTGGATCTAATCAATTCGGCTAACGGCTCTATACACAAAGCGAATAGTGAGGGTGACAGAACATCACCCTGCCTAGTGCCACGTCCCAGTTGAAAAAATTTTGAGCAGTGCCCATTGACCCTTACACGTGACTTTGGGCTTTTATAAAAGGTTTGGACCCAATTTATAAACGTCTCATTAAATCCCATATGCCTCAATGTCTGTTGTAGGAAGCCCCAGTCCACCCGATCAAACGCCTTCTCAGCATCCAAGCTGATGAGCATTGATGGGATGTTCTGTTTCTGTGCCACTATTTGGAGGTTTAAAGCTCTTCGAACATCATCAGTCCCCTGTCTATGGGCGATAAAGCCAGTCTGATCGGGTTTCACCAGTTTTTTTATATATTTTTGTATTCTATTTGCAATGATGGCAGTAAGTATCTTTAAATCAACACAGAGGAGGCTAATGGGGCGATAAGACGTGCACAGAGTAGGGTCTTTACCATCTTTATGAATGACACTAATAATCACTTCGGACCATGACTGGGGAGGATCCCCCTCTGAGAGTGCATAATTATAAACTTTATCTAAAAGAGGTGTAAGCTCTTTTTCAAATATTTCATAATATTCACCTGAGAGGCCATCCACTCCTGGAGATTTGTTATTTTTAAGTTTTAAAATGCTGTTTTTTATTTCCTCTCTTGTAATTGGGCATGTCAACAGATCGGCTTCCTCCTCAGTTAATTTGGTAAGACCTATTGAGTTTAAAAAGTTTTCTGTTTTTTCCCTCTTATTTTGAACGTTCTCTTCCTTGTATAATTCTTGGTAGTAAGTGGCAAACACCTTTGCCACATCCTTGGGTTGTGATAGCATTTCCCCAGAATTTGGGCACCTGATTCTATGAACAACTCTGCTTGATTGTGCTTTTCGCAGCTGAAATGCTAACAGTCTGCTTGCCCTGTTACCAAACTCATAATACTTTTGATTTGTGAATCGAAGCTGTCTCTCTGCTTTATAAGCTAATATATCATTTAGTTTCTTCCTATTTTCTTTCAACATATTAAGTGTGTCAATTTTTTTGTAATGTTTGGTATCTTTCTCTAATTGTCTAATTTTGTTTTCCAATCCTAATTGTTCTGCAAGCCTCTCTCTTTTTAATCTGGATGAAATCGCAATGATGTTTCCTCTCAGGACACATTTGGCTCCCTCCCACAATACTAATGGACTTACTAATGGTCACATTGTCATTAAACTGAATATACTCTAACAACACTTTCCTAATCTGTTGTTGAATCACTTCGTTATTTAGAATAGATACATTTGCCCTCCAGTACTTAAAATTATTATTTGGGCTCAACTTTAACGTCAAAGAGACTGGAGCGTGATCTGAAATGGTAATTGCTTCAATATTACACTGGGTCACTCTATAGGAATCTACACCAGTCATCAAAAACATATCTAATCTTGAGTGACTCCAGTGAACATTTGAGAAAAAAGTAAAATCTTTCTCCTTGGGATGTAGGCAACGCCAAACATCTATCAAACCCAGCTCATCCATTAGTGCACAAAGAGTTAAAGATTTCCTGGTCCTTGGACCAAAGTCAGCAGGGAGCCTATCTACCGTTGCATTATAGGTCTCAGGACAAAAAGAACATTTGCACATGAACACATAATTAACAAATTGAACGATGTAGGCTTCCACATACCCGGCTGGATCGAATATAACTTTTTGACTAGTTCTCGAACCTGGATGACCCAGTACCCGGTGGAACTTGGATGGAGGTTGGTGACTGGTCCTCCGTGGGAGAAAAACATGTCTTGTGCGGTATCGCTGTCGCTCCCAGAGCGCTTCATTTGCGACTTAGTTGTGGATTGGTGGTCCTCCACTGAATGGTTCTCGCGTCATGTCCAAATTGGAATTCTTCACTCTTCTCCTAACTATACTGGTTTAGTTAGAAAGCTGAACTCGGCGAAGGTATAACTACTTATCAGCGTTGAAAAAGGCCTTAATTTCGGCGTAGGCGAGTGTCACAGAACCTCCGTTGGCTCTCCATCCCGCAGTATTCCACCCGCCTCGGCACAGCTCCGTCTCAAGTCGCTCCCTCTCGTCTACTCGGCCGTGCACCCCAAACTCCTCAAGCACCCGCACCGCGTCTGTCAACGGTGGGTAGGTCTTCACGCCATCCTCCATAAAAACTCTCAGCTGTGCAGGGAAAACACACTTTGCTCTAATGTTCTTCACCTTTAGCTGCTTTACTGCCTCACGCACCAGCGCCCTTTTCTTCTGCAAATCGGGAGAGAAGTCGTGATCAAAGTAGATCTGTTTTCCTTCATGCATGACCAAAAACCCAACGACAAGCGAACGAGGGGCTGCTTCAGGATTCTTGGGCTTGGCAGTGAGGGCTCTGTGTGCCCTTTCAATGATGATGTTAAGTTTGGGAGGAAATCGAAGAGCAGATTTAAGCAGGTCATGTACAAAAAGCTTAACATCACTTCCCTCGCTCCCTTCAGCCACATTATAAATTCTCAAATTGTTTCGCCTTAGACGATTCTGCATATCTTCACATCGTGCATTCAGATCCATTTCCGGTGCAGTAAGTAACGAAGGGCCCGCTCATGACGCCTAGCCGTGTCTTCATTAGCACTAATACGGTCCTCCAGAAGTCCCTCCCACTATAACTTTTGCTTGGAAAATAGAAACATATTCATATTCACCCCTGTTTTTAGTCATGATGCGAAGTATACACAAAATTAAATACTTGATGGTAGGCCATCATCGGTGGGTTATGGAGGGGGAAACTATTTTGGCAGACTGCATGTCCGGCCAGGTAGGACCAGCAGGCTACTGTTATCGCTTTTTGTGTATGAAAAGTTCTGTTTAAATGCAATGCATTACCCAAAGGCCATGCAATGGAAAGATGGATTACATGGCCAAAATGTTGTCTACAATGCTGCATTCAGTTTAATGTACATTTCAAGTCAAGCAGATGTAAAGGGTGACAGTCTGTGTGAATCTAGCTACTAAACAGTAACATAGATGACAAAGTGAACGACTATGTGGTCAGTTATAACATCACCAGTCTATCTCAGACCAGACTAACTTCACAGTACGGTCTAGACCTGCTCTTTATGAAAAGCGCTGTGAGATAACTGTTGTTGTGATTTGGCGCTATATAAATAAAATTGAATTGAATCGCAAAATAAATGTTTTCTTTACGAGTGAAACTAAATGCTCTTCTTGTGTAGACATTCGCAACTGAGTGCAATGAATAATATGAAGTTCAATAACGCATAACGTAAACCTATAAAAACGTTTGTAAGTGCTAGCTTGCTCTACACAAGAAAAAACAGAAAAAAAAAGAAAAAATACTGTTATAGTAAAAAAACAAAACAAATTAAGTTCTCTGTGTTTTTTGGCTTTTAATCTGTGACAGAAGATATAAAATTTGTGATTACATTATAACAGTAGCTGTAAACATTTCTTGATAGTACATTCATGAACCTTAAAATCGACTGCAGCTGAATGAACTTCAAACTGTGATGTCACCGGTGAACCAGCTTCCTCCTGCCGCTGACTCGTGTCCAAAGTCTACGGGCTGTCTGGGTGATGGTTACCCTGTGGGGCAGACGAAGGCTCCTCAGAGGTTCCCTAATACACGCCAGCACTCCTGGATCTGCAGGCTGCCCCAGGTATTCATGGGAAATGTAGTTTATTCTCTTCAATTGTTTGCTGTAGTAGTTCCTCAGGTCGCAGAGCTCCTCAGCTGCAGTCTCAGAAATGATGGAGGCCTGGGAAGGAGAGCTGGGCACAGTGTTGGTGGCTGCGTCACCACCTGGGGATGGAGAGGGAACTTCTGCTGCTGCCATTTTAGCATGGGGTTTCTTCCTTACTCTCTGGGGGGTGGTGGATTTGCGTTTGGAACAAGGTTTATTTGGATGTGATGGCGTTTTCTGACCATCAATGTTAATTTCAACATCAACCTCAATTACATGCTGAGGCATGATGAATGTCCTCTTGTCCTCTTCTTCCTCTCTATGTCTGTGTGTCAGCTGTTTTTTTGGTCTCTCTGTCCGTTTCTCTGTCTCACTGACTGGGTTCAGGTCTTGTTTCTGTGACATGTTCCTCTGTTCTTTCAATTGTTTCTTTTTGGGTTGTGGGGGACGGCTGTTGTCCATGACAATGGGGTCAAAGCTCCTATCACTCTCCTCCTTACTGGCCAACATGTCCTGTAACCATGAGAACTAGTGTGAGAGAACAACAGCAGAAAACATAATATTCATTACTCGTTGAATTTTTAGAGTAATATGCAACTAAATATGTTTAGCCTACTTTTCTATGTACTCAGTGAGAAAAAAAAAATCAACCGTGTTAGCAGAGACAGTGTGATGAAATGTTAGTCACAGTTAGTGGCAGCTTGCTCCTGAACATGGACACTGGAGATCATGAGTAACAGACTTGGGTGATTCTCAAACATTACAACTGACAGTATTGTCAGTCAGTTATGCCCCAACATGTTGGAAAAGAGTCAGTCCATAGTGTGTCACAGGGCTTCAATTAAATTCCTTAAATAAGATATTTAATATTTATTAAATCTGTCCCTATAAAAATTTTTGTGTGTAAGTGAAACAGGCCATATGCCCTTCAGCATTCGTAATGGTCTTGCCACACATGACCCATTCCTATCAGAAAAAGGATATTCTGTTATTATGTTAACACATGATGGAAGAAACTAATGAGCCATGTTGAACTAATGATCATCACACCAAACTAGGTCAAAAAATGTGGATAAAGGCAAAGTTGTTTCCTGACTTTTTAAAACTGCAGTAACATTACCACAAAATTGAAATAGAGTCCACTGTCTGACTTGGTTACCCAGCAGAGGAACTGAACTGAACATCAAACTTCAGCGTAGTTTAGGCTTAAGCTACATGTTTTTTGTTCCAATTAATGTGAACAAATTGCATAGTTAATTAGTTTTAATTATTTGAACTTTATTTTTTGAAGAAGTCTGAAGAGTTTCACCATGAACAATGGTTCATATTAAAGGGGCATTATGTAGTTTTCAGCAACCACTAGCGGTGCCGTTTTAAGATTGCAATCAGGTGTGTGCTCGTACGCGTGCTCACTTGAACTCATGAGCGAGCAGAATCCGAAACACAACCGCTTTCATAAAGAAATCCTGCAATAAACGCAGGAACAGCAGCATGCAGGCTGTGGCTTTTCACTCAGACATGTTCAGGCTCTGTTACTTCAATATTCCCATCTCAGAGGTGGATCAACACCGGCGCCGTAACGTTACTTCATTCAGCGCAGCGAGACACAAAAAAGGCAGTGACAGCGGCTACAGACAGACAGAGCTGGGAACTCAGGTAAACTCCCACTGCAATGTTATAGTTTTAGTTTTAGTTTTATCAGCTGCAGGTTGAACTAATCCATGCTCGTTACATGATCACGGTACATTTACTGCATTTAGCAGATGTGCTACATCGTTAGCTCGCTAAACGATGCTGCTTTTCAGTAACTATCTTTACTATCTCTGAATCTGTCACCAGAGGCTCAGCAGTGTCAGCACAGCTACATGTACTGGATGATAATGAAACGGGTAGAGAGCTGGACTGAATATTATTAGATTGTGTCACACTTTATAACAGTCAGACCGCAGTAAGTAAATTTACTGTAACTAGTGTTAGTGGATGGCTCTTCTTCCTCTGGGTTGTATATTAAGTGGGTCATGTTAGTTACAGACTGAGAGGTGGAGAAGCTGTGTACCTATCAGTAAAAGGCAATAAAGCTAAATTGAACATTAGGAAGCAAACAGTGGCGCGTCCGAGCTAATGTAGCGTTAGCTAGCTGCTCGTGGCTGCGTCACTATGGGATAGTGAACAAATCGCTCCACATTAGTTACATCGTTTTTATATACAGTCTATGTTTCTTGCAGGCTTTGACACTTTGACTTTGTGGTACAGAGGAAAGTAAGGGTAACGTTAATGTGAAAGCTATATAACTTTGCACTGGACAACGTTAGCAACTGCTCGGCGTTAGCCGGCGAGCTAACGCTAGCTAACTTGAGCCAACTGCAGCACAAAATCAAAATATATTTTACATGCTCTGTAGTAATATTAGCTTAGCTATCCACTAGGAGGAAAGCCAACTCCGGGTCTGTTTTTATACCCAAAACAAAGCGGAGGTTTCTCCGATTCAAAAGCGCTGCCGATGTTGTTCTGTGTTTTCGTCCGCAGTCGATCCGATTCACATTTGGCCCGACGAGCTTCAGCAGATAAAACTATTTGCATGCATTTTATCCTCATGTTGAGTTGATTTTGGAGTCTGTGTTGTGCTGGGAGCAGGTCTTTCTTAGTGTTAGTAGGCTCCATGTCGTAAGTTGCAGTGTTGGCGCTGCTGAGTGCAAAGTCAGGGCTCTGGACACAGCGAGAGGCTCAGGAGCACGTGTCAGTCACTGGATTTCGCGGAAAATCCGACCCGGAGCCTTCGAATAAGAATAGGAATATTTGCCTTCAGAGTTAATGGCCATGGTGGATCATTTTAATGTCAGATTACAACCCCTTCACACACACAGGCAATAAAAAAAAAAAACTACATACAGCCCCTTTAAGGTTGTCATCGTTAATTCAAAGTTCAAACTACTCTTAACACATCAAAATAAACTAAATGTGTTGATTTGTAATAATCTATAACAATTTAAAATTCAGTGTATGACTACAAGGCTGTGCACCTTGTTCTTCAAAAACAAAGTCCGTCTGACTCACTGCATGTCCTGTCCCTGTTAAACTATTATCTTCTTTATGAATGCAAACACAAAAAAAGAAACCTGGCAAGCCATGCTGTACAAACAGTCATGACACCAGCTAGTCTGAGTAGTAATAAGTGGAAGCATTCTAAATTTAACACAGTAGATGAAATATCTGTGGAAAAAGTTAAGTCTGTTTGCTGATTTTGTAAAAGACAACAAAGACCCAGCGATTTTACAATTTCTTTTAGGATTGGACGACATAGGTTGCTTTTTGAAAAAGTGACAGCCCTACTTTCTACATCTTCAAAGAATGTAAAGGCTAGATAAAGAAAGCCATCCTGCTGAATCACATTTAAGTATAGCTACGTATACAGCTCTAATGTGAAGTGTACATTTGTAATCATAAGACTGTGAATCTATTTTAAAAATAGGCAGCACTATTGCCGACAGATAAATCATATTGTCAGGATAGTTGGAAGGACGGATAGGACTGATGTCTGAGTTTTTCCATTCTATGATTTACTTTACTGACACTTTGAATTGGTTTCCAGTGAGATATTATTGAGTTTATGTAGTGACTTTGTTGTTGTAAATGTTACTGTTGCTGCTATATAAACATTTAGTTTTATTTAAAATATTCTATTCTAATCCTATTCTGAATTTAAAGAAAACCAGGCAGCTAATATGCACACTTCAATATTTGTTTATTTATCATAAGTCATATCAACAATGTAATATTGAACAATGCTATCACACATGGCAGATTTTCCTATTATAGTGCAGGGCTAGGCAGCAGTACGGTATTAGCCATGAGCAAATGGAAAATTCAGAAACTGTTTTCTAAACAAAACTGGGCTTCTGAATATAAAGGCTTCTGGATCTATTGGTTCCCTATGTCCACAGAGCAACAACAATGTATTCAATTTTAAGTGATCACGTCCACCTGCCCAATTCATCAAGTTGTGCATCTTAAAAAAGACCACAGCAATAATTCTAACAGCAACAAAATAGCTAGCTAGCAAGCTAGTGTACACCACCCTGCGTTCATAAGTGTGAAAATGAATATGAAGCAGATTAGATGATTTTATACTGTCTTGCAATCAGTATCACCAGTAAGATTTCACCCAATCAAATGAACCTATAGAGAACAGCAAAAAGAGGTTGTGGTGCCAATAATGTCCTTTTATTGCCCAAAGCCTGCTGGTTAGGAACAATAAGATGATATCATGCTTGTTATTGCACAACTTTTTAAAGGCATTTAAAAATAAATGACAGAGTGTCTATGTGTATTTATCCTCCAGTACTCTGATCCAAGTGTGAAGCATGAAGGAAAAGTGTGGACAGTACCATGCCAACAGAAGCAGTAGTAAACAGAATAAAGAATGATGGACTGTACTTTCTCAGCTTGTCTTCTGGACAGGGTGGTAGGTTAGGGGAGGTCTGTCTTGACTTTCTTGGACACAGGGGCCTCTCCACCGCTTTGAACTGATCTCTTTCCCCCTTTGGCTTTGCCCTGGCCACTCACAGCTTTTACCTGTAGGTCATTAACAACAGTCTTCACCTGAAAGGGTTCAAAGACCTACATGAAGTGGACGAGGGGACACTAGAGGGGAGGACATGGGAAACTCAAATCTAGAAATGGACATAAACAACAGCTGTGGATCCCAGAGGCTCTGGACCCGGCTCACATCATTTTTCAGGGCCCTTGCTCAATCTTTCTAGATGTACATGGAACGGTTTCAGGATCTGAGCTGATGAGTTTTCCGTTTGTAAAAATAAAAGAGAAAAAGACTATTCACCTTCCTTTGAACCACTGCACTACTAGCCTGCATGCAACACAAGGAAACAGATAATTATTTTCATAATTGTTTATCTATCAGGTTCATTACAGCAAATTGAATGACTGATTCTATAAAAAGTTTTATAGATGTGCCTCATTAGTGCTTAACTAGTGAACAGCAGCTTAAATGTTCCAATTAACAATAGAAGAGAAAATCTGGAACCAGCTAATGTTTGGTATTTTACTTTTGATAACTGACTTTAATGTTAAAATATCTACTTTAAACCTTAAAAATAATTATAACTCAAGGCCCACAGCTCATGTCCAAACAAACTCCATTACAACTGAGCCAACTTCAATTTGCTGATGAAGACCATGAAAAGCATTTGAAAATACATAAACAGCAAAAGACTTTAAGTGTTGTCTAAACTACTATTCATAAGGTCAAGTGTGAACTTTCACACTTTGAAAAATGTATGTAAAATGTTTCTATCTAAAATAAATCAATTTAAATATGATGTTTAAACTATTCATTTCTGTCAGCTTACTTGACTGGCTGCTCATTTCTTTATTTAAGCATCACTTTTTGTATCTCATGATATAACTATATATTTAAAGGTTCCTGCTATTCCTAAATGCTCAGCATCTTATGTATGCAATGGCTGTTTGATCTCATACCTTTTAAACAGCTGTGTCAATCGCAGTGGCAAGCGACAAAACAGAGTCTACAACTAGCCTATTGAATCAGTGTTATCATGTTAGGGTACTAATGAATCATTATGAGCAGCTGTGTGGTAGTGATGTGAGAGACTTATCTCTACAGATTTTTGGAAACAATTAGAAAAATGTGTTAGAACATTTTTAAAATGACATGGAGGAAAGACACATCAGCCACACATTGAAGGACGAAGAAACTGGTTAGAGGATTTGAAGAAAAATCACATCAATAAACAATCAGGAGATTCAGAAATAAATATCAAGAAGAGCTCTCTCAACATTTACTATAATTACAATATGTTTATTTACGCATTATTTGCTCATCACAGATAATTTTTATCTGTTTCTTCTTGCTGAAAGTCAGTGTAACTTTCAGTGTGATTCCAAGCATCTTAGGCTACGTTCAGACTGCAGGCCAATGTGACCCAAATCCCATTTTTTTGCCCATATGTGACTCAGATCTGATCTTTGTATGACAGTGTGAACAGGCCAAGTTACATGAAATCTGACATTTTCCAGTTCGGAATTGGGCCACTTCCACATGTGGTCGAAATCCAATACAGATCGCAGCATGCTGTGTGTGACGTTGTGTTATTCTTCTGCGCATGTGGGTCACTCTTAGGCATCGGACAGTTCAGACAGGAGTCTGATATGGGCCGCATTTAAACTATAATGTGAACTGTCAAACAAAAAAAAAATCGGAATTGAGTATTAATGCCAGCGGTCTGAACGGAGCCAAAGTACCACTACTGAGATGCTTGGTGAATAAAAAATTGTAACTGGCTCTCATACCACAACCATACACCCAAAAAAATCAACTGTTGATTTTCCATACTTCTAAGTAGATACTGTGAATAATACAACTTGAACAATGTCTTGTGCTCACTTGTTCTTCTTATTACCCAACGCTAACCAAAGAGAAACTTTTTAAAACTCATACCACTTAGAATTGTTTCAAGAACATTAGGACATAACCAGAGTACTGGAGAGGTTTGGCAAACTAACTTGGCTGGCAATAGTTGTATACAGTATATTCTCTGATTTAATTTTAACAAAATAACTAAAAACCCTTCTTCATTAGAGGGGACAGTACATATATATGATACACAGTATCAGTAACAGTACACTCCTCACATTTTTGTAAATATTTGATTTTATCTTGTCACTTGACAACACTGAAGAAATAACACTTTGTTACAATGTAAAGTAGTGAGTGTACAGCTTGTATAACAATGTAAATTTACTGTCCCCTCAAAACAACACATCACACAGCCATTAATGTCTAAACTTCTGGCAACAAAAGTGAGTAAACCCCTACGTAAAAATGTCCAAATTGGGCCCAAAGTGTCAATATTTTGTGTTGCCACCATTATTTTCCGGCACTGCCTTAACCCTCTTGGGCATGGAGTTCACCAGAGAATCACAGGTTGCCACTGGAGTCCTCTTCCACTCCTCCATGATGGAGCTGGTGGTTGTCAGAAACCTTGCGTTCCTCCACCTTCTGTTTGAGGACGCCCCACAGATGCTCAATTGGGTTTAGGTCTGGAGAACTGCTCAGCCAGTCCATCACCTTTACCTCAGCTTCTTTAGCAAGGCAGTGGTCGTCTTGGAGGTGTGTTTGGGGTCGTTATGTTGGAATACTGCCCTGCGGCCCAGTCTCTGAAGGGAGGGGATCATGCTCTGCTTCAGTATGTACATGTTGGCATTCATGTTCCCTCAATGAACTGTAGCTCCCCAGTGCTGGCAGCACTCATGCAGCCCCAGACCAGGACACTCCCACTTCCATGTGGGCTGTAGGCTTCTTTGTACTTCTCACCTGGCTGCCGCCACATATGCTTGACACCATCTTAACCAAATAAGTTTAACTTGGTCTCATCAGAGCACAGGACATGATTACAGTAATCCATGTCTTCTTCTCTTCAGCAAACTGTTTGCGAGCTTTCTTGTGTATCATCTTTAGAAGAAGCTTCCCTCTGGGACGACAGCCATGCAGACCAGTTTGATGCAGTGTGCGTTGTATGGTGATGGCAATGCTGGCAGCACTCATACGTCTATTTCCCAATGACACCCTCTGGATATGACGCTGAACATGTGCACTCAACTTCTTTGGTCGACCATGGTGAGGCCTGTTCTGAGTTGAACCTGTCCTGTTGAACTGCTGTATGGTCTTGGCCACCGTGCTGCAGCTCAGTTTCAGGGTCTTGGCAGTCTTCTTATAGCCTCGGCCATCTTTATGTAGAGCAACTTTCTTTTTTTTCAGATCCTCAGAGAGTTCTTTGCCCTGAGGTGCCATGTTGAACTTCCGGTGACCAGTATGAGAGCGATAACACAAATTTACACACCTGGGGCCGTATTACAGAAAGTTTCCTGTCTTAAGTTAAGATAGGAAGAGTCTAGATAGGATTTTTCTCAGTTTGGTATTACAGAAGCAAATCCTAACGAACTTTAGGAATCCTGTCTTATCTTACTTCATCCGTCTTATCTCAAGGTTAGGAAATCCAACATCAGTTATCAACTTTTATGTCTGTTACCTAGCAACCGATGACGCTTTTCTCTCATTGCCAAGCTAAACTGATTTTAATCGCTGTATTTTGTAGTTTTTTAATGAAACATACACTGAAAATGGAGCAAAAACAACAACTATCATTGAACTTCAATTGTTTGCATGACTTTGTTGGTAACCACCGTCGAGAAATCCAAATCCACATAGCCTAACGCTTAACTCGGGTAGAGTCAGATAGAGAGTGGGCTAAAATAGTGGACACAGTCACCGCCGCATATCCGGCATCCAGCGGAGCGTTAATGCTGCCAAAAAGAAAACAAGTCCATTTACAAGTGATACGAAGAGAAAGGCAACTTTTGTGTCCACCGAGCAGAGGAAAGCCGCTGGTCGCCCCTCCTGTGCTCCCTCACTGACGCCGGCAGAAACCCATAGTTCTTCTCAGAAAAGGCTAATAAAGGCTGCTAACGTCATCATGTTTTTCATGTAGGCTATTTCTTGTCTCTAACGATCTCCTTCTATCAAAGACTTGCATTAGGATCATTTTGTTACAGCAAGCCTTTACGTTATGGGCCTTTCTACTGACGAGGGTTTTGTCATCAAACACATCGGTAGAATCAATTAAGTTCCGCCCGTTGACATTTTGTTGATTTTGTAAAAGCAATTAAACAGCTTGACAATGTGGATTAAACGAAGTTAGCAAACACTACCTGGTGGAAAAGTAAAAGTTAGGAGAGCTAAACAGCTATCCTAAAGTTAGGAGAGTTTATTTAAGATTTTACGAAGTTAGGATGCTTCTGTAAAACACTTTTCCTATCTGAAGTTAGGAAAGGAATATTGACTTAGGAAGTGTTAATCTGTAATGGCCTTTTTCCTAAATCAGTTCCTAACCCTTATAACCATGGTTACCGAGCAGTTAGGATAGGATCTGCCGGTTAGGAAGTTTCTGTAATACGGCCCCAGATCCCCATTCTCACCTGAGATGTTGTAACACTAACAAGTCACATGGCTGATTGTGCCCAATTTGGACATTTTCACTAAGGGGTGTACTCACTTTTGTTGCCAGCGGTTTAGACATTAATGGCTGTGATGTGACAGCAAATTTACTCTGTTATACAAGCTGTACACTCACTACTTTACATTGTAACAGTGTCATTTCTTCAATGTTGTCACATGAAAAGACATAACCAAATATTTATATTTAAATGGGACGGGTGTCCTCACTTTTGTGAGATACTATACTAGACGCAGTGGAACATTTGTTGAAACTGTTTTGTGATATATTATTGTGGGCAGCATTTACTCACCACAGCAGATCCAGTCACTGTTGTCCTCATCTTCATACTGACTGTGTGTGTCTGGTTCTTCAGCAGAGGAGCTTTGCGGCCCAGTTTCATGTAGAAGTAGGTGGTGTATGGGGTGAAGCTGTAATCCTCTCTGAAGTCAACACATAGGAAGCCAAAACAGCAGACACGGAAGGAGGACATAACTGTGTCAGACAGAGTCTAAACTCTCCCAAAACATGTTCTTGTCCACATCATATTATTGTCTTTACATCCAGTATATATCTACTAGGAGTAACTAGGGCTGGCACATATGGACCAAAGTCATATCCTGCTACTTTTAGGTTGAGATAGAGATAGATAGTAATTGTATTGAGGGCAACCCCAGGATTCTCAAAGTTAAATTTAAGACTTCTTAATTCCACCTAGGATGAAATTTAATGCCAACTTCACTGCCATATAGTGGGAAATCAGTATTTACCTGGGAAAATCATTAGCAAGTTACCTGACTTTAATGAAACATAACACTCACATTAATATTTAATTACACAATAGCTTTTTGAGGTGTGTTTTTTCTCTAATTACATAAACTGAATACAATATTCACCACATTAAGAACTCATATACTGTGAAACCAAAAATACAAAATAAATAGAACAATAAAAAAATAAAACTAGTGCAATATGAGTAGTTACAATTAGTTATACCTAGGCTAGATAAGATATACAATGTAATATAATATACCAAAGATATGTCAATTGCTTCAGTGACTATTCCTACTGTTCTGTTTTTGCATCTAAAGACACCGTCCTCGTCTCATACACAACTCTCTCGAAGTTGCTGCTGTAACAATAACTAGGAACCTGCAGCCAGATCTTCCAGCTCCGCCGTTTCATTAGCGCTCGCTATTGTGTGACTGACTCGCACGGCGATCTGCTTGTTGTGCTAACCTGAATACCACTGCCCTCAGCCTGGTCCGCTAATAGACACTAGCCCGGGGACGAGCTCATGTTAGTAACAGTGCAAGATGGTTTGTTTTCTTTCCTAACAACTGACTGAGTCTCACAAGAGCTTGGATGCCAGAGCTCGATACAGCGAACAATCCACCCAGACAAAAATATTTATATATGATGTTATGGCATTACCTACGAAAAGAAGTGAAGATTTAAGACCTTGGTAAACAAAATTTAAGCCTCACCAGGTTACAGGACAGCTCGCGAGTGTGCATCATGTCACTAAGAGCATATACAGTCCGAGTACATATTCCTCTTTGCCTTTCCAAACTCTGATCCAGGAGAAAGTCTGGTGGACACTCCTAAGCAGGACTGACGCATCATTATGTCTGCCAAGAGCAATACCAAGTAAGAGGCTTGATTAAAGCATCTGGGCAGAGATGTAGTCATAATTGTAAAAGCTTTCTTGTGTTTAATTGTTGATTGTACGGACCGCCGCGTCCCCTGTACTGCTGTGTTTTTCTTACATGCTCAAGCATGCAGTTTTAAAGTTGTACCGGTGCCACGCCACTGGCCCAGTTATTATAGAATTCAACTATTGAAAGTATGACAAGTAAAATACCCATCTGTGAAAGTCTAAATGCTGAGAACAGTCCAGGTCTCGTATTATAACATGTAATTGCGGTAAAGGAACTCCTGCTCGTGGTGCTCTGGAGTATATTGTCATCACGTGTGGAGACAACAGTGTGAAAACAGATAACACATTCACATTTAGGTTCCTGACTGGGTCATGCAAAACAAAAACAACGCTACTGACAGTTTTTCCGTTTTGGTATTTTTATTAAAATGTTCTGTCCTATAACACCTGTACTATGCATGTTGCCGTATTTGCTTTGCAACGAGTTAACAGTCTGTTTTCTGCCGCCACAGTCACTGTGTACTCCCATGTTGCTTTCAGTAACAGTTGCACCTTGTTGTCAGTACAGGTTAAAAAATATTATTCAATTCTTCGTTCGTCTGTAGTTAGCAACATTCTTCTTCTTCTGCAACTGCGTCGACAGTGTGTTTCCTGTTTACACCGGCACGAAATGCCCAGTGTACGTGAAGAGCCACTTGATGTGCGTTTACAGTTGTCTTAATATAGAAAGAGATCAATTCTGATATGCAGGTAAAACACTGGTGTGGACGTAAAAACTATCGGGATATGATTTTTAGTCCATATCGCCCGCCCTAATCTGTAGCTAGCCCAACCTGTGACCCACAGGGAGCTTAGCTTCAGTTGTGCCTGACGCCATTTTGGAGGTTAGAATATAAAGAGGACCTCTGCCCTTTTGGATCTCAAATCTCTGTCGTGAATCGCATTTTGAACCGGTGGTCCATAAACCATCCACGTAGTCTCATTTTATCAATGATTATTAATATTAATAATTGTAATAATATTTATATAATATCTTTGATATTCACCGAATAACCAAACCTCATGCCCATGTTGGTTCCCAACATAAAAATCAAATGCAAAAAGAATCTCAACAACAGAACAAGATGTGTCACCTCAGGTATTTCTGCAGCAGCAGCCACACAATCACAGCTTCAGCCTGCAGCCGAGACAGTGTGGTGGTCTGGATCATCTTCCTGTGCTTGGCTGGGCCTTTCCCCATCCAAGCATCCACCAGCTTCAGAGGAGTCAGCTTCTCATCCATGGATGCTGCCAACTCCACGATCTGCACCACCTGCCTAGCATGTTGCGTAATATCCACAGTGGTGTAATCTGGAGGGGTTGAGGTTGGATGATCAATAATTTAAATTTGGAAAAGATCGCTCACACATGTAACTGTCACACACACACACAGACCTTTTGCATGGCGGCAAGTATCACACATCTGGTTGCATCCTTCATGGTCCCATACCTCATCAAAATGAACAGCCATAAGAGAGCGCCGACACCTTTACACAGCAAACATGATACCCAATGTCACGCAATGATACATGGATACATCAACAACAATGTTTAGATAATTGCAAATTTACTCAATGCACTGCCAACAAGCATAACAAGGATTTGATGGCCACCACTGTGTAAGATTTTGCCGTTAATGTTTCTTTATACTCCTCATATCCTGACATGATCCTGACGCCATCAGGCATTCTTCTGGGGAAAATATGGAGAATGCACTGTTGACAAACTCTGCTGCCGCCTCTTTTAAATGAACGCACACCAACTAACATCTTATTCACTGTTGTAGTACAGTTGTAGGCAGTCAGAGTTTTTCAACCCTGAGTTTACTTGGTTACCCCAAGTTAAATCTGACTAGATTAAACTGCCTTGGCAGTACGGGCCACAGGTAACAGATGATCAACAACAACAAAGAACCCATCTTCCTAACCCAACTGATCCCCACCAACTCATTGCAGCAGCAACAGCTGAAAGAAAAAAAATCAAAACACTACCAGGCTGTACTAATTCTAACTGCTGAAGACAAGACACACTTCAGCTGCTACCCACTAAACCTATTGTTCATATACAGTCAAAATGGACAGCTGGAACATGACGCTGACTTGCAGTGTAGGATCCAGCTGTAAGCCATAACCAAGTGTGTGTGTGCGCTACCTGTCAACATTCTGGCAGTAGTCGACCATCTGCAGCAGCTTCTGCTGACCAACATTCTCCATCACCACCATGGTGCTAATCCTGAAGATATCAGTGAAGCCAAAATATACAATGCAGTCTGCTGGATGGTCGTCTCTACCTGGATACACACAGGTGTTTAATTAGGTTTGTCTGCAAAAATACAAAGGCTGTATAAGTAAGCACTCTGTCCTGACAGAAGTGTCTACCTGCACGTCCACTCTCTTGGTAGTAGTTCTCGATAGACTTGCTGATGGTGTGGTGGATGACAAACCTGACATCAGGCTTGTCGATGCCCATCCCAAACGCCACTGTGGCCACCACCACCTGGGAGCACACACAATCACATACTACATTTTTTAAAGTTGTCTGGCACACTATCCAGTTAATAGGTTCATTGATTTCATAAAGCATAAATAATATTATCTTTTTCCAGCTTCTCCAATATAAGGATTGCTGTTTTTCTCTTTTTCTCCTCACTGTAAGCGGAATCTCTTTGAGTTTAGGACAGCTGGTCAGACAAAACTAAGATTCTTTGTGGGTTTTTATGTTGCTTATACTTTTATATGGTAAATCAAATGTCACCAAGTCACCAGAGGATGAAGACATCTTCATTCATTGTGACTGTTCACTATAAACCAAAGAACAAATCTTGGCCCAATGCTTCTAAAGACACCTCCCAAAAAATACCAGTAGGCGTGTCACACCCAAATACCTGAATTTTGTTGGAGGTCCATTTGCGGTGAATGCGGGACTTATCATCAGGGTCCATGTTAGCATGGTACGGATAGGCCAGGATGTCTCTCTTCTGAAGTTCAGATGATACTGACTCTGCATCCTTCTGGGAGAACACGTAGACAATCCCTGTGGCACATACATCAGAAATATGGAGAATGACTGCTCTGTATGTGAAAATGCAGTTAAGAATGTTTTCAGCTGTGTTTCCCCGTACGTTCATTTATTTGTGGCGGCCCGCCACAATATCAACACTAACCGCCACGGACTGATTTATTTTCTTTCTTTTTTTTTATTACCAGGCCTATTTGTAATTGTATTTGACTGCAGAGCGCCAAAGCGCGTTCGCGCAGCACATCCTCTCACTCGTCCCTCTCACTCGTCCCTCTCTCTCTCCCTCATGAACACAGCTGCATGCTGTCGATGTCGGAGATGGTGTCATCTCTTAAGCAGGAGGTTGGTGGGTTTTTAGATCTCTTTGAGTTAGCCTATAGGCAGGGGCGTGGCACAGATGACGCTATAAACAGAATCTCACATCTGGTCAGTAAACACCCCAAGGCCTATGAACACATTTTGTTTGTTGATTTTAGTTCAGCTTTTAACACTCTACAGCCTCACGTGCTCATTCACAACACATGAATGTGAACTCTTTTATTCTCAACTGGTATTTTACTTTTTTAACAAAGCGTACAAAACAGGTCAGAGTGAATAATGCTCTCACAGAGCCCAGGCCAATCAGCACTGCTGCCCCTCAGGGCTGTGTCAGCTCTCCATTCCTCTTTATACTGTATACTAACGACTACACTAGACTCCTCTGACAATTATATTATCAAATTCTCAGGCGATACAGAAATCCTCAGCCTTATCATACGGAAATTGAGGAATGCTGGTGTGACGATAACTATCTTGTGCCAAATGTGACCAAGACTGAGGAGATTTGACCCAATGGCCATAGGTGACCCCTGGCCTGTAGTGATCAACAATTTACCCATTACTCAGGTTAGCTCCTACAAGTACCTTGGTGTACATATCGATAATGCACTTATCTTGAAGGACCACATGAATACTCTCTGCTCCAGACTTCAGCAGAGGATGCATTTTTTACAAAGAAAGAGTCTACGGAGTCGAGCAGAAACTTATGTTGTTGTTTTATCATGCAATACTAGTGTATTCTGATATGTTTTCACAGCCTGGTATGGTCACCTAACAGTACAGTCCAAATCACAGCTCACCCGTCTAGTACAGACAGCCATTAAGATTACGGGGGTCGAAAACCATCAACTAATAATGTCCTGAATGCAGGCTAAACTGATCCTCATCTGTGCCCATGTCCATTAAGCTTATCAACACTAACATGTAGGCTAGCTGGGCTGTGCACTATGTCATTGTGCAATACGTAGGCTATTGGGGTTATGTAGTATGTTAGTGATGCAACATGTGGGCTGTACATTAGCTATTGGATTGTTATGTCATTTGTGCAATACATAGGCTATTAGGGGTGTGCAATATCTCATTGTGCAAGGGTAGTGTGCCATTTGCGGGGAATGCAGCCGATAGGGTTGTTCAATCAAAAACTGCCATGGAAGGAAGGAGTGAATGTGCTTACTATATACCTGACTAATGTTTGGAGAGCATGTGTTGAGAGATGTTTATTTCTGTATTTTGTGTTGTCTTTGTAAAGCTGCAGAACAAACAGAGTCCAAAACAAAATTTCCCTTTGGGTACAGTAAAGTATACCTTATCTGTGTAGATCTAAGTACATTAGCCTTAATGTGATGCGTGCTTTCTTAGTCCTGTCAGTCTGGTTTGTTGCAGTACCTGACTGGTCCTTGTATCTGTTCTTGATCAGAGAGGCAATATCGCGTATCGATGCATCGTTGTCAGAATCTTTACCACGAACCTGAGAAAGAAGCAGACTGTTAGTGCCATGATAATTTTAAATCGAGATGTGAGACTGACTTATGAAATGTATTAAGTTTGACATGTGAAGTAGTATCCACAGAGGTAGTACTTAAAAACAACTGTATTTTTATGTAATAGGCTAAACATCAGTATGAACTTTAATGTTTCGTAATGTGATTTTGAAAGGTCAGACAGGTGTGTGCAGAGCAGGTGGAAGCATGTGCTTGAGAGAGAAACATTCGGTGTGTGTATTAGGCAGTGGGCCAAGTCTGTTTTTCTCCTTTAGTTTTCGATTTGATAGATCTCCTCCAGGGAACTGGTTCATTTTTTGTATGTGTCTATATAAATTGTTGTTGAATACATTACTGCTTGTTTCCAACTTTAATTGTTGCACATTAAAAATATATCGTGATATAATCTCGCTAGCTAACCACAAAATGTTAGCCGGAGTAACAACCAATCAAAGCTCGTGTTGTTACCTTGTCAACTTGCGTTGGCCAATCACGTCATTGTTTAAACCGGTACCCGAAGACCGGTGAAGAACGGTGCCGCTCTGAACTCACTTTAGGCCTCCGCTCTCAAGTCCGCCCTGCTGCCAGACTGGAAATAATATGCTGACTTTTTCGTCCCGAAAGCACGTAACTTCTCCGTTGTTTTGGCTACAGTGTATGGCTGCACCACACATCGTGGCAACGGTAGGTAACTGACTGGCACTACCTGAAACATTGTAAAAGCATGGGGTCTATGTTCACTGCCAAAAAAGCTACTGCAATCAGTATTTGTGCAACTAAAAAAGCAACGTACTGAATGCTTCACACGTGGGTAATATTAGACTATTTGTCGTTTTAAATGTAATGTTAGTCTACTGCAAGTTGGCTAGCTTTAGCACCTGAAGTAACTTAGTATAGTTGAATTAGCTTTTTTTTCTGTGGAAACAGCAAGCTAATTATTTAACTGTGTGTTTGGCTTTATTGTTGTAAAGCTTCAGCAAGGACATATTTACATTGTCTTAAAATGTTGACTATGATGTTGAAGTTGTTTTTTGTCATCCAAAAGAAGATACAATTAAGATTTAAGTTTTAAAATTAAGGTTTTTTTTTCTATCATTCAGCCCCTTCAGTGTAGACTGGCTGTATGAATTTATCTTATTTGAAGTGAAGCTGATGTACTGTGACAGTGATTTAAACAGCTTCCTATGTTGGGACAAGGGGGAGATCTACAACACACCTATATAAATATTTATCTTGTGTTATCTCCTGTTTCCTGTCTAATCACACTTTGGATTTTGTATTTTTGCATGTTTTTCCTGACCTGACAGTGGAGCCGATCTTAGAGTGGATCCTTTTATATACAGTCTATGGAGTGGAGCCTAGATCAGGAGGGAGAAGGCAGACAGTCTTGGAACACCTCACTTGGGTGATGTAAGCAACACAGGCTACATTATCTCCATGAGACAACGTCCAGGTGGGATTTGATTTGTAATGCTAGTTTGCTAATGGTACAGTAAGGCAAACCTTTACTTGGTAAGTTTCGCTCAATTCCTGGATGCTATGGGATCATGATTATATTGTTAGATTATCAACAGCTTACTGGGGCTATTTAGTGAATTAACAACACCAGGAAAAAATGGACTTGGTTTTGTCGCGTTATTCAAAGATGCACGTAGGCCATGGCTGCACGCTCACAATGTTGTGAGTTGCGTCCTATTGGAGCAGTTCCTACATTTTGCACTGGCAATGCATAAGCTTCAAGCTGGTCCTGATGGAAGTGTCATCCTGCATAGAATTCCCCCTCACATTTATTCATAACGCTGGCACTTTTATCCAATTAATTTATTTATTTAGTGCGATATATGAGGTCGCACACCTCTGGAGCAGCTAGGTCATGTGTCTTATCCACTGCTTCATCACCACCCCCTCAATCCTGGTATGTCTGTCAGGCTTTGCAAACTTCTCCTGCAGAACAGAGGAATAGACAGTATTTTTGTTTATATTCCGACATGCGGTCAACCATGCAGGGATCAAAGATTTATGTCGCTCTTTGATTGGACAACAATTTGGAGTATGTTTTGTAACATGGCTACAGTCAGCTAAAATAATCCCCATTATGATACAGTGCTTCTCAAAGCAGATTTGATTTAATTTATTTTGATAATGTTATGGTTGCTTTAATTTGTGTTTTATTTATATACCTTTACAGTTTGAGCATTTTTGCCCATCCCTGCGTAACATTGGTATCGCATGTTCTTACATTAGCTCCTTTTCTGCAGGATGTAGTGAAGGGCCATGTTTACTGAGTTGGATGCAGTGTCATCACTGACTTCCTCTGGCAGCAGTTTATCTACATGGTTATGGGACCCCAGGTAGGCTGACAGAACAAAGGGGACAAAGAATGTGTTAATGAAAGGTGGTTACTTTTAATCTACTAATCTCAAAGTTTAGTTTTGGAAGAACAACATGTAATGTATTTGTTTCAAATAAAACATTTCTAAAAAAACAGTGCCTTTTGTGTTCAATTCATTATTTGATTATAAATACTGGCCAATAGCCTACCTCACACTATTCAATGTAATCTTATATTGAATCTTTTGCCCTTGTTAAATTTCTAGCTTTTCAATACAAATTTTAAGATGCAAAGTGTTATATATTAATTAAATTATATATTAATTAAAAATCACATTGTGTAATTAAGATTCACAGGTAGTGTGAGGTTTATTTTAAAGTACATTTTTCAACTAACGAGACAGACATTCATAGCCTGGGAATCAGCATCACAGAGAGAACCTGACATGGTCATCTCACACCTCCACGCTGTGGAGGAAAGCCCAGATTCCCACGGCAAGTACAGAAAGCATCCTAACTGGAAACATCACTATGGGATGTGCACAGCCCAGGACCAGAGGGCTCTGCAGCAGGTGATAAAAACTGCTCGGAAGATCATCGGTACCCAGCTCCTGGGCATGAGTGATATCGGTGAGGTGAGGTACCCAGCCACAGCCTGTTCACCCTGCTGCCTTCTGGGAAGAGATATACAAGTTTCAGCTGCTGCATCAGCTACTTTTCCCCCAAGCTATCAGGCTCTTAAACTCTAATTCATCCTCAGCACTGCTCCACTGATGATAGTTTTTCTGTTGCCATTTGTCATAATTGATTCTTTATTAAGGTAAATCGTCTGCTATGTAGCAGAGGGGAGTTATAAAACTCAATTTCACTCTTTAACATGTTTTATTGTGACAATAAACCTACCTACCTACATGATGCATCAATACACAATTATTTAAATAGATCATTAAAATAGAATTGATGGATTTGATCCAGACCTTCTGTATCTTTTGCTGCCTTTTCTCTCCTCCGACATGCTCTTGCAATGTGATCTTTGTTGATATTGTCGCATACCGGCTGTCAATCGCGTCCCGCTTTATTGTTATGTGCTTTATGTAAATACATTAGGTCACAGAAGCCCGCCCATGGGTGATCACTAACGCTAGAGGTCTTTCTGACGGTAAGGGATCAACGTATAGTTTAGCTTGTGTAGACAAAAAGTATATCACGCCTATTTTAGTGGCTAGCTGAACAGGAATTCGTTATCCAGAGAGCAACGCTACGGTATCAACTACGCCGGTTGTCAAGAAGACGTAACAGGTTGTCAAGGAAACGGGTGATTTGTTTACGCTTTTACGCTACGATTTAGTAGTCCTACAAATTTGCCCGTTTAAAAATATAAGACTTTTCGATCGATTTCTTTATCACATGTGCACACATCAAAGTTGGAAACAATGCTTACACTACTTATAAGAATTTTTACATGCCATCTGTAAACAAATTTCTTAGTTCCTTGGCAGGGATCAATGAAAGTCACAATTTCGGGGTCCGGCCCACGGCCTATATGAAGCAGGTGGCTGAAAGGAAGGTAGGTTTGTGTGAGTTGCCACGGTTACTACCTCGTAGTAAAGATTGGTTCGGTTAAAGGATGCGGTCAGTGTGACTGGCTGTGGCACACACAGGATCTTCTCACAGTCCTTGAGGACGCTGCTGGTTGCCGTGGCTGTAAGCCCGAGCAGTGGGACTTCAGGGAACTGCCTCTTCAGGATGCCCAGCAGTTTATAATCTGCACGCAGACATTCACATAAACACGCGCACACACATGCCTTTCTCAACTTTGAAGAGAAACTTTAATCTCAAGGGAGGTTGTATTGAAAGAACTATACTTCCACACTCCTCCATCCTCGTGAAGCGGGCCACTCACCTGGTCTGAAGTCATGTCCCCACTGGCTGCAGCAGTGCACCTCGTCCACAGCGATACGACTCAGCAGGTTTGCTTTGTAGGCTTTCTCCAGACGAGACATGAGCAGCTTACTTTTGGCAATCTTCTCTGGAGTCACATACAACAGCTTGAAAGGGGCCTTGGGATCTGTCATTCCAGACATGACTGTCTTGACGTGCTCCTAAATTTTTAAAAATACATTTTCATTTGTTTTTTCTATGAAAGCTGACGTTTCACACCAAAACATAATTATGCAAATGTAAATCCATTTAGAGATTTGTTTTCTAACCCTGTTCTGACAAACAAAAAAATCTTTTTGGTACAAAAAAAACATATTGGTAATAAGCCATAACAGCAAAAAGAAAAAAAAGACACATGCAAACAAATTAAACATGCTCAATAGCCTGTACTATTAATACAAAAATGCATATAATATAAGATCCGACTCTCTCCGCACTTCATATTAAATATGTAAATGTAGAAAAATAATTTTGAATGCAGTGAGGCTTTTTTCTTCCCTTTTGTTATTTTACACACACTATGTGTAGGTGTTTCTAAGCAAGGTAAAATCTGCACAAGCTGGAGACAAGACCCACAGTCTTGAGCGCAGAAACAACATGATTGCTTTAGTTTTTGTTATGTTATATATCTTTGTGATTTTGCTGCAAACTGCTTTGGCAACATTGTATGAAAATCTCCGCACTGCGGTATCGTGAGCCACCGAATGCAAAACCATGGTCAAACCAGCCACCGTCCAATTTCTGTTGTGCCAAAAGCAGCATCATTAGGGTTGTGACAAGCCGAAGGTCCTGAAAGATACATACACATTTTTTTGTGATGTTCTTAGTGATTATTTGCATCCCATGGCAATATATTGATATTAATATTAGTAATAAAATTATTTATTATAAAATTATATAACTTAATAGGTGTACTGCGTTGACATTGGAAGGGAATTTCAAAGGGAACACCCCTTAAGTCAGATTTTGGCTCATAAATTTTTGTACACAAGTGCTGTCCAACTGCTGTCTGTAGACATAATGCTACTGTGTTTAGTATGAGTAAATTACGTACAATGTGTTTTTTTAAAATCAGCCGGCGTAAACAATGGCTGGGCGAGAAACCAGTAACCGGAGGGAAAGAGGGTAAGCCACAGAAGGTCACTGCTGAAAGGGTTGGCTGTTCGCAGAGTGCTGTATCAAAGCATATTCGTGGAAAATTGACTGGAAGGTTAAAGTGTGGGATGAAAAGGTGCACAAGCAACAAGGATGTCCACAACACTAAGAGGATTGTCAAGCAAAGTCAATTCACGATCTTGGGGTATCTTCAAAAAAGGGTGGACTGAGGCTGGAGTAAGTGCATCAAGAATCAACCACGCACAGATGTGTCCAGGAAAGGAGCTGTAAGTGTCACATTCCTAGTGTCAAGCCACTCCTGAACCAGAGACTGTCTCTTTTCAGATCAAAGTAAATATTGCATTTCATTTGGAGATCAAGGTCTCAGAGTGTGGAGGATGAGTGAAGAGGCACAGAATCAAAGTTGCTTGAAAATTCCACAGTCAGTGATGATTTGGGGTGCAATGTCATCTGCTCGTGCTGGTTCACTGTGTTTTATCAAGTCCAGAGTGAATTCTGCCGTCTGCCAGGAGATCGTAGAGCACTTCATGCTTCCATCAGCTGACAAGCTTTATGGAGATGCTGATTTCCTTTTACCAGCAGGACCTGGCACATGCCCACAGTGCCAAAACTACCAGTAACTGGTTTGGTGACCATGGTGTTTGATTGGCCAGCCAACTCGTCTGACCCAGGATTGTCAAGAGGAAAATGAAAGACACCAGACCAACAATACAGAAGAGCTGACGGCTGCTATCAGAGCAACCCTGGCGTCTAGTGGAGAGAGTTAGAAATGGCAACCAATAGCTCACTGTACATTCACATGCTCCTCGGAAGGTCCTGGGGCCGTATTACAGAAACTTCCTAACCGGCAGATCCTATCCTAACTGCTCGGTAACCATGGTTATAAGGGTTAGGAACTGATTTAGGAAAAAGGCCATTACAGATTAACAGTTCCTAAGTCAATATTCCTTTCCTAACTTCAGATAGGAAAAGTGTATTACAGAAGCATCCTAACTTCGTAAAATCTTAAATAAACTCTCCTAACTTTAGGATAGCTGTTTAGCTCTCCTAACTTTTACTTTTCCACCAGGTAATGTTTGCTAACTCGTTTATTCCACATTGTCGCTGTTTAATTGCTTTTACAAAATCAACAAAATGTCAACGAGCGGAACTTAATTGATTCTACCGATGTGTTTGATGACAGACCCTCGTTAGTAGAAAGGCGATTATGGGCGATGTAACGCTAGAGGCGTTACATCGCCCATAAAGTAAAGGCTTGCTGTAACAAAATGATCCTAATGCAAGTCTTTGATAGAAGGAGATTGCTAGAGACAAGAAATAGCCTACATGAAAAACATGATGACGTTAGCAGCCTTTATTAGCTTTTCCGAGAAGAACTATGGGTTTCTGCCAAGCGACAACCTCCTTTTTATATACAGTCTATGGTTTCTGCCGGCGTCAGTGAGGGAGCACAGGAGGGTGACCAGCGGCTTTCCTCTGCTCGGTGGACACAAAAGTTGCCTTTCTCTTCGTATCACTCGTAAATGGACTTGTTTTCTTTTTGGCAGCATTAACGCTCCGCTGGATGCCGGATATGCGGCGGTGACTGTGTCCACTATTTCAGCCCACTCTCTATCTGACTCTACCAGAGTTAAGCGTTATGTGGATTTGGATTTCTCGACAGTGGTTACCAACAAAGTCATCTGACGTGAAGTTCAATGATTGTTTTGCTCCATTTTCAGTGTATGTTTCATTAAAAAAACTACAAAATACAGCGATTAAAATCAGTTTAGCTCGGCAACGAGATAAAAGCATCATCGGTTGCTAGGTAACAGACATAAAAGTTGAGAACCGATGTTGGATTGCGTATTTAGGATTTCCTAACCTTGAGATAAGACGGATGAAGTAAGATAAGACAGGATTCCTAAAGTTCGTTAGGATTTGCTTCTGTAATACCAAACTGAGAAAAATCCTATTTAGACTCTTCCTATCTTAACTTAAGACCTAAGATAGGAAACTTTCTGTAATGCGGCCCCAGTTTCCCAAGTTGTGAAGTCGTTTTTACGACTCTCTTAAGTAGGGCTGGGGTAAACGATTATTAATTAAACGATTAGTCTGGCGATTATTTTATCGATTAGTCGACTAATCTAACGACTAATTGGATGGTTATTTTAAAGATTATTTTTCTGTAGCTCGATTAATAAAAACCATAATGTATCTCAAATAAATACTTATTTATTAACAGTGTTTGGAATAACGGCGTTTAAAAGAACGGCGTTACGTAACGGCGCTATTTTTTCAGTAACGGGTAATCTAACTAATTACTTTTCCCGTCGTTACAACCCCGCCAACGCTACTGGTCGTTAAATGCGTGATGCGTTACTATGTAATAAACTGTGTAATCCGAAAGCACCAGCTGGCTCACACAGCTAGTCAGGAGGTGGGTTAATAACGAGGTATGCAGTGCTTGAAGTGGACCGGTACGCTGCGCTCTCCATATCAGGTTCTCTGAGCTAACGTGGGCTCACCTGTTCCCGTCTCGCCTGCCTGCTAAACTCTGTCGGCGGGGAGAGACGAGACGAAGCTGGGGTGCCTTTCAACCAGCGATTATGCTGGCTAAGGCAGAGTCATGCTTCTCGGTAGCCAATCAGAGCCAGTGTTTTTACACACATGCCAGCACACGCCACACATGATTTAGGGCGATTTTTTTCTTTGTTGGGGCTTTTATTGGTTGCTGTTTCGTTCTCCATTCTGTAATGTTTCGGTGTGGCGAGCTGTACATCCGCGAACGGTGCAAAACCAAAACAAACTTTGCGTCGACGCAAAAATTTGACGTCGACGTAATTTTGACGTCGACGTCATCGACGCGTCGCTACAGGCCTACTCTTAAGTCGAAATGTGGAATAAACATTCACACCACTACAAAGACGTGTTGGATTAGGATTATCAGAGCAATTTGATTTCTAAATCCAACAACAAAAAGGCTGTGAAAACTTTCAACATATGGTCCCCTTTTATTATCTTTATATAATATAGTCTGTAGTCTACCCCAGGCAGGATTTTTATTTGTGTCTTCTTACATATTCGTATACTGTTCTGAAGACTTCTTTATGTCCCATACTTTATTTCTCTATTTGCAAGAGAGATATGAGGGGTAAAAATCTGACGATGGCCGACAAGCTCTGTCAGCTCTCGTGCTAAATAATGTGTACTCCTCCATTTGTCCAAATTTCACTTCTCCTCTTGATTCTAATAAACCTGACGACAACTACTACTAATTCTTCTTCTCTTACATATTCTGTGATGAAACACACGCTGTAAAGCAGTTTTTCCATTCAGGTTACTGTAGAAACATGGCAGCTCAACATGGCGACTTTCATGTAAGAGGACCTACAGTGTATGTAGATAGAAATGGCTCATTCTAAGGTAATGACAAATACAACAATAATTATGTAAGGTCTTTATACACCACTGAAAACATAGTTATGTATATTATATTGCATTTCTGTCAATAGATCCTCCTAAATATTCCAGACTGGACCTTTAAATTACTGGAAAAAAATGAACTTTTCTATGACATTCAGATTTTATGGAGATTTAAACTGTATATAATTTGAACTAGAAAAACAGCAACTCTGAAAGTATTTTGTTTTACAATATATTGCTACAGAGTGTGTATGCAATGTGTACTAGTCTGAATGATGCCTACAGGGTTATTTCCCAATCTATTAAAATTTTAAAATATATATTTTAAAAATCTACAGCAACATGTCTTTCCAGAAACAGTGAAACCTATTGATCTAAATTGTCTTTTATGTCAACATTCTTATGAGTATGTTCTGTGGAACATGAGGTTTATGCAGTTTTGTCACTGAGCTGCATAACAAGATATCAACAGACTGAAAGCTGAGCTGATGTGAAACAAACAAGTATAATATGGCTGCCAGTCGTTACCTTGCTACTGGACTTATTCAGCATGACTGCTGACACGTTCATTGACTCCAGGTACATGATCTGGTCCTCCATCAGGGACACCAGGGGAGTGACAACCAATGTTAAACCTGACACACACACACACACACACACACACACACACACACACACACACACACACATATTATGGAAGGGCTCCAGAGTTGATTTTCGTGTATGCTCAGTGCTGGTTGTTCTCGTCTGTGACACCAAAATGGTGGAACGAGCTACCACATGCAATCAGAAGGGACGTCCCTTTCTAACTTAAGAAGCTCTTGAAAATCCATCTCACTTCCTCTTATAAAACCTCTGACCTCTAACATGCACTTCCTGTGCTCTTCTTCGTCTATCACTTTAAAATGATCTTGTATTGATTGTATTCAATTAACTTACTTCTTTTCCTAGGTATTTACCTCATAGATGCAGTATGCGCTAATATCTCCGAGGAATTGTATATCCAAATGTATGTACTCTCAGAAACTGTATACACAAGCAGTGTGAGGGCAGGGGTTTAGAACGAATATTGTGTTTGTGTGTTTCAGTGTACCCTTAGAGCAGACTGCAGGCAGCTGGTAGCAGAGGCTTTTTCCTCTTCCTGTGGGCATCACCAGGAAAAGATCTCTGCCAGACAGGGTCAGGTTGATAGCCCTGAGCTGCAGTGGTCTGAACTTTGAGAGATGGAACGAGTCTTTCAAGTGCTGCTCCACTTCTCTGGACCATGGAAAATCTACCAAACATCAAGAGATTAACACAGGTCAACACACAAATCTATTGACTCTAATTGTACAGCCATGTGTGTAAGCTACCTGTGCCGTCATAGAGCTGTATCTCCTGCTCAGAGATCATTACTGGATCAGCAACAGATGACTTTGAGGAAGATGAAGAGGATGATGGCTGTGCAGCATCACAGGCTTCCTCCAGCTGCTGCAGCAGTGCATTCTTACGAGTAGTCAGCTCGGCCTGCTTCTGCAGGAGCTCTGTGATCTGCAACTCCACCAACTCCAGGTCTGCCTCCACTGAGTCCAGCTCTGCCTGTACATCTAAACAGGAACAAACACACCACAAATACTGTTAGCAAAGATTCCAAGCAAGCAATGTATAACAGAGCCTATTTACGTAAAAGGTGCTGATAGAGTTATATGTGCGGCAGGTTCTCTCAGTGGAGTTAACCAGAGAGACTTCAAGGTCTCAAACCTGCGCAGGTACCTCACTCCTAGGGTGACCAGATAAGAATAGGTCGAATTCGGGAGTTTTGCAGGGGTTGGGGGTTGGCTGGCTGCCAGTACATTCAGTGTCAACAAACAGCAAAACCCTAATACGTGAAAATCAAAACTCAACACTAAAATTAGTTATTTTTGTTCATGAAGTCACCTGTCACTAGGAAAAAAACAAAACTATGGGCATGTAACAGTGGGTAAATCATGATACAATTTGTTTAATTTTATTCATTTCATCAGTGCAGTGCCTGTCTCATCTGTGCCACATGACCTCTCCCTCTGGGGCCACATACAGTTACACTTCCACTGTTCTCGCCACTGTAACTTCCACTTACTTCATCTACATTAGAAATGAAAAAGGGGGAAAGCCCACATATTACTTTGTGGCTGTAACAACAATGGTGACACAATGTACAAACCTGCAGTCCCAGCTGCAGCCTGAGAACCACACAATGATCAGTATTTAATGTTATTAATGTATTTAATTAGGCTATAGGCTCAAAACTCATGTTTAGTCAGATTTTCGGAACAAACAGTACAGAAGTCGGGACAACTGCTTGTAATTTGGGTCGTCTGGTCACCCCACTCACACCTTCTCTCTGTACCTCCCAGTGTCCCCTTGGAGCTGAGGGAGTGTTATCTGTCCTCAGTCCCCATGAAATCAACCTCCTCTCTCTTACACAAAAACAACTTCAGGATTACCGCAGAGGACCCCGTGGCTGTTTTTATCTTACCGCTATTGCACTGTTTAGTGTTTAATGAGGTTTGGATAATTTTTCAAGCAATAAAACAAATGCAAAATAGATTGAATGACTTAAGAACAGACCTACCATTAGTTCTGTCACCACCAGCCATTTTTCTCAGTGATTTACTCTGAAAGGAGCCAACCTTCCGACTGTCAGAGATGTTGATATGACTACCTGTTAGACAGAAAACCAAATGCATTGAAGTAGGGTAGCCTTATTTCACCTTAATCTTTAATTCACATTTCACATGACTGACTGGTTCCCAGACTGTAAAGATTAACTGGGCTTATGCTACATCAGACTCTACCACAGTGACCTGACTGCACTTTTAGTTTTGGTGCTCATTTACTTTAGTTTTCCATTCATTAATTTCATTTGGATAGAAGTTAATTCAGTTCAAATGCATTTATATGGCGCCACTTCATAATATTGAAATACTGTTCCAGTAATTAATTTGATAAATTATTAAAATTATTATTCAGTGAGACATTCACATTCTAATTTTCAACCACTGCTACTTAACATTCACGTTAACCTATAACGTTACAGGCGCAGTGTAAACAGAAGATAAGTTAACATTACTGGGCCACCTTTTAACGTTAACCAATATATTGATGACTATGGTTACAAAGCAAAGTTAACGTTAACTGTCACATTTTGTTCCAGTTCACATAACTGGCCACAATTATTACTGTAAGGTTAGGCTCGACATCGCTGCACCTGTTTAATCACACAAGACGCAGCAGGTTACCGCTAGCTGTTAGCTTGGTAATGGATGCTTTAACCACACCAGGATGATGTTGGAGCATCATGTTTAAACGGTCTCTCGCTCGTGTCGTATCTTCTCCAACTAACGTCAGATAACTTACGCTTCCCTACTTGAAAAAACTCCCAACTTTGTTGTGGGCTAAATTAGCTAAAATGTCTGGGACAAGACTTGTATCAAATACAAATGTCGAACCATTCAGCCACTCTGTCCAGTCCCTTCTTGTTGCTGAATCCACTTCACGGTTGCTAACGTCACCGCCAACAGATATATAATGTTAGCAGGCACGGCGCTGAAGTTAGCAGTTAGCTTCCTATTCGTAGCTTCCAATTCGGCAGTCAAGGGAAAAGTTACGGAGGACTAAGTGAAAGTTAACTCAACGCACATTGCTGAGCGACTGATTCTCCGTTTTTTTCCCTCCCCTTATTGTTGCGAAAGCTGTTAGGCAAAGCCTTAACGCTGTCAGAAAAAAACTCTTTTTATTTGTGAAAATGAAATGATGAATGATTTCATGCTTTTTTGCAGCCTGCCAGGGCGACTACAACTTCCGTCTCCTGCCTGTATGATAGACACACTTTACTATCCATGGCTCGTTTTTAATGTATTAAATAACAAAGTATAAATAAAGCGCATGTAGTATTATGTATAACCTGGGAAGCCGCAGGCTTAAAGTAAAAATATCCTGTTGTCTCAGGTCCACATCAGCACTGCCTGAGTAAACACAGGGCAACGATCTCTCTGAAGCCTACGCGTGATGCATTCAAGAAACACGCTCAGCGAAAAATGACATTAAGTTACCCTTCGAGAGTTGAACTATTTCTAATTTAGTAAATATTCTTGATATGCAACCCAGTAAGTGTATGATATACCAGCACTGTAGACTGATATAATAGATAATGCCTATATTCTTCAGAATCGGCTTTATTGCCAAGTAACGTTAGGCTAGGTTTATACAAGGAATTTGCTTTGGTGTCTCGGTGCTTGAAAATAACGTAGAATGTACAAAAACATAAGAAAGGTAAAGAAATTACTGGAGGTCAAGTCATATAAAAAATATCTATCTATCTATCTATCTATCTATCTATCTATCTATCTATCTATCTATCCCTAAATACATAATACATTACAACAATGACAACACAATCAAGGAATGTTATTCATAATATTATTATTCTTACTTATTTTATTTTTCTCCACGAACTTAAACAATGCATTATCACCCAAAAATGGGCCTGGGGAAAGAGAAGGGAGAAGAGGAGATCATATAGAGGTGTCCAGTGGATTAGGACCGCACAACTGAGCAGCGAATCCGACGACAAGGACCATAGATAGATTATGAAAGTATCTGTGGGAAAAACGCATGAGATTATTACTTCCGGAACAGGGGGCTTCCGAAATGCTCATCCCGATGTTGTTAACGTTGCCACGTTGAATGCAACACGGCGTTGTTCCGGAAGACGACATCGGGAGAAGGAGTGTTTCCGGAAGACGTGGCTGTTGCTGCAGTGGAACTGACACCCAAATTATTCTTAGAATACTTCTTGTATAGTTGCTACAATATTTATTCTGTTTCTGTTTTATCTTTATTCGTTTATCCGGCGGCAAGATGATTTCGCTAACGGACTCCCAAAGTAAGAGTCTGACCATGTCTGTGTTGCTGCATTGAATATCAAACCGGCTCCATCTGAGCTCCAGCAGTTGGCCAGCTAGCAAATAGCATTAAATGCTAGAGAGCTTTATTTCTTCTGTCATGTGATAAACAAATAGCAAAAGGTTAACCTTTAATACTGGTTGTGTTTGGTGACGTGATGTTATATTCGTACTGTAATTCCGTATCTCAAAGTTTGAAAGACAGTTTCAAATGGAGAGTAACAACGAATGTCCTGTGGAAGCTCCAGTGAAATATCTATTTTCAGTTTCAGTGTTTTTTATTATAAATATATTAGAAATTTCCATATGTATTAATTAGGAATTTAAAATGGGACTGTACATTAAATACACCGAAACCATATTACCAATATATTTGTGACATTCAAGACACAGCAGTGTCCTGTATTTATTAAATCTTTATCTAGATGAATAATAGTTTGTGGCCTTTGCTTTAAACACCTGGAAAAGCAGTGAAACAGTACATCATCATCTTCTGTCTCCCTCTACAACAGCTCCGTCTTGTTAAGACGTTTTGTGTGACTTGGCCACGCATAACAATGCAAATCTCACTTTATTGGTGTTTTCAAAGTGTGATTCAGAGTAAAACACACAATAACATGCAAGAAAATTTAGGGTGGCCAAACTACATTTTTTACATTACTTTACATTTCATCATAAGAGCTAAGTGACAAACTCATATCAATAATGAATCCTTTCTGTGGTATGTGTGTGTCCTGCAGAGATTGGAATGGGATTAACAGGCTTCGGTGTGTTCTTCCTCTTCTTTGGGATGATCCTGTTCTTTGACAAAGCCCTCTTGGCTATTGGAAATGTGAGTGTTCCTGCTTCATTGAGCTAATGTTATCTCTGATGAGAAACATACAGGTGCAACTTTCAGTCTTCTGCATTAGCTGATGCCAACAGTGATATTTATTTTTGTTTAAATTCAGGTGTAAAATAACTTTTCAGTTGTTAATGTTAGGGTTCCAAATGACCCTTCCAAATGATCTGTAATGATTTATGTAATACATTATTATCTAACCATGGCAAGTATCCTAAAACGTTAGGGATGCCCAATAAAAATCAGGCTGGGAAATTACGGTTGCAAATAGAAGATATATATTATGTTTTATTCTGTAATGGAATTATAGCTGATACATAGAGCTGATAATTTAAAGTCACATTGCTTTCATTTACTTAAACCTGCTGTTAAACTCCTTCACTTGGGTCAGCTACACAATGTAGACCAGAGAGCCAAACATCAAAACCCAGTGTGGACATTTTTCACAGTTTCAGAGGAAGACAACATGATTGCAATTTACATCCAAATCATCCCTCAACTTTTGATATTGATTCAACAGTTTCAGGTCTCAACTTGTTGAAAGTGCCAGTTAAGTCAATTTAGACAGGCTCGCTCCACGCACTGGTAGAAACAGGTTTCACACAGAGTGAACTACAGAGGTCCTGTGGAAACTCTAGGGAAAGGGCTATTTTGAGTTTCACTGTGGTATTTTTTTTTAAATATTGTTTACTGCATAGCACGGTGGATATTTTACAAGAACAGGTGCAAAGCATGTTTAAAATTTATAATAGTAATGTTCGTGGTGATTAAACCTGCTTTTACATGGTGGTATAATGTGCAGGGGGGCGGAGTCCGTCTGTTGACAGACATCACAACAAGCATGATGCCTGCTCATCGTGATGTCTGTCAGCCATTGCCAATGGACGATGGCAACATCTATTGGCTTAACCCTAATCGGGAACACTGAACCAATTCAGTTAAGTCATCAGCACATGCAGTACAAAGCCATCTCCAATATTTAACAAATCTCTATCTAGATGAAAAATCAATTGTGGACTTTGCTTGAAACACCTCAACAACCCCACCAGATTTTTTGTTGAAGTCTCCAAGCCCAAACTGAGGTAACCCTGATGATCACTATGACATCATCGGACTTATTTTCTCAAACTTGACTAAGCCTTTCCAGATCCACAGCAGAGGTAGTAGCAGTTTTTTGTTTCAGTCTTGTATAATGTTGCTAATAAAAATAATAATTTATATTATGTAATAAAATAATAAAATGTCATCAGCAAAATGTCACAATTGGCCAAAATCTTTTACATACCAAGCATCACTCAGACATGCATTTCTGTTGTTAATTAGTGTTTCTTGTCTATTATTGTTTATTATATGCAATTTGGTTTTAGGTTTTAAGCTTTTAGGCTGGTTTTTAAATATCCGTCTCGAATCTTTTGCCAACTCAATTTGAGGAAGTAAAATAGAATTAGTCTTTGCTTGACAGTGAAAAAAATTACAGAAAGAAGTGTGCTCATTAGTTTGACGCCAACCAATGCCTTCTTGCAATCTGATTGGACACTGTATACCAAGTGTAGCAGAAAAAGAGACTAATACCAAAATAAACTCTCCAGTCAACATATAGCATCCATTCCTAAAAGACCAGTAATTGAACCCTGCTCTAATATTAGACTTCCCCCTCTTTTCGCTGTAGATCCTTTTTGTTGCTGGACTTGCCTTTGTCATTGGGTTGGAGAGGACCTTCCGCTTCTTCTTCCAGAAGCACAAGATGAAGGCCACAAGTTTCTTCCTGGGAGGTGTGTTTGTGGTGCTCATTGGCTGGCCCATCATCGGAGTTGTGCTGGAGATCTACGGATTTTTCCTCTTGTTCAGGTAAGACAAGCTAAGAAATGTGTGGGGCACTGAGCTGTCACAGCTGAAACAAAATGACTTAACATCAAAAAGTAAAAGACCAATTTAAATATGAAAGTTTTTTTTATTCAATTAGTGTTTTTTGCTCTTAAGTTCTTAGTTTTTGGACTGGACTGAGTGGCAAAACATCTGTTACCACACCTGCATTTAGCAAAGTGAGCGTAACTGCGTTCTGTGACATCATGCGCATACCACCAGATGCGACCGAAGCGCGTCACAGAAGCGGCGTGACACTCCGCAGAGATTAGATCGCAGCGTCAAGCAGCACAGAGCAGATCGAACCAGGCAGGAAGTCAGACACTGAACGGCATAGAGAATCCAGTCAATTTTCAAAATAAAACACCCTGTGGAGACTCCCGATCGTAAATTAACAATAAACACGGTTAAAACAGACACAAAAAGAAATGTTTTAATTACATAGCCTACTTACTTAGAGTAGAAGCACAAAATGAAAACACTGATTACCAAATCAACAAAATCTAAACCTGTCAGCAAAATGCTCTGATTCTAAAATGCTCCTTGTGGGAAATACAGCCTGAAGTTGACAGAATGAAACAGGGTCCCATAGAGCCGTGAAGAAGATAGTAGGAGCACAAAAAGGGACAAATTAATAACAAGTCCATAACGTGGAGCAGGCTGCACGCTCCGCTGCTGAAACGCTTCTTCCAGTGGACTTTGACACCGAGCTATGGACGCATTAAAACTGTGGTGCAGACGTAATGTACTCTAGCCGACGTCAGTGGATTCCTGGCATAAGACTTAGTCATGTTTGACATATACAGGGTTCATTTTCCAAGTTGAAAGTCTGGAAAATGCGTAAGTTTTCAAGGTTAGGAATTTGAAATATATAAAAATGATGATTTTCAACATAGTCTTAACATTTGGCTTATTCTTGTAAATTGAGCTGTCAGTGGCTTCACTCTGACTCTGAGAGCAAATCACAGTTCAAATCCCTTTTCTGTAAACTTGTTTAACAATTGTTATTTTGTGATTATTATTTTTTATGACACAATTTGAAGGATTACTTGGGAAATTTATTTCATCAGTCAGCATGTTTGTTTCACGTTTGTTCTTGTTAATGTCTGAGTGTAACTACAACCTGTGTGTTTTTCAATAAATAACGTTATAACTATCTACAATTATGTTAAAATGCCTATTATGTAGTCAGATAACATAACATCAGATCTTCTGGGGAGGACCCCACACTCACAACCATGCGACCCATATTCATTCATAGTAGAGCCCGACTGATTTATGGTTTTGCAGATATCGTCAGCCGATATAAGCTACTTGCAGATATATCTGCATCTGCATTTATAACAGCCGATGTAACTACTAAAAAGGAGAAACAGAGAGTCGGATCTTTTCCTTGTGTCATGAGTGTTGCATAGTTTGCCCACCAGAGGGCGCGCTGCAGCTCCTCTGTTCAAAACACTACAGCACCACAGAACAAACCATCAGCTGCCCGCAGTCTACCGGAGCTAAGGTGAGTAGCTCCTGGAAGCTCAGGGTTCCCGGTGAGTCCTTCTTTTGTCACATCAATTACATGACTTAAATATGAATAAGAATAGCCCACATCACTTTTCCTCTTCGGCGACCAGACTTAATAACCCTCCTGTTTTTCACTGCCCTCCAGGCTCAGCAGTGTATTTTATGTTACTGTAAACTAGTGTTGGAGGCTACGCTGCTGACAGACGTGATTGTAGATTTATTTCTGAAACAGTTTGGCAGTTCTAGCGACTGGTCTTCTCATTTCTCTCTAAATTATTACTTCTAAATATTTTCTAACATCGGCAACAGCAGATAACGCTGCCTCTTGCTAAGTTAGCCACAAGGCCGTGTTTGTTAATGGAGGAGGCTAACATGAATGAGCGATTAAACCAGAGGGGACTTGTGAATAAATGTGAGATGAACAAGTATCTAACACACAGTTACGTGTGTTAGATACACAAGTCCACATTGTAGACATTTATGTAGTGGAAAGAATATTGGCCGATATATTGGCTATCGGATTTTAAAATCCTAAAATATCGAAATCGGTATCATACTTAAAATTCTCATATTGTTCCAGCTCTAATTCATAGCTAGAGCCCTAGCCGATATGGGATTTTGCAGTCCGATGCTGATTTTGATATAAGGATTTTAAAATCTGATATGCTGATATATCATTGTTTTTCCATCTTATTTTAAGAAAAGAATAACATAAACAAAGATTATCCCTTATATTTGTTATGTCAAGACTATACCAATTTACTATGACATAATGCAGTATAAAAATAAACTTTTTTATTGTTATAAATATGACTTTGAACAAAGGTACAGCAATATATATCGAAGTTTTAATAAATCTGTCACATGTATAAAACTAAAGAAAACATTTTACAAATATCTGATTTGTTATAAATTATAGCACTAATACTTATGAACATTAATGTAAATAGTGTATGTATTGTGGGGGCCAGCAAAACAAATGTTACAAACAAAAGTACCAATATACTTCTACTACTACTACAAATAATAACAACAGCAACAACATATATCATATATATATCTCATGTCATACCATAATAATAATGATAAACAGGGCTCTCCTACATAAGCAAAAAATCATGAATATATTTTTTGTCATGCAACAGAACTATTACCTTACATATAATCTGCCACAATTGCTCCTTTCGCATCTAGATTGTCCCTTTACCAGCACTGTTAATTCTAGCCAAAGCTACGAGAAACCATTTGCATAATCACCACCTGGCTCTAAAACATCATTTATTGGCTTTTCCATCACCAGTACCAGCTCAACTCGCCTCGCCTCAACTCCACTCGGTTTGGCCGTGCTCCATTTTCCATAGCAGATAGTACCTAGAGATAGCACCCCTCAATGAGGCTGGTTGTCATAGCGACGCCACACACAACTGCTGCGATGTAATGTTCAATGCGACACACACACACCAGCGATCCACACAGCTTCCTCTTTATTTAAGTTAAAACATTTCAACATTCCTCAGAATGTAAAGACAGATAAGCGGTATGAAAACCTTCCAGCTGTGTTTTCCTCTGCCGTTGTTGCTGCAGCGGTCTGTGTGACGGAGGGAGCAGAGGGCTCTGTAACACGACTGTCTACAATGAGGATCTGCAACTTTGAGATTTCACACCAATGTTTCACATTTTAAAGAGGAGCCAGATAACTTTGTTTGGCAGAAAGCCGTGGTAGATACTTTTTTAGCTCACATTTATTGACATGTTCCCTTTGGTTTAATCATTTCTGACACGGCAACTGTAACTAGAGACAAGCAGCTCGCAGATATATTTACAATAAGTTAAACAACTCATAGTTCAACTCATTAATGTTGGCTCTCCTTCAGTGATAAACATATCATTATCCAGCTTTGTGGCTAATTTTGAATATATATTTTTGAAATGAGACTACCATTCAGCTAGAACTGTTTCAGAAATAAATCTACAATTACTTTTGTCAGCAGCGTAGCCTCCACCACTCAACTACCGTAACATTAAACACACTGCTGTGGCCCGGGAGAGAGCAGTGAAAAACGGAAGTGTAACTTGCAAGTCTGGCCATAAATGTTTTCAGGAGAGGAGAAGTTTGTCCATCCATCCATCCATCCATCCATCCATCCATCCATCCATCCATCCATCCATCCATCCATCCATCCATCCATCCATCCATCCATCGTCAGCTGCTTATCCTGCGTGCAGGGTCGCGGGGGAGAGGAGAAGTGATGAGGGATATTTTATTATTATTTAAGTTGTGTAATGGACATGACAAATGACCAACACTGAATGTGACTCCAGTCAGCTGATGTTTTGTTCAATAGTGCAGCAGTATTACCCACAGGCTACTGCAGAGCGCCCTCTGGTGGGGAAACACTCATGACATGAGTGAAGGATCAGACTCTGATCCATCTAATCACATTTATAGTAACATTTTAGATATGAGGATAAAGGCTTAGACAGACTTTTGGATTTAGGTACCTTAAAATGCTTGAAAAGTGGTTGAATTTTCCTGTTCTGTGCACTGACCTGTACTGGGACTCTGTCTTTCTCTTACTTCCCTCACTCTCATCACATCCAGGGGTTTCTTCCCAGTTGTAGTAGGCTTTATCAGAAGGATACCTGTCCTGGGCTCCATCTTAAACCTGCCCTTCATCAGTGCAGTAAGTATTACCCAGCGCTACAGTAACCCTGCCGCTGTTCTTTGTTTACACACAGCATGGCTGTTTTTCATGTTTTTAATCACCCTGTTCAAACACCATGACAACAAAGGTTAACCAGACTGTCTGGATCAAATAACCGCTCAGCTCCTGCACATCACAGCTGGTTTAATAAAACACTCAGACTGCCTGTAACATCTGAGGGTACATGGCTAGAATCTTATGGAATTTTAAACAGAACAGAAAGAACGTTTCAGAAATGAAATTCACTCAGGGCCATCTGGGCTTTAAATCCAGTCTTTGACACATGAGGTCCCCAAAGGGAACAGTCACTGTTAAATCTAGAATCACAAGTTAGCAGATGCCTAGTTAGCTTTGTGGCTAATGAACATGATCCCACCATGCTTTTGTGTGGAAAGCTTTGTTTTGAAGTGAATGTCTTTGTCTTTGTTTTTTATTAAAGCCTTCGTAAGGCTCTGAGGACAATCAGCAGTTGTGGTCAGTCACTGCCGATTTTCCATTGCATGCTAACATATTAACTCTTTACAATATTCAGAAAACAAGTGTGTCATGATAGAAGGGAAAACATATAGGTTTGTTTAAGGAGCTGATAATCCTGTTTTAGTTTTTTTTACCTTATTTATTTATTTATTTGACTGTAAAGGAATGCACTACAGGTAAATATGGGGATTTGTGAATCTTTAAATCTTGAGACACAATGTTTTTTAATTATAATATAATGTAGAACTCCATTAACTGTACAAAACATATATATATGTGTGTGTGTGTGTGTGTATGTATGTATGTATGTGTGTGTGTGTGTATGTATGTATGTATGTATGTATGTATGTATGTATGTATGTATATTGGTGGTGGGCATAGATACATTTGTTTAATCTAGATTAATCTTGAAATTAATCTAGATTAATCTTGAAATTAATCTAGATTAATCTAGATTAAAATGGCTCATTTGAATTCTGCCGAGGCATTTAAAATATGTGTGCGAACGGGTTTCAAGCCAGGTTTCAAGCCAGGTGGCGCATTAGACCAGAGGCTCATCTCCTGTTTCCAAAATGCATCACAAACTGCTTGAGAAAGCTGTTCTACTATGATAATTGGTGATGAAAATAAATCATGTTCAGTAAGATGTACTTGTGTGTAGCGTGTGATGTGCTTTGCGTTTAGGTGGTAGGCTACTTGAGACTGGAAGAACTCCTACAGTAAACTAATTCTGCATTGCACAAGGTGCAAACCAGGTGTTGTGCCGAGTTTTGCCTGCCTGCCGAGAATTGCATGCACCTCCAAATAATGCTTTTAAATGCTGTAAAATTCTTTGTGGACTTCATCAATGGTGATAAATTGATTTGGAAGTATATATTTTATGAACGTTTAGAGTCTTTAATATTTTAATACACTTAGTAGGCTAGAAGGACCATTCCTTGACATTCAGTACATATATGTGGCGATAAAGCTGTTTGATCAATGAGCACAGCAAAGTGTCTGAGAAGGACCTAAAGAGGTGGATGCATAATTCGGCAGATCAGATTTTGTAGGCTCCCTGCCGAGATTTGCATCCACCTCTTTTCTCAGCATAGATGACCGTTAGCACCCGCGAGGTGCATGCAATTCTCGGCAGGCAGGCAGAATTGGGCACAACACCGGCGGCTTCAGAAATGTTCGTACCCAAAGTGCTGTCCAACAGCTGTCTGTGGACGTGTTGCTACAGTTAGTGTGAGTAAATACCGCATAGTCGCTTTTTAATCAACCGGCGTATCAATAACTAACCTGGCTAGTTGTAAACAAACAGCTGGCCGAGCGAGGTTGTAACAGGAACGCCGTCAACTCGGGTGTGATGTCATTCCCAGCTCCGCCCTCCGAGGTAAATTGAACGCAGCAACAGCTGCATCCATGTTAGCACGTCACGTTTGATGTGGTAATTTCACAGCAGGCAAACACACAGGTTCGAAGACTCGTTTTTGCCCCTTACAGTGCATTCGGCTCGGTGTACATCTGCACTAAGATATCAAGCTTGCGTAGTATAGACCCAGCTCCCAACCCAACTTTGAGTATAGATTAACGGCGATAATTTTTTTGTCGCCCGATAAGAGTCTCACGTTAACGCAGCACGTTAACGCCGATAACGCCCACCACTAATATGTATATATATATATATATACATATATATATATATATATATATATATATATATATTTCCACTGAATGTTTTGTACAGTTAATGGAGTTCTACATTATATTATAATTAAAAAACATTGTGTCTCAAGATGTATGTATAATGGTACTTTCCACATCTTTGCAGCCTTATACTAAACTTTTTGAGAACGGTATGTGGAACGTTGCACAGCAGTTTTCATCCGTGAGTCCTCGCAAATTAGGTGGTGCTGGAAGGGGGATTATTGACAGGGCTAGTTGGTGATCTAATATAGCTGGCAAGCTTACTGGTACCATGTTAGCTCACTGGTAACATACTGGTGTATGTCTGTCAGAATTGCTCACCAAGCTAGCTCACTAACTGGAAGAGAGGTCAGGACTCCCTCGCAAAGAGGGGTTTGACTTAGCTTGTTACAGAAAACAATATGACAGCTTCCTCTGTTTTCGACTGGGAGGCTTTTCAGAGACTGCTACAACCTACAAATACGTGGATCTGTCACCGATACCAGAACGAAGAGGGCACAGCTCTGTGACAAATGTTAGAAATAATCAGTTCCTACTGAAGTTTATTGATGGTAACATTTTTCAGAATAAAAATCCATAAAACATCACCATTCCACATTGTAACAGCTCGAACAGTCAATAATGATCATCTGGCAATAAACCTACAGCCCTTGTCTTGTAGGTTATAGTGGCCGCTCAAATCTCCCGTGTTTGACTCTGTTTGAGTCCAGATCATCAAAGGTCTATCAGAAGAATGTAAATTTGGAGTTCATAAAGTTGAACTCTACAAGAAATATTTATTGATCACTGCTTTTCTATTCAAATGAATTATTACAAACGCTGTTACCAGGTCCTTCATTTGTAAACATTCATTAGAGGCTTTGTTTTTTAAGATATTAAAACCACTTCTTTTTTTTATCAAATTTACTTACAAATTCTTTTATTCTTTAAATTATGAAATGTTAAGTTATTCTTAGGAATTAAAACAGAAATCTGCACTCCGATATAATTGGTGACAAAGTGCCTTTCAAATTTTCAATCATACTGTTTAATTAAATTCAAAATGATAATTACAAAACAACCCAGCCTGATAAGTAGTAGTTTTGTTTGTCCTGTTCACCTGTGGTGTGCTCCCTTAAAGGTCCAGTGTGAAGGATTTAGTGATTAGCAGTGAGGTTGCATTAGTCAAAAGACCAAAAAAATTTTACAGAATACTTACGTTGACAAGTTGGCAGTGTGGAAGCATTTTAAAGTGTCTGAGAAAGATGCAAAAATCGCCTTTGCAGACACTGTTCTGCTGAATTGTCTCCTAGCACATCCACTCCATCTGTGGCTGACTAGAAAAGGCAACAAACTGTCTGACCCGCTTTCAGTGTTTCTGTCACTGGTTTATTGATTAAGCTAGCCGCATAATTTTGAGTGCACACGTATTCAAGCCTTTATGGTAAATCCACTGTAACAGAGCAGAGCGAGCTGACAGGATGTTAGCGACTTTATCCTTTCACTTTCTCTCTTTACAAAGACAAGTGTTGCAGTTTGAGAGTCTGACCTGAAGAGAGGCTAATAAGTCTTTATGTTACATGATAGGAGAACCACATACAACATTTTTTCTCAAATTGGGTTGGACTTGATGAATTTTGTGCAAGGACACACATGTGACAAAGTTGGGTTTTCAATATGTCTGTACAGTATGGAAATGAGATTAATTGGATTATTCACAGAAAGTATAAAATTTATGTAAATGCTCCGTACTTGTATAGCGCCTTTCTAGTCTTTTCGACCACTCAAAGCACTTTTACACTACTTCTGCATTCACCATTCACACACACATTCACTAACTGAGCCTAAGTGCTCAAACAGAAACTAACATTCACACACATTCATACACTGGCGGAACAGCCAAGGACACGCAGCCTGGGGGAGCCGTAGATTGAACCGCCGACCTTCCGATTAACAGCCAACCCGCTCCACCTTCTGAGCCACAGCCTATTGCATAGCATATCATGTGAACATTAAAAGTAAATGGACATGTAATTTACTTTACCGGACCCTCTTGGGCCTTGGACCCACCCACAATAGTTTCTTAAATTCTGAGGGAAACTCTGAGTAAAAAGCACATCTTGACTATTTAATTTATGCAATGGTAAAAAAAGGCAAAATAAATGGGAAAAGTGTGAATGAGCTTGGTCAGTATTCAGCATTTTTTTCAATACATTCAGCTTCGGCCAAGAATCCCTATAAGCATCCCTATATTATACACGAACAAATATTATTTTCAATTTCTGCCGGATTCTGCTTATAGATCCCTCTAAATCTAACACACTGGTCCTTTACGTCATGCATGCTTTTCATTATAAAATGCTTTTGGAAAGTAGACAAAGTGCAGGCATTGGTTTAATTCACACTAACAATTTGCATCTCATTGTGTCTGATCATGCATTACACATGAGAGAAGCTGAAAAACAACCAGATGACACTTATAAGGTTTCTTTTTTTTTTCTTTCAGTATGTGGACAAAGTGGGCGAGAGCAACACCATGGTATAACAGTGACTTTTTGTACCCAGAGAAGGCTGTTTGAGTACAGCAGGTTTTGTAAAGCAACACAATGTCTCAATGGGCTGATATAAAGCAGCTATGGTTATACGTTCAGATTCCTCTACCCTCCAGCAGGCAAAGACTGCTTTCTGTCTGTAATTTCATTGGTCAGCGCTACGAATCAAAGGTTCATCAGAGCATCGCAACACCAGTCTGTTACTAAAGGGTGGAGTTACTAAGGTCACTACAATAAATATTTGAAATGCTATTGATCCCTTTATCATTGAGTGCACCTGGCATGAAAATGGAGGATGGAAGACTCCCTGAAAGCACCACTGACTCTGTGTACGTGACTTTCTTACTCTGTGGAACAAACAGAAGAACCCGACACTCCACAGGGATGACAAGTGGATCGAAAGCGTGCCATGTTGTCACATTTCTGTGCCTGAGCTTTATCTATATTCGGACAAGACGTTTTGAGTCCAGCATTTTGTCTCTTTGCACTTATTCTGTGACACAGTGTATCTTTTTTGTCTTGCAGCTATTTGAATTGAAAATAAGTGTGGCTATTGTAGAATTTTCCCTTTTATTAAGACCATTTCTGTTTACCATTGTTTGATGAGTTCTTCTGTATGTTTTTTTTCTTCAAATGATCAGTGCTTGATTTCATGTACAGTGAGGTGCTATGGGATCATACTAATATTTGAAACTATTATTACTACCTTATTAAAGCCTAGTCACACCAGAAATTCGCAAAACCTAATTCACGATGACACCTTCATGGTGATGTTCATCCAGGTGGTGCTAGAAGTTTAGTAATGTACTGACCACTTACAAGGCTAGCTAGCAAACTACTGTAGCTGTGAACCAACAGCTAACACATTAGTCAGCTAGCTGGCACTAGTTGACCAAAATGTAAGCAATATTTTCATCCTATTGTCTCTGGTCAATAACCATGTTTCTGTTTTTTGTGGTCTTTTTATCATATTTGCTAAAACTGTATCCTGACCTATGGTACAGATACTCCGCTCCTAATGTCAATGGCATAAGTTTTGAGGGGGAACTGTGGTGTACTAGCCTCTCATCCCGCTGTTAGACGTTTGTCCCAGCTGCCTCTGAAGCCTGGAGCAGCAGAGGGGCATCTTTGAGAAGATGAGTCAAAGCCAGAGGGACCTGGGTCCCGATGAGATTTGCTGTGGAAAGCAAGCCCTACGTGGAATTAGTTTTTCCAGGATGACTCCTGCTGCCTTATAAAGTTGTTAGTTTGGTGGGATGAACTTAGCGGAGTTATGCACCTTTAATTTCGAAGTCCAGTCAGTTTTGATGGTAAATGTAGTCAATTGAAGCAATACAGTTTTCACCGCATGCTAAATTGACAGAGAAAGTGTTTTCCTGTAAGCAGAGCCATGCCAGCGGTGCCTACATGAGGATGGACTGCGTGTGAGCTTCTGACGCTCACACACACCCACTGGGCCACTACACCTCTGAGCAAGATAGCTGCTGGGTGCTAATCAAAGATAGGCAACATTGCCAAGCAAGGGAAGTGAAATTTACATACAGCAGCAACACACATACCAGAAGAACGAGCTTCTATATAGAAACAAAGCTAACGCCACCTAAGCTTGCTGAAATATTAAGTTCCACTAAAAGCAACATTAAAAAAACGGCATCTAACATAAAGCATATAAACATATCATTATTTAGTTGGCTTCAACTGAGGCTTAACATTTGTGCTGGTTTTATTGACTGTTCCACAATATGACAGTAGTCCAAAATCTCCCTAGCCTGTGGGAGAAAGTTACCAACAACACAGTTTCTCTCAACTGTCCCCGAGTATAACAACAGTAGTCCAACATTGCTGCAGCCTGTTAGCCTATAAGCTTAACTATAATTTGTTTGCAAAAGTAACATTAGTGTCAGGTGGCAAAAATATTTGCTCACCTGCTGGTTTTGGTTTTCTTTTCCAGTTTGTCTTTGGAATACTGAAGGAGGTCTACAGCACACCTCTGTCAAAGAGAGGAGTAAAACTTCCACACATGCTTTCACACATATTCTGGCTTTCGCTCTCGCTGGGTTTACATCGGCATCCAACCAAAACTGCCCACTCTAAAATTCATTGCAGCAGTATGACTTAATTTCTGTTAAATCTGTGTATGGGTTATTCTTTGATTGTTCTGTTTCAAAACTGAATTGGAAAAACAAAAAAAAGTCCTTTTTTTTGCATTTTGATATTTAATGTGTCTGATTAGATAAGCTTTGGGTTTTACACTTGATAAACCTGCAACAGATACACTTGAATGATTGTGGTGTCTGATTAATAATTAAGCTGAGCTTCAACAACAAGTGGGTTTTTAGTTATAAAAACAGGATGCTTAACGTTCAGTTTGTAAGTCACTAGAACAGGAACAGGAACGCCTCAAAAGTTGCCTGAGAATCCTCAGGTTTTTAAGATTTCTTCAGTATCAAATTAATTCAGAGATAGTTGTTAGTAGCTTACATGCAATGGTACATAGCAAACATGAACTGTTAGTAGCCTAGTTAATTCGGCAAGCAGAATATTAACAAATCATACATGGATTAAAATGTTTGGGTAATTTTCATTTATTATTTAAATAGCACACCTGCTGGGCTCATTTGGAGTAAAACCCGGCATTAAAGTACACTAGCCTATAGCCTAGAATATACAAAAAATCAGGTATGGTTGATTCCTGTAAATGTAGCCATTTTGCTGCTATTGATGTAGAGAAGACACAACAGCTGCTACAGCAGCCTCTGCAATGTTTCAATTTTATTTATTTTTATTTTATTTACTTTATTTTCTTTGTGTGATGGAAGTATTTAGAAAGTGCAGCACTGCAGAGAGCTTCCAGCTGCAGTAGCACATGGATCATGTGTAAAATTGGGAGCGTCTGACTTCAGCCAGCCAGAGGGAATGACCACCAACGTCTGTAGTATCTCGGTTCCACTGGCAAGACAACTGACAGTAGGTCTGCCGGAGAGGGAGCAGGGCACTTGAGCGTACAACAATAATATGAAGCTGCAGTACCAGAGACTGCAATTTCAGGACCGCAGCAATCCTGGGACCGCAGTTCTAGGACCCTATTTCTTTTGCAGCGCCATCTAGTGTGGTGGCAATGCACAGCAACATGAAGGAGGCTAACCCTGTCTGCTAGCACGTTGGTTTTGAAACGAAATAATGAAAGAACGAACCATACATGGACTATAGGTCCATGTATCATCCGATCATTCAATTATTCGATTTAATCTGGCAAATGAAAAATGAACAAATCAATATTGCATAAAATTGAAAACTGACGTTTATTTCCTTGCTTTCAGCTCGACATGGGATGTCAATGTGATTTTCCATGTTATAATAAACAAGGAAAAAGAAACCGGGGCACCCTGTCGTGACTTTGGGGCCTGTGGTGAATAAGCAACCAGATTTTGAAATTAAAGGGAGTTGTGGTTATGGAGATATAAAATGAATGTCTGTTTATGCGAGTGTTATTTGATACATGATTAATAGCACCACCTAAAGGCCGATTAACATCAAATTTCATACAGCCCCTCGGGAAGGTGTGCCACATAAGGTCCGTAGATATAAGGTTTATGAATGTGTGATGTACTGTTGCGTAGTTATGAGGCAAAATGTCCTGTGGTACAAAATGCAATTGAAATGAATAGGATTTTCACACAGGATTTCAAGTTCGATTATAGCGCCACCTTCAGGCCAAATAGTACCAAATTTTTCAGGTGTCATCAGGACCCCTTGTGGAACAATTGGACTTGTGCGCTCCCAGTTGGTCAAACTTTCCAGTGACCTCACTCAAACCATACATGTCTTTAATTGAAGATATATTCATGAATGGAATGCCGTATCATGAGATCTCAGTAAAGATGCGAGAATAGGGTGTGGAAGCTGCTTGCCAAGCATAATATGTGGAGAAAAGGACACACTTCTGATTCAGACCTTGACATTGCTATCTCATTGCAATAAATGATGTAACATTACATGATCTATAAAAGTAAAACACGTAGCCTACTAGACCTGATGGTAGACAAACAACTGTACGCCTGTGTATGTTTTAACAGACTGGATCAACATATGGTCGTAAAATGATAACAGACTACCTGTCCTCAGTAAGAGTACGTGTAGGTGAATGCCGTGTTGGGTGCGTTCTGAGAGCAGCCCATACCACTTACCATGAAGAACAGCTGTATGTATGTTTTAAATAGGCTAGTTCTGAATTTTATATTTTTTATAATATAATAATTTGTACAATAAGGTTTGACTGCAGACCTATGTGGAGCTCAGGCAATCTGGGGGTCTCTTATCTGTCAGGATGTAAATATCAGGGTTTTATGGCAAGCCATTTTACCATTTATCCCTTAAAACTTACTAATCACTATTTACAATTCCATTATATTCCATTAACTACTAGTAACTGTTCCTGTTTTACTAGTAACAATTAATTAGCACTACTTTTAGTAACTATAATAGTAATTGTTTTTAGTTATTTTTAGTCACCTATTCATTAGTTACTAGTAACTAATCAAATAGTTAGAATTGTAATAGAACAGAAAAAATGTGCATCTGTGACTAGTAACTAAAAAAGAATTACTAATAACTAATGGAATAGTCACTAGTAACAAAGTAAGTACTAGTATCTAATTAATTGTTACTAATTAAATGGGAACAGTTGTTCGTCAAGTCAATTCAAATTTATTTAAAGTGTAAAATCACCAGCTGTTTGGTCCCAATACACTTTACAGAAAACAGAGACATATAAAAATTGCAGAATTGGATAAAAAGGTTGATAAGACACAAGATACACACATTAAAAACAATAAAATACACGATTATAAAACAACAAATAAATAATGTAAAATTTAATACAATTCATAAAATACCCTAGCCCTAAATATAGGTCTTCTCACAAAATAAAGAAAAAACATCCCTAACTAAAAGCTTTTCTAAAAAGAAAAGTTTTTAGCCTACTCTTAAATATGGAAATGTTAACTGCTTCCCGAACCCAAACAGGGCCAAACAGATTCTACAGGCAAGGTGCCTGATGGCTAAAGGCTCTGGCTCCCATTCTACATTTATAGACCCTAGGCACTAAAAGAAGCCCTGTATTTTGGGAGCGCAGTGTTCTAGTGGTGCAGTATGGTGTAAAGAGTTCTTTCAAATAAGACGTTGCCTGACCATTAAGGGCTTTGTATTGTCATTAGATATTTACTCTGTTTACTGTTTCACCCTGCATGCTTCATTATTATAGACCAATGTTTCACTGTGATCATTTTATTATGTTACAGCTAGGTGAAGTTTCCCATGATGCTCGTTAGAGAGTTTTCTTATTTGACTGTCCTTGATAGGCCTTCATCTCAGGACAGTTGGTCCCTACTCCCTTCCTGCTAACATAGCTGAATAATATAAAGTCACCTGTTTCTTCACTGGCTCTTTGTCTTACACTCTGCAGACTGTTTGCACTCTGTATGTCTGTATGACCCTTTGCAAAGAATAAAATCCTTAAAAGATGTCTGCATTAGACTCTTCATTTCAGAAGACTCACTAAGGGACATATTTCCATTACAGTATGTAAGAAGTATTTTAAAACAAATTCTTAATTTTACTGGGAGCCAGTGCAAAGTTGCTTAAAACAGGGATGTGTGCAGCAGCGTTTTGTATTAGCTCGAGGGACTTAAGAGATTTTTTTCAGCAGCCTGAAAGCACGGAGTTACAATAGTCAAGCCTTGAGGTAACAAATGCGTGGACAAGTTTCTCTGCATCATGTCGTTGCAGAAGGTTTCTTAATTTTCACAATATTGCAAAGGTGAAAATAGGTGGTCCTTGTAGTTTGCTTTATGTGTGAGTTAAAAGACATGTCTTGATCAAAAATAGCTCCCAGATTCCTCATGGTGGTGCTGGAGGCCATGGCAATGCCATCCAACGCAACTATGTCTGCAGACAATGCGTCTCGGAGGTGTTTGGGTCCAAGTACTACAACCTCAGTTTTTTCATCTCATGTCAGCATCCAGGTCTTCACTTCCTTAAGGCATGTTTTGAAGCCTAGCTAACTGGCTGGTTTTGTCAGGTCTAATAGAAAGGTATAACTAAGTATCATAAAATAGGTCCAAGGACTGAATCTTGTGGAACTCCATTAGTGATGGCAAGTTTGACTCTTGACAGACTCCAATCTTCAAATCTCGTTCATTTAAATGAACTAATCTTTTTTGTGTCATTTCGTTCATTTGAACTAGGCTGGTTATTGTGGCGCTGCAGACCTCTAGTGGGTGATTAAAAAACAGCGCCATTCTCAAACACGGAAGTATAATGCAAAAAATCACCTCTTGATCACTCTCTATCATAGAACCCCTTGGGCCCACAACCAAATTCAAACCATGTAAAAAAACACAGAAATATGTTGTCTGTATGTAATCCACTACTCCAGTTAAATCCTTCCATTTTCACAATCTTTCCTGAGTACACAACCAGACCAGCCATATAAAGGCTTATGTATATAATTACTATCTTTATATCTAACGTGCTCATTCTTACAGTAGCCTAACATCCCTATCCATGAGTAAAATATTAATATCAGATTTATATATATAGAAGTAATAAGCTTGATACACAATATGAATAAACACACTCTTATTACAATTCAACCAATTTAATAATAATCTGGATCAAGCCACCAAGTTCTTAAAATAACTCCAGCACAGAGGGAGAAACAAAGAAATATTAACATTATATAAATGCAGCAGTTTAGCAGGTCTGGACGCAGAATGGGCCACATCAGATCCTGATTCTGCAGACAGAGAAACAAACATGAGCACATCCTCTCAAACACGACCAGATTGTTCACCAATCAGGTGCTGTGAAACAACCGCACGGCTCTGTTGATAAATAAAACGTTTGCGTTCTCTGGGGGACCTGGATTAGCTGTTAGCTGTAAACACCACAGGGCTAACGCTAACGTTGCTATGTGGCTGTGTTAAAACTATAACTTAGCCCAACATCACTACACTGTAATAATGTTATGCTTAATTAAATGTCACATAATTAACAAAATAGTTATATAATGTCAGTCCAGTGACTGTTACCTGACAACCGCCCTGCCTCGTCTCCGGCGCTGGCAGTCACTCAGCTTGCCGAATGAACAGAAGACTGAGGAGCACCCATGAGTCGTGAACTAATCAATACTGTTTCCTGTGTTGATGGAGCCCATGCAGCTGTTGTGTGACAAGAGAACGTAAGAGTCCAAGATCCTTCACGCATGCGTGAAAATGAACAAATTACACACCCGTTGCTCCCGAGTCATACACACGATTAGGTCTTATGAACGAAATGTTCATTGAATGACACAACACTAAACTCCATGGGTGACTTTGCTGTGCAGTTTTTATTGTTTACATATACAAACTGGGTGTGATCTGATAAGTAAGATTTAAACCAGCTTAAAGCCTTCCTTCCTTTAATGGCATTCGAGTGTTCATAAAATATGGTGATCAATTGAATCAAATGCCACACTTAGATAACAAGACCAATACAGAGACTAGTCCTTTATCTGATGCAATTAAAAGATCATTAGAGATTTTTACCAGTGCTTGTCATGTACAAATTCAAGACTTGGGCCAGATATGAAAGCTTGAACTCTTACCAACATTTTTATTATCAACAAAAACAGACACCAATTAGAATACAAGTTCCACCGGAGTGTGTCAGAGATCGGTGCAAAATAGAGTCCCATTCTGTTACCAGAGCAGAGACCCGAGTCGACATGAAAACCATGTAACGACTGACTTTCACCTCCTTTTGGACCTCCTCTTATAGCTCTGTTTCTTGGCTTCACATCATCTCGTTGGCTCTCTTTCCTACTGAACCTGGATCTGGGAAAGTCCAAGATTTTCATGTGCCCAAGCATTTTGTTGGAAAGTCCCTGACTGCCTACTTCTCCTCTCTGTGTCCTTGGCATGCCTTCTGCTTGATCATGCCATTTTGCCATTTCATTGATTTTGCCATTTTGCCATTTCATCCATAACCTGACTTTTTTTGGAATAAACTGGTGTTGTTTGTGCTCTGAGCTGGGAACAAGACATTGTTACTGTGATGGACTATATTGATGTATGTTTTGTAACACAATTTTCACAAATTCCTTTGCTAGTGTTTTGATGCTGCCTTTGCTATCTTATGCTGCTCCCTCCCTTTTCTCCCAAAGCACACGACCCTGCTCACACACACACACGTGCAACTGTTGAGCCTGTGCAGTTAGATACAGAAAGGAGCACACACACCCAGATCTATAGGGTTTTAACACTGTGATCCTAACTTTACACTATAAAATAAAATTTTATATAATGACAATGTAGACCACCCTTACTCTAGCAATCAATGACAACAATTTAGGCTATAATGCTTCAAAATAATTCCCAACATGCTGTGCATTTTTCTGTGCAAATTTTCGAATAAGTTGTTACTATGCAAAAATTTGTTGATTTGCCACAGTTTTTTATGAAAGGAAAGTTAGATACTGTTCTTTAACTGTCTAAAAACCCTGGATAAAGAGGTTTTAAAGAATTGGTTTAATAACAGTTTCCTTAGAAAACTGGGGTACATAGCCTGTTGTCAAGGAAAGGTTGATAATATTTAAGAAAGACGTAGCCAACTGAGGGCAAGACCTCTTTGATTAGTTTGGTTGGGATGGGGTCTGTAAAGGCAGGTTGTTGGTTTGGACGAGGACACAACTGAAGTAAGTTGGTGAAAGTTGATGGCAGCAAAACAATCTAAATATCCATTGAGCTTTAAAGGTGCATCTGAGGAGACTAATGGCAGGTTGGAATCCATTGAAGGCAGGAGGTGCTGAATTTGATCTCTAATTAAACTTTTGTCGTTGAAATAGTTTATAAAAGTGTCACTACTAAGGTCAAGAGGGACACACTGTTCCATAGAGCTGTGGCTTCTCATCAATCTTGCTACAGTGTTGAAGAGAAACCTGGGATTGTTCTTATTTTCCTCTATTAATTTTGAGTAATAGGCTGTTCTGGCGCTGCGGAAGGCCTTCCTACACATTTTCAAACTATCCTGCCATTTCCGTGATGCTCTCTTTAACTTGCGTGTTTGGCAAGTTAAATATTATTCATTATATTATTCATTTACTAGTACAGCTTTTGAAGAGAGGGATCTGACATTTAATAGCTCACACTTAATTTTCATATTATTAGTAAGGTCTTTTGGAGAAGTTGTCTTAATCTATATTAAGTTGTTAGGCACGACTGTTCTTCTGTTCATTTTTGATTTAGGTATCCGAGGACATTATCCATTACTATGAGAGTATGAGAGTGGTGCATGTTTGTACATGTCAAAATCAAAGATGAGAGAGACCGGAAGGTGATGCCACGGATGGAAACAGTGCTGGTCTGTGCAGCTGTGGGCATAGAATGAGTGGCAGCTTCTGTGGAGGGGGTGTGTGGCATAAAGTCTGACATGTGGAGCGCATTGTACATTGTGCTGGATATTAGCAGCAGCATGGCTTCCTAATCTGCTAGGGTGAACCCCATCACACCAGAAGTATGTGGAACAGTTCCAGAATAAATTAAAATTGTCAATTAAACCAAAGCCGTGAGTTTTGCAGGCTGACTAGAGCCAGTAATGGAGGTAAAGAAGTCAGCTAAATTGTTCCACTCCACAAACAGCTGGAGCCTAGCAATTTCATATTTAATTTTTTCCTCCTTGCAGTAAGAAAATCACTTTATTTTCTATTTTTTTATTTTCATTATCAGACAACAGTCTCCATAAATTGTCATTAATGCCAAATGCTTGCAGGATTGAACTCCAGCCGTGATGGGGCCGAAAATAAAAACGGATTTTCCACAGCTCTTTAAAAATTTTAAAAGTTTGTTGAAGTCCCCTTTTGTCAGTTTAGTGGCACCCCGAGCTACATCATTTGCTCCGACATGCAAGACTACACGGAAAATGGAGGCTGGGAGTAAGTGGAGCAGTTCTGGGAGTTTATCCTGGATGACCAGGACTGTGGCTCCAGGGAAGCAATGAGTAGCAGCATTGAAGAATCGATTGGCCCGGATAATTGAGTCTCCAACTATCAAGGTGGTTGGGAAAAAGAGGGGATGAAGAGATGGTCATATGTAGACTTACAGTTGGAGGGTGTATGATCCACACCACTTGCAGAGACCGGGCTGCATCAGACCTGGTGTAGGGTGACTATCCTCCGACTCCGTGTGAGGAAGACCCCTGGATCGTCGTAGCACAGCCTCCTCCAGGATTTTTTGCAGTGCAAAGGAAGTTGCAGAGTGGGATGAAGGTTGATGAGGTTCGCCCGTTGTTTGGCCAGAAGTCTGGGTGCTGTCAGCCACCAGTGGAGGGAAGGTGACAGCATTGCTGACTGGAGGGGGAGCTGCGGTCTCAGAACGCACTGTGGTCTGGCCTATGCCCAGGCGAGGTAGTGTATCTGAGCTGAGGGAATCAGTGTGGTGCATCTGGTCACCGTTAGCCGTCAGAGCCGCAAAGCGGTTGCAGAGGCACAGGTGAGATGGACAGGCAGCCCCGCAGGAGACTCTCTTACGACCGCAGATCACCACCTCAATCCAGGGCGTCCTGTTTGGTGTCGAGCAGGAGGGCCGTAGGTGACAGGAGGGATCCCACACTGACATGTTCTGGAGGTTGTCTTGTGAGGTTAACTTTCGTGATTGCTCTGTCATCACAAAATTAGATCGCAATGGGAGACAAGTCTTAAAGTGGGACAGGACAGATTGAAATGATACACCACATGTGCATTTTATTAGCAAACCCAAAGTCATATCATTAAACCACCATATAGCCTAAGTCAGGGGTCAGCAAGTAAGTCTGGCATTGGGCCAGATTTTTTTCAAGTCATTTCAATCCTCACTTTTTGCAATTTTTTTTCTTTTTCAACAAATTGATTGTGAAGAGATCGTTTTACATATTGCAATTAAGCATGTGCTGGAGTGTGTTCATCCCTGTGATTGGTCCACATCAACCTATAGACGCTTATTTTCATGTAATGATCAAGTCATCTTACAGCAAGAGGTAGAGGACATCATCAAAAAGATGAAACCGTCCACCTGTGGACCCCTTCCCCACAACCCTGGCAAAATCCAACAAGGGGATGGTTGTAACATTTTGGTTAACTGTTACAGCCATCCCCAAAACAACCAGCCATCACATATAGCTGTTTAAGGTCTGTTGGTTTGAAGTTAGCATGAATGCAAAGAATCAAATTAAATTCGAGAAACATATACAATAAAATGAATACCAGGCAAAAAATATTAAAAATAAATAAATAAAAGTTCTTACCTGAAAATCAGATTTTTAGTTTTAAAATTCACAGTGTTGCTAACAGAGACATGACACTTCTCATGTGAGCTTGAAAAGGAAACAGGATATTGATGACATCACAGCCGCTGTTTTCTGAATGGTCTTACTGACAGTGTTACAACTAACCCAGTGTTACATCACTCCATGTTCTCCCCTATTAGCTGTGGAAAAGATGCTTAGCTGACAGTATAGTGAACTAATGAACTGTATAAATGGTGAGCATTAAAGATCATTTTTGAATTAAAAAACAATAGTTAAAGAAAAAAATCTTAAATAGATTTTCTGCATTCTGGATCTATAAACCACAACTTCTCCCTCAGAAGTTGTCTTCATGGAATGGAATAAGGTTTGGGTGTACTTGGACTCGTGACCTCAGTGACCTATCTCTTTACCCTGTGTGGTATCAGCCCTGGCAGTTAATGATATTACTATTGTTCTATTCATTATTGGAAGTGTGGCATTTTGAGTCATAAAATCCAGCTCTGCGTGTTCTGCACCAGTGAGCAAGATGCAAACAAATCAATATTTCCACAGAGGGGAGAATATTACTGCTCATCTCTACAGTGACGACACCACCAAGAACCAATTCACATTTCACAATAATGACCTGCAACTCAAACATCAGTCATTTTGAAAAACTACACTGGAGAGCTGAAAGTGCTAATGGCAGCTGTTTAAATTCAGAAAAATGTATAGTACACTACTGCTCTCAATGAAAGGAGCAGAATTGATCGGTGGCTCCGTTCATTCACTTTCCCAACCGCCCCCATTTCATCAAAATGGCGTGACCTATGGCTGCTGGCCAACTGGCGGAGCACAGAGAGTTCCCTGCCACAGAGGATATAAATACATGGAGAGCGTGCAATTACCTAGAAGCATTTCCCCTCTCATCCTCTCTGCTGGACACCAGGCTCAAAAGATCTCTGACACCATGAAAGTAAGTACAATTCACAAAAGCCTTTTGGTTTCATTCAGTTAGAAAATCTGCGAATGGAGCAAATTTTTTTCCTTTTTCCAGCTCAGTTTCACCTTTTTATAGGGGTACTATACAGACAACTTTGCAATGTAGAACAGAGAATATATTTTTCTTCTGGATGCATTAATGAAATTAAGAAGATAAAAATTTAGAATTCTGCAATTCTTAAAGGTAGCCGAAGATTTTATTTCATTTTATGCATCAACTGCTGTTACCATACCTTTGACATACAGGTCTGTGTCTACAGATATAGCCGTAATATGCTATTTTCCACAAAAGTTTTAAAAGTATGAATTCATTTTAGGCTTGGTAAAATAAGTAAAAAAGTGTGCGTTAATCACGCACCAAAACACGTCAGATTGAGTGTTTCTCTGAGAAGGATATAGCTGTGATAAATGGGAATTAAAGAGTTTGTTCATATTTCCTATCTCCCTCAGGGTTTGAAGACCATCACATTAACTTATGTACTCACCCTTTTACTACTGGCATCCTTTATTGCACAGTCGTGGAGTGCACCGAAGGTAAAGCTGCTTTATTTCTCTTCACTGAAAATGACTGATTGTTAGCTAACAGGGCAGGATTACAAAGCATAAAACATCTCTTAGATGAAGCAAAATCATTTTCTTTGTATCTTCATTAAAGGGCTCTTTCCAACGAAGAAACTGGACCCCGCAGGCTATGTTGTACCTCAAGGGCACTCGTATGTATTGTATGGAGAGCAAAAGTATTAAATAAATAGATACAACATTATGTAATATGTGAAACAATCATATCAATAAATATACAATATATAGGCTAATATAATCACAATCAAGTTTGTTTTATTTCATGCCAGTCATAATGTCAAGACAAACAGGGCAGAATTTAAATGTGAAATACGGACTGCTGTAACTGAATAAAAACAGCTCTTTATTGTGAAAGTAATGAGTTGGAAAAACATACTGGGTATATTACAAATTGTGTGTATATTTATTCATGTTGAAGTTCACTTCAAACTAATGTAGATTTCATTTCTTATCTGTTTCTTTCTGGGTGGTCCAGAGGGACGCAGGTTTATCTCAGAAGACCGAAAAGAAGGAGACGTCTATGACACATTACACTTAGGTACAACAAACATTACTAAGCAAAATTGTTATGTAGTTTAAACACACAGTGTTAAGCATCTTTCTATAATAATAATAATAATAATAATAATAATAATAATAATAATAATAATAATAATAATAATCCCAGAACAGTCTTGGAACTGGAATCACCTTTGGCCAATGAAGTGGACAGATAATCCATGTTTGGTGTTTGTTCCCTGTCAGAGACCCGGAGTCAGAACACAGAGAAGCTGAGCGTGGATCAGGCTGCCACTGTCCTGCTCAATTTCCTGCAGCAGACCAAAGAGGGAGGTGAGAGCAACATCTGGACCAGCTGACACACAGCAGCCGGACTAGATATGCAGGTTATATTTAAGGGCTGAGGTTTGGTTTGGTTTTTCAATCAGAGGATTAGGGCTGTCTGTAACCCATGGCAAAGAAGTCAACACTCTCTCCTGCACTGAGGTTGTCCCAGATTAGCATATCACAGTTAATCAACTCAGAGCCTTTTTCCTGGATTATTATTGCTGACCAGACAGAGGTCACTGCTCACAGAGATTTTAGTGAGTTAATCAAATTTGAACTGTAAAAGTTGCGGGACAAAGACAGGATATTAAAAATGTAAATCTGTGCGCAGCTTTGGTCTCCCCATCTGGCAGTGAGAGTAACTACACATACAGTCGACACATGTTCATGATGTACTCAGCCCAGGCTTATGTTAACAGATACTCACAAAAACACAGGTGATGAAACATTTCCACATTTCCAACACAATAATCCGTTACCTATGTAGAGTAAATGTGATACCTTCATAGTCTACTCCTAATATTTTCACCTGTCCGCTACATGCCCTCAGTCCCTTTCTTCTTTCAGGACTTTCCAATGAGGAAAAACTGCCACAACAGTTTTCCAGCTTTAAAATGTCATTGAACTGACTCTCTTGGTCATATTGGATAACTACTGGATACTACTCTGCATGTTCATTGCAACACCAGTGTCTGCAGTTAATTTAAATTAATTTAATGGTTTTAAACACAAAGATCTCTTAACCCACCTGTTTGAGGAAGCTTTTAGACATACTTTCAACAGGCAAAAGCAGTACAGAATTACCAGACTCGCATTGACATCAGATTTAAGAATCTTTCTGATACTCTCAAGGGCTTTTATTGATGGCATAGGCAACAAAAGACACACAATATGAGCAGAAATTCCTATACTATGGTGTGTTTTTTTCTAAAGGACATTGAGCTCCAGACAGAGAGCAATCCTCCCAAAGCCATCTATGAATTCACATGAATTCCATAATTTAATGTTACTTTTCTCTTTCTCTCATCTAGCTGATGAAAACCCAAATGAGGTGTATTTCCAGGAGTTGCCGGTGTGGAAGAGAGAATATTTCTGACATTTTAATACAAGGTTCAGTTCTATGTAAGGGAGAAGAACAGCTGTTTTGTAAATATGAATTCTCTGATGACGTTTGAAATGTGATGTTTTAATAAAAAGAGTATCCATTCATAGCACTATTAGTCTGGGTTGTCCATGTTTTTTAAAGTTCCTTGACAAAATGTTGAGGAAATGTTTCTACTGCTATGAACACAAAGTGTCTGATAAACAGACAGTATTTATTATGCCATATGAAGTATACAAATAAATCTTTTGTGATATTACCAATGAGAAACTTGCTGAATTTCTGTCTTTTGGCATTAAATATTTGTAACTTATTTATGTCAGCTTTATAAGTGCATACACACTTATTTCTGTTTCTCTGGTCTGGAAGCTGAGCAGAAAAGCTAACAGTATGTTTTTTGGCTCCTATGTAACGTTATGTAACATAGTTTGCATGTATTAATGTAAAGTGTATATGTATAAATAACTCTGGTCGTATAGCCCAATGTTGTTTGACAGGAAAATTATGTTTATAAATACTCAAAAAACTTTATGAAGGAAACCAAGAAGCAAATGAACAATTAAAACAGGCACACATGATTAGGACTTGTTAGTGCATTTTTTTATTTCACTGTCATTAAGGTAGACATTAAGGCAGACAAGATTATAGATATGACTAGAATTATTGGATTGCATAACTGGTTTTGTGTTGGGCCAGGGCCAGTATATTCCAAACCAGCACTATCATGGCCATTCAACACTTTCAGGACATTTTGGTTTTGTCTTAAATCCACAAATTTTAAAGAAATCCTGTTTCCAGGTGTTCTGGAGTCAAGGCTTTAGTTTGACCTGGCATCAACAGAAAAAGGAGTACAATAGGTGATGACACTGGATATGGGGCAGTTGTGAGGAAGCCTGATTTGTATTTTTGGTCAGATGGTGATTATTCTGTGCGCGCCTTGCACTGTGTGAGTGGATAAACTTGTGTTCAGTCTGCACATACTCATGGTAGACATCAGTTTCCTGACTCTCCTGGTTGCTTCTTCTTGCCCTCCGGCACAGCACCCATCACAAAGGGAGCCTTGATGTTCAGCCGGTCTCTCTCAGCCTCCTCGTCTTCATCATAGGGCTCATCATCGTTATCTTCCACATCACTGTGGTGGGGCGTGGAGTGGAGGGAGGCAGAGGGAGAGGGGGGCACAGAGTAGGGCCGGGGATAACGGAAACCCTCTGTCTGTGGAAACAAAGGAATCTAGTTATTTCAAATTACACTGCAATCATACTGCAGTTTCATTTCATTCATATGAAAAGCTGGCAGTGACTTAAAATTTGGTGCAAATAGATTTTCCATCACAATCAGCTGCTTTATGGATTGAGTCAAAGTCCCCAGTTGGTACGTTCATGTGCTGGTAAGAAGCTGCAAAATCAGAGATCTAATACTTGCACTCCCTTCTTATTAACTTTTTCTTTTCTTCTAATTTCACCCCTTTGCCTTCTTTCCTCTTGTATTCATCCCTTCTATTCCCCTCTTTGCTCCCATCTCTCCCTTTTTTATCCCCTGCTTTCTTGCCTTTGTGCTTTTTTCCATCTGTCCTTCCTTTCATTCTTCTTTCCTACTTAGAAGGAAGGGCAAAAAGAGGGGGAGTCTTATTTTATGTAACACTACAGAGATCGGCAACAGCACACTCCACGATGATGTCTTGTCATTCATCCAAATGTTAGCTGTCAATTAAAGCCTGACAAATGTGGCTAAAATCCACGAGCATTCACTGTGTGTGTCAGTAAGTACATGAGAGGAATTCTCATGTACAAGCACGTGCATTTAGTGGAAGTCTGTTACCAGAGTCACTAGAAATGTGTTAATGTGTCAAATTTAAAGCCCTGGTTTTTGGCAATAATACATTACAGGAGTTGCACTACAATTTTTTTGTACGTTTTTTAACGATACAATGACAATTAAGGTTATTGTATTCTATTCTAAATGATTATTGGTTACTTTGTTTAATTTAAATTAATGCCAAATCAACAATTCAATATTCTGATATGAAATAAGATCAATAATTAGATGCTATTTGTAACTCCAAATATCCTACAGTACAGCCACATGGTTATTTTGTTTCATTGTCAAGTTCAATCATTCATTCACAAACTCATTTTCATGCACAGTATCCTCACCTTCAGAGGGGCCATGGGGTCCATCTTGAACTTGTCAGGGAGAGCTCTGCTAAGTGCAAGATGGCGGGCGTGTATGTAGAACTGCAAATCAAGTCAGCAGAGATGTACATCAACAACTAAACAACATTTAACTTGCTAAGTTTTGCCTTTGTTTTGAGGTTTTTAGAAAAGTGTCAGGATTATATTACAAACTCCAACATGAAAGAAGAGATGTTTTAGAGGCAGGAGGGAATACACTAAAGAAGAATTCCTGTTTCTGTCCAAAAATTTACATCCACTTGACTACAGCTCAGTTTCAAACCTAATGTGAATCCCAGTTATAGTTTAAAATGAGCACTACTTTCAAACTGTATGCAAACTGTTTTAATGATTATTATTGTGATTCCTATAACGTGAATTGTGTGTGCAGACATGAATACTGTTTTCTGCCTGATAGAGATCATGTTGTATTCTCTCTTCTATCAAACAGTTATTTTGTGCTGGTCTAGAAGAAACAGACCCTTCCCAGGTATCTCCAGTCCAACAGGTCAGACAGCCTCTCAGTTCGTGTCCGTTGGATGATGCGCTGGCGCCGAGACTGCTGGCAGAAATTGAACATGAATTGGGTCAGCTGGTTACAGGACTCCTCGGCTGAATGGAACCGCCGATCCACGATGTAAACACCTGATAGAGACAGTGAGAGATGAGAGGGGATAATGTAATTCCTCAAAATGAAATGGCTCTTGGAGCTTTGGGATGAGGCAGCAATAATAAAAGACAAGATGTATTTATGTGTATGTGTGTGTGTGTGTGTGTGTATCCACACCATAGGCAGCAGGGTCTGAGACATGCTCCTCCATGAAGCAGCCAAAACCTGACAGGTTGGTGGTCACACTGGGAATGCCCATTACAGTACATTCACCTGGTGAAGTACAACACAGCTCAGAAAAGATACAGTACGTTTTTAGCATGCATATAGGTATCAGTTGACAAAATATACCATTTAGTAGCCATTTAGAAGACCCTAAGCTATTTGGTCTGCTAATGGCTGGTAAGAACTGATTGCATTTTTACTAGTGCTACGATTAAACACACTTTACACAGTACTTTTGTACTGCCATATACACAAAAGTACAATAACATGTGGTTTGCAAACACTTACCAGCAGTATTCACTTTACAAAGTAGCAATAAAATATTTCTTGTAAATCTCAAATATTAATGTAATCAAATCAAATATAAAACCAAAGCTATTTGACACAGCTAGCTTGTTAAAAGCTTGTGCTGCAGGCTCGCTGCGAACAACACTCGACTCTGTAGCCCCTCTAAAAAATAAAATACTAAAACAAAGACGGTTAGCTCCATGGTATAATACTGAAACTCGCAAATTAAAGCAAATATCACAGAAACTCGAGAAGAATTGGTGTTGCACCAAACTGGAAAATTCTAGTTTAATTTGGCAAGATAGTCTTAAAACTTATAGGAAGGCCCTCCGTAATGCCAAAGCAGCGTACGACTCGTCATTAATAGAGGAAAATAGGAACAACCCCAGGTTTCTTTTCAGCACTGTAGCCAGGCTGACAGAGAGTCACAGCTCTATTGAGCAAAGTATTCCCATAGCTCTCAGTAGTTACGACTTCATGAGCTTCTTTAATGATAAAATTCGAGCTATTAGAAACAAAATCCACCAAGACCCGCCCTCAACTGGCACCGACTTAACTCTATACTCAGGAACTTTAGAAACAGCTGTAAAACCAGTTATATGTTTAGACTGCTTTGCTTCCCTCAATCTTTATAAACTACCTTCAATAATTTCTTCATCTAAACCATCAACTGCCTCTTAGACCCCATCCCGACTAGGCTGCTTAAAGAAGTTTTACCCTTAGTCAGCACTTCTCTACTGGATGTGATCAATTTGTCTTTATCAACAGGCTATGTGCCACAGTACTTTAAAGTAGCTGTAAACCTCTTCTGAAAAAGCCCAGCCTGGATCCAGATGATTTAGCCAACTATAGACCTATATCTAACCTTCCATTTATCTCTAAGGTCCTGGAGAAAGCAGTCGCCAAACGGCTGTGTGACTTTCTACATAGCAATAGTTTATTTGAGGATTTTCAGTCAGGATTTCGAGCTCATCATAGCACAGAGACAGCACTGGTGAAAATTACTAATGACCTCCTAACTGCATCAGACAAAGGACTTGTCACTGTATTGGTTTTACTAGATCTTAGTGCTTTATATATGCTTCCTTTAGGCAATATTATCAGGAAACACTCCATAAACTTTCATTGTTATGCAGATGATACTCAGTTATATTTATCGATCAAGGCAGATGAAACTCATCAGTTAGCTAAGCTTCAAATGTGTCTTCAGGATGTTAAAACCTGGATGACCTGCAATTTTCTAATGTTAAACTCAGATAAAACTGAAGTTATTGTCTTGGGGCCTAAGCACCTCCGTGACGCATTATCTAAAGATATAGTTTCCCTGGATGGCATCGCCCTGGCCTCCAGCGCCACTGTGAGGAATCTTGGAGTTATCTTTGACCAGGACATGTCGTTTAACTCTCACATTAAGCAAATTTCAAAGATCGCCTTTTTTCCGCCAACGTAATATTGTAAAAATGGAAATATGCTGGAATATCCTGTCTAAAAATGATGCAGAAAAACTAGTCCATGCATTTGTTACTTCTAGACTGGATTACTGCAATTCCTTATTATCAGGCTCTTCGAAAAAGTCCATTAAGACGCTTCAGCTGATCCAGAATGCTGCAGCACGTGTTCTGACAGGAACCAGTAAAAGAGATCATATCTCTCCTGTCTTAGCTTCTCTGCATTGGTTTCCTGTAAAATCTAGAATAGAATTTAAAATCCTTCTTCTCACATACAAAGCTCTTAATGGTCAGGCACCATCTCATCTTAAAGAGCTCATAGTACCTTACTACCCCACCAGAGCACTGCGCTCCCAGAATGCAGAGTTACTTGTGGTTCCTAGAGTCTCCAAAAGTAGAACGGGAGCCAGAGCGTTCAGCTATCAAGCTCCTCTCCTGTGGAACCAGGTTCCAGTTTGGGTTCGGGAGGCAGACACCATCTCTACATTTAAGAGTAGGCTTAAGACTTTCCTTTTTGATAAAGCTTATAGTTAGGGCTGGCTCAGGTGAGTCCTGAACCATCCCTTAATTATGCTGCTAGTCTGCCGGGGGATTTCCCATGATGCACTGAGCTCCTCTCTCCTCTTCTCTCTCTCCCTCTGAGTGCAACCTCATCCCATTAATGCATGTTACTAACTCGATTTCTTCCCTTTCCCGTGGTCGTGTGCTTCCTCCTCCTGTCACTTCCTTGCGGGTGTTGCTGGCTCTGGAGCTGTGGAGTCTGGATCTGTGGTTGGGAGTCTCCTGCTGCCCCCGTGTTCCTGCTCGACGCCCTCTGCTACAGTTGCAACTGCTGTTACTGGTCGTATTGCTATTATTACTGTTATTATTATCATTAATATTACTATAAATACCTGTACCATTTTTCATTCAGTCTATAGCAACATTACCTTTACTATCTGTACCTCTATGTGTATACTGCGTAGGCTGCCTCCCTCTGCTCTCTCTCTCTCTTGCCCTCTCTCTCTCTCTCTCTCTCTCGCTCTCTCTCTCTCCCCCCTCACCCCCAACCGGTCGAGGCAGATGGCCGCCCACCCTGAGCCATGGTTCTGCTCGAGGTTTCTGCCTCTTAAAAGGAAGTTTTCCTTGCCTGTGTCGTCTAGTGCTTGCTCTTGGTGGGAATTGTTGGGCTTCTGTAAATAACTTAAGAGTATGGTCTAGACCTGCTCTTTATGAAAAGCGCTGTGAGATAACTGTTGTTGTGATTTGGCGCTATATAAATAAAATTGAATTGAATTGAATTGAATTAAAACAAGATACCAGCCATGAATGTTTTGTACAGGACGCGCAGCACAAATCATTGGAAGAGAGACCTTGCTGTTTGTGAGTTTCCAAAATCTATTACTGTTTACTACCGCTCAGAAGATCATTGGTATCCATCTCCTGAGCATCAGTGACATCCGTGAAGTGAGGTGCTTACGCAGAGCCCAAAGGATACTAAAGGGAAGTACAGTTGGTGGGCTTCAGGTCGTGGGGCTGCGCTGAGCTGAGCTGAGGGGGTGCGCAGGCCTGTGTCTCGGAGCTTTGGTATCTCTGGGTCTGGGGTGGGTCTGCGCGTGGGGCGTGCCTCCCTGGGCGGGGTGGTCGCTTGCTCTGGGGTGCTGGCAGTGCTTGGGGTGCTCTTGCTACAAGCCCTGAGCTGGCGGCACCTGGCATTCTCTTGCCTAAGGGGGTGGGGGACGGGGCTGAATGCTGGGGTCAGTCAGGAACCTGGCCCCAGTGGGGAAGACCATTCTAGCCTCTTTCACCTTACCCCCCTCGGTCATGTCTCACTAGATACAATCTTACGGCTTTGAGGCCGGGCAGGCTGCAGGGCGTTTGTTGGGTGGGGCTGCCTTATTGGGGCCTCGCCCTTCTTCCCCCCAAACTGGCCACCCCTGAATTTTAATTACACATTAGAAACAGAAGGCTTGGGGGGTGGGAGGGGCACATTGGGAGGCTCCACTACCTGACAGTTGTGGGGTGTCCATGTCGCAACTACCCTCCAATTTTAACTGCACCTTAGTTACCACACACCTTATCTCCACTCCACCATACAACACTTCACAATCAATGACATGCATCCAGGTGTCCTGCCCCTGGACAACCAGGGCGTTGAGAATGCCGTGGGGTTGATGTACGCCTTGCCTGGCATGGAGTGGGTCAGAGAGGGTGTGGCTCCCCTAGCGTGGGGCCTGCTCTGGGCTTTTGCTCATGTCTGGGGCGCATGGCGTGTCCCTGGGCCTGGGGGCCCATTGTCCCCTCTCCTCACCAATGCCCTCTTCAGCAGGGTTCGGTCTTCCACTGCTTCCCCCTGCTATCTCTCTCAAGGTGGGGGCATTTGGTAGTCCCGGGGGCACAGGGTCAGTGTTGTTGGGGTGGGTTTTGGCCCTCATCCTTAGGGGGGGGTGCCTGGGGTCCCATTCCAGGATGGGACCGGCCTCGGGTTCACAGGGCTCGGGGACGGCTAGCTCTGCCTGCACTCGGGGGGGATGGCCCCCGGCTGGACTGGTCACTGTCAGCCCTGGGTCTGCTGCGTTATCGCTCCCCAGCATGGCTCTCTGCTGTTCTACCTGCACAATTTTCCCTGGGACAGGTGGTTTGGGGTCCTTTGCGCTTTGGCGGTCGCGGGGGGCCCTGGCTACTGGGGGTAGGGGGTCTCTGGGCGCCTCACTAGTCCGGTTGTGGTTCGGATGGCTGCGATGGGATTGTGGGTCGATTGTCAATGCATCTTGATTCATTGTTTTTTTCTGTGCAGGGTCTCTGGATGGCTGCTGGGTGGGAGGCATTTCTTGGTTGGCTTGAGGGAGTAGTTTGCGTCCCTGGTTTTCTTCGTTGGCCTCAGATCCGTGTTTCCCTATTTCTCTATCAGATGGTTGTAGTGCTCCTCTGGAGACTGAAGTATAAAGTTAGTTGTCGGGATGTGCAGTGTGGGGCGGAGCTGTGTTCCAGTTTGTTCTGGGCGTGTGCCTGGTGTTCTCAGTCTGGGTGGGTGGGTTGGTGGTGACATGCAGCTGAACTAGTTGATTTTGATTCATTGCTAGTTTGGCTGGCGTTGCATGGCGGCCAGCGGGCATGCTGTGTAGGGGGGATGGTGGGCTGGTGGGCTGGCACTGGCAGCCCTCACTTTTCCAGTGGTTGAGGGGGACAGCGGACTTTCGCCGGCACGTGCACCGAGGCCTGGACGGCGCATTTGCTGCCGGGCTGGGACTTGCTGCTGGTGTGTTCTGCCACTTGCTTCTTGCTTTCAGATCATCCTTTGTTTCAGCACTTACCCACAGGCTGTTTTAGATACTTTCACATTCTTCAGTGTTTAAACTAGACTTACAGTATATCAGAGCAGCAAACAAGGCATTCTTCAGAAACTTCAGGCTCTGTTACAGGGTATATTGCTCCTTCTTTGTTGTAAAGTATAAGGTAGAAAGTAAAAATACTCCTGCACACACAAAATGTGATGTGAAACACATGGGGAGTATTTTCACTTTTTAACTTATACTAGACCAGAGGTCACTAATAGGTGGACCGCGGTCCGTATCCGGACCCAGCCGCTGTCCTCTCCGGACCTCCGACCTACAGCCGATTTATTATTGGGACTTACTACCTTGTGACGGAGCATTTCTATTTTAACCCGCGCAGCTTTTCTAGTATTTACTGTACTGGTTTTAGCAGCCTAGGAAACTCACAGACCAATCGCATCGTCTCATGTGATTCTGCTCAGCCAATCAAATCTGTGCATTGGAGTCGAGTCCGCGTCCACGAGTGAGATACACTGGAGACATTTCGGAAACGCACACCAGTGTTTCCCACAGAATGACAATGTAACTGGCGGGGGGGGTATTTAGCACCAGCTATATACAGTGTGGTAGCCTCCAAAATCAAAATCCACCTGCATTCCAACATTAACTTAGCTCTCCTTATTAGCTAGGCTCCTTACATTCTGGCTAATAACTTTTTTAAGCTGGGTCTCCGACAGCGCTGTGATGGACACATTTGTGCAGCTGTGTTCCATGAGGAAGAGAGAGCGAGAGAGGTACGGGTGGGTGAGTGAGAGAGAGAGGGACGAGCGGCTACGGTGCTCTGCAATCAAATACGATTTTAAATAGGCTAATTTTAAAAAAAAATTAAAATCTATCTGTGGCGGTCAGCATTGATATTGTGGCCGCCACAAATAAATGAACGTATGGGAAACACTGCACTGGGAGAGAGGAGGCAAAGAGAAAAGACATTTCACTAGAATGTAGATTTTTACATCATATTCCTTCCACAAGCAGTTCAAAACCAGAATATCTCACAGATCTCCAATGCTAGCTGGCAGGACATGTTAGAGCTCAAGTTTCTCACTGAACAAGAGAAAGTAGGAAAGTGGTTTATATGAGAAGAGGAGGCATTACAGCTGTTCATTTGATGTGTTGAGTGTTTATTATAAAATTGGTTAAGACTACACTTTATCACTTCAAGCTACCCTTTTTATTTCATTTTTTCTAAAAAAAAAAAAATTAGGCACTTTATTTTAGCTTACTTAAATTTAGTATATATTATTTATTATCCCTCCAGTTTGATGTGAAAACTGAATATTGTTGAAATATTGTACATATATGTTGATACAACTATACGTTATGAAACTGATAACGCGAGTTAATCGTTATGATGTTCTGGGCCTTTGCTTCAGGAAATTTTCTTTAACTGGACCTCTTTGAATTCTAATTGAATACCAATGTACTAGACTGATGATCTTTACCAAGAGTTTAGCTTTTATCTTTTTAAGTTTTATCTGTGGTATATGATTAGCTTTTCAGTAAGTAGTAAAGTCAGGGAGTGCTAATATTATAGGAGCCAAAATAGCAGTTTTTTGTTTAAATTTAAAGAACAGTTGTTATTAGACTTGGTTGTAGTTCTGATTCACTGATTTTAATGGACAGTTTGGCCACTGATTGGCAAATCAGCCTCACCATAGTAGCTGTGGGTGTGATGTAATTAATAAAGGGAAAAACAGGAGTCGAGGCCCTAGCTTTAGTTGAAACCAAACACAGTTTTTAACCACACCTTGTCTCACCTTATTTGATATAATTTTTGAGTCATAGGCCAGGCCCGCCATCAATTCAATTCAATTCAATTCAATTCAATTCAATTTATTTATATAGCACCAAATCACAACAACAGTTATCTCACAGCGCTTTTCATAAAGAACAGGTCTAGACCGTACTCTGAAGTTAGTAGGGGGAACAAAGGGTACAGATGACCCCGGCCCAAGGCCTGGGAGGGGCAAGCAAAGGTCTATGGTTAACCCTTAAATGGGATCAAGTTAGACACTTTACTTACTGTCTTTTATTCAATTCAATTCAATTCAATTCTTTATATAGCGCCAAATCACAACAACAGTTATCTCACAGCGCTTTTCATAAAGAGCAGACCATACTCTGAAGTTATTTACAGAAGCCCAACAATTCCCACCAAGAGCAGCACTAGGCGACACAGGCAAGGAAAAACTTCCTTTTAAGAGGCAGAAACCTCGAGCAGAACCATGGCTCAGGGTGGGCAGCCATCTGCCCCGACCGGTTGGGGGTGAGGGGGAGAGAGAGAGAGAGAGAGAGAGAGGGCAAGAGAGAGAGAGAGAGCAGAGGGAGGCAGCCTACACAGTATACACATAGAGGTACAGACAGTAAAGGTAATGTTGCTATAGACTGAATGAAAAATGGTACAGATATTTATAGTAATGTTAATGATAATAATAACAGTAATAATAGCAATAGGACTAGTAACAGCAGTTGCAACTGTAGCAGAGGGCGTCGAGCAGGAACACGGGGGCAGCAGGAGACTCCCAACCACAGATCCAGACTCCACAGCTCCAGAGCCAGGAACACCCATTTTTATTTTTTATAAATAACAAAACTTTTTAGATGTATTTACACGATAAATAAAGGTATTATTATCATTAAAACATATTTCAAACTTGCCATCTGATAAATGAAAATGAAAATGGTATGGTTGAATTATTTTGCCATTCAGATGTGCAGGACCAGCAAATGTAAAGCAAGTCGCTTTAAGCGAACACTGCAGGCTGTCAGGGGCCCAAAAAAGAGCAGCCAAAACAAAGAGAGAAGAATAAAATCATAGTGAATCCATGGCCAAATGTCTGGCCAAAAAATGTGTTCAGAAGCAGCATGTATGTCTGACAGGTGAAGGTGAGGAGCTAACAGGCAGACTAGCAAACCTTTAGCTTGCTTAACCTTTAAATAATGTAACAACCGAGCTGCAACTCTCAGGCGTTACGCATGGCACACACGCAGTTGACAATTTTCACACATTCTAACGCTGTACATCTATTTTCTCACACAGTGAAAAACAAATGTATAACTGACAATAACGAGTCAGGCTAGTGAACTCCTCCCAGCTGATGTGATGCAATCTCGCACTATGAGTAAGTAAATAACATCTAAAATCTGAGGGCAGACCTGCTCTGTTTGGGACTGTGAGCTGCACTTTATATCTGAGGTGCTGAAGTGAACATATGTGTGGATTTGTGGTGATATTTCTGTCTGATCAAAAGTGTAGTTTAGTAAGTTTAATTTATCCACCTCCGCCTCTCATCCAGTAGTATCAGTATGGTTCTGTGTCAGCAGAGCAACATCACAAGCTTATGCACAGAAGAGTATAGGGCAGGTAGACTCTTTAAAAATGTTATAAATTCTTAGAAATGATGATGTTATTCTCATAATATTATCACTTTTTTTCTGGACCTGTCAGAGAACACATGTGTGGGAGAGATTCTGAATGTGCAGAAAGTTTTGAACATGAGCAGAAACTTGAGCAGACACACCACTTAAAGTGCAGGGGTTTTTTAGTTTTAAGGTGACTCCCCCAAATAAAGACAAAGACATGATAAAATATTTGTATTCACATTTAATGTGTATTCAAATATTAATATATTCATTTGTTATATTCTGTGTGTGCAGCATGAAGGGACTACAAACTTTTGTTTCATTATACAGCAGCCTTGTGTTGTATAATGACAAACAAAAAACCTTGTAAAAGTTAAACTACAGGAGAAAAATATATATGTATCTAAAAGCAACACAGTACCTGAGAGCTTTACTGCATTATATTCTATTATATTTGGAATCATCACCTGCCACCTGAATTTTGTTTCCCTTTATATGAATAAAGATTAGTAACACCCACAAGTTCCCTTGTAACAGCCTCAAGAAAACTGACCTACAGTAAACTAGTTAGCAGCACATCACAGGTCATAGTATACAGCTGCAAATATGGTTACACTATAATAAGCTATACATTTGGTAAACCTCTGTTTATATTATTATAATCATCAATTCAGCTGACACAGCCATATACTCATACAGTATTTCAATTTTGTACACAATTTGACCAATACTTGGATTAATGTAGTCCTCAAGATTGAATTTGATAGATGAAGTGTGTGTATTTGTTCAAAAAACTGTAATGACCTTTTGTGCTTTATAATCATACTGAGTAATTGAATATGTAAGCGTGGCCTTCATGAGTCTATAACACTGAATTTGGAAAAAGTTGTTAGGGACTTCATATGTGTCACAATAAGGCTAATGGCCAAGAGCTTCTTTGAAATTGCCCATGTTTGTATCATAACTAAGGGTGGGTTGGTTGAGGTGGTACTGGATTGGGTGTCGATGAGGGGCCTAGTTTGGAAAATGTTGTCCAAAATTCCTAATGGCGGGCCTGTCACAGGCTACTATTTATTTTCCCTCATTTACACTACACACATGTACACCAAACCTACAATGTTTTGGTAGGATAATAGGTCAAGTTTTATTTCTGTAGGTAGGATACTAGAGTTAAATTATTATTTCCAAACGGCAAACACAGAATGCTGGATCAGCAAAAAGGAACAAAGGTGTGTTAAAAGTACTCTTCTAGTGCTGGGGCAGTGGCTATAATTTTGAAATGGAATAGCCACTACAAATAAATATAGAATTTATTATAATGTAAACCATAAACCATACCTTTTTTTAGGCGCTATAACACAAATAGGGACAATATTTAAAACTCAAAGGGCACCAAGGGCACTCACTGGACACCAGGTGGGACATCTGATCCACAGTGTGATTCTGGGCCGAAAATGTGTAATAAATACTTGAGGTGATGGAAAATATAAAGTAAATGTTACAGATGGGGCTTTTATAAAAATAGATTATTGTGGAGAATTTAATTTTCTAATGGATTTTAATTCAAAAAGTGAATCTTTGATATATTCTAGATTCACAACACAAAGTGAAGCATTTCAAGCTCTTTTTTGTTTTCATTTTCATGATTATATGTATAAACATTTTAGAATAAATACATTGTATTGTAAATTATACAGAAATGTCAACTGTAGAAGAGCTCTCTAATCAGCTAATTAACTCAAAACACCTGCAAAGGTTTCTGAAGCCTGTAATCTCTCAGTCTGGTTCTGGTGCTCACAATGAACTTTTCCACAGTATTTTTATTTTTTTAGATGGTCCTCTAAAAGTTGCCTCAGGTGTCTTTAATGTTGACAGAACTATTTTGTCACATATGTGGGAGAAAATTGAACAAGGGAGACAGTCTTTAAATGTTTTTGTGTTGTCCTTTTAAGATAGACATATTAGCTGTCAAAATGTCCTGTAGCAAAGTTGTCCTAGTTACGTTACAGTTTAAGCTTTGAGTAGCAGACGTGGAGGCATTAGCACCTCAACAAGAATCTTGTGACAAATATAAAAGTACCTTTCTCTCCTAAGTGTCCTATTCCAGACAATAAACTCACACAGCCCTACCGACCCCAGCAACGTTAGTCAAAATAGCGGTGAGGGGAATTAATTAACATGATAACAGCCATGGTTAACAAGATATATAGCTTCCATCATGTAACTAAAGCTTAAGGACTCAGTAGCTTATTACGTTTATTAAAAAAAACATACTCAAGTGACATCCAAATAAACGACTCGTAACTACTGTTATGTAAAAGGTTTAATTGATTTGCTTCAAATTGTTCGTTTGAGATGTAAGTTAACTTTAATGTAATTAATAATTCATAGTTAACTATTAACTTTAGTCTCAACAAAATCTAACGCTAGTTTTGCAAAATAACGTTACCACATAAGTGAAATATAATATCAATAACAGATATGTGAGTTATTTTATTGTTTTCTGGTGTCTTACCTTGACTGTAAGCTGGTAACGACCATAAACTGGTAACAACACGGCTGCAGGTTCCAACCTTCACCATACAGCACTGGGGGTTTAGAAGCTACCTCTGCTAATGCAGAGTAGAGTATAGGAATAGCTCCTTAGCTTGAGCTAACTTGGTCACACCGAGCTAGGCGAGAGTGGTTTCAGCAACACATCACCTCAGCTCCACCCACGACCTGCCTCTTTGCCCATTTTTGGTTATCCGCGAGTGACGCTCAGTGAAGTTCACACATGTTCCTACACTGGTGGAATAGCCACCAGGGACAATTTGGAGTTCAGTACTTGCCCAAGGACACTTCGACATGCAGCCTGAAAGAGCCGGAGATTGAAATGCCAATCTTCTGATTAATGGGCAACCCGCTGTACCTCCTGAGCCACAGCCGCTCGAAAAGTCCTGTTTTGGGGTTAGTGTTTGGGTGTTCCATGTTCTCTATCTCTATTTCGCTCTCTCTTCAGGCATATATGTCAGCTGGTTGTCGCTAATCAGCTGCTGTAATAAGGATCCCACGAAGTTGGAGGAGTGTCAGATTGTGTTGTCGTCGTGTCTCTGCATGTGCTTTACTGTGAGAAGCAGCGGGCAGTGTTGGAGGGTTGGGCGAGCTCCTGCAGTTTGTTTTACCAAACAATTACCAAATCTGTTTCCTTTTGTTATTTCACAGATGCCCCCCATAACTTTCGTTGTAATTATTAATTCCCCCTATCTTTTCCCTAGATTGTATTGGTTTATCGCCTAACCATCTCCAGTGGACAGCGCTTTGTGTTTTTCTGCCTGATAATAAACTTTGTTAAAACCTTTGTCACCTGCTTGACTTTCTACCCCAGGAATTCAAAACTAGCTGTTAATCCCACATCTGGGATGCAACAAGTGGGTAGAATTTGCAACCCAACCTGTCAATTTTAGTGAGTTTTCGTGCAGTAGTTTTTGGTGCCCAAACACTTTCAGTGGAGAAAAATCATAACCTGGATTGTGACAAAACTAAATCTACCTACCTACCTACCTCACACAGTCAGCTTTCTTGCTACGGGTTCACTGGACATATAAAAGATTGAAGTCTATTTTTGTTTACATACTTTAGCTGCCTTATTGTAAAGTGAACATTGGGTTTGCAGAATGTAGAAGTCAAGTTCAGTTTACTTAGGCTGCTATTTTATAGTGGGTGTAAGGAGAATGTATAAGCATATGGCAGATTGCATAAGATATTTAAAATAATGCACTGAATGCTGAAGATCCAAGAACACTGCCTCATGTGGCTATGTAACAACTGCAGTGCCTCTGTAATTCAAGAACATGAAGCATTGTTTGTGTAGATATATGTTTGCTTGTATATAATGATACAATAGTAAAACATTACCCGGTGTGTATCCCCACGGTTCATAGTAGGATGGGAATACTCCAAGGTTACAGCCTCGAACAAAGTCCTCATAGTCCATCGGCAGCAGAGGACTGGTTGAGGATAGAAACTCAGGGTGAAAGATAATCTGAGAGGAGGACAGACAGGGAAAATTTTTCAGAGATATAGAGTAGAAAAATGAGGTTGTGTGTCAAAATATTCATTACCACCAGGCATTGTTTGCCATGTATTAAACTGTACAGATTAGATTTAGGATGGAAGAATTATTATTATTATTCGATACCTGAGGCTCTAGAGTCTGTCAGACAAAGACTTACCGCTCTGGCTACCCGCCTAAAGAGATACAAAGGAGAAGCAGAAACCAGGAGAATAAACCGGATGTGTACTCTCAGTGGCATGGTAATAAAACAAGATCGGATCCAGCCTGGGCTGAGGCTGAACAGTCCTGGAAGAAGGCATCCCACAACACCAATGCTCAGTAGCTAGTGGATCTAAGAACACATTGTAGCAATCTCCCACAACAAGATCCAGTAACCATTACAATGGCAAACATCCAAGCAAGAGTGGCCGGGTACGAAGAGCTGGACAGCACCAGGCCCTGACATGATCCACACCTACTGGCTGAAGAAAGTCAGCACAAATGAACCAACTGCTGATGGATGGGCCTGATCATGAAGGATCCCCAGAAGGGAACAATTCCATCCATGTGCCTCTGCACAACATGGAAGTTCCTGTCAGACATCATAGCAGCTAAAATGAGTAGGTACATGGCTCAATACATGGACAGGGCCCAGAAGGGAATAGGCAGTAACACCAGAGAAGCCAAACACCAGCTACTGGTTGATAGAGCAGTCACTCGAGACTGCAAGACCAGGCAGTCAAATCTTTGCACCGCCTGGATTGACTACAAGAAAGCCTACGACTCAATGCCACATATATGGATACTGGAATGCTCGGAAATATATAAGATCAACAGGACACTAATAGCTTTCATCAAGAACTCAATGGGGCTGTGGAAAAGCCAACTCAAAGCCAATTGCACAAGTCACCTTCAAGTGCGGCATATACCAAGGTTGATGCACTATCCCTGCTGCTCTTCTGAATAGGCCTGATCATCCTGAGCCAGATCATCACAAAGACTGGCTACAGATACCAGTTCTGAAGTGGAACATCCATCAGTCACCTCCTTTACATGGATGACATCAAGCTGTATGCCAGAAATGAGCGAGACATGGGCTCACTGATCCACACTACCAGGATCTACAGCAACAACATTGGAGTGTCGTTCAGACTGGACAAGTGTGGTCACATGATAACAAAAAGAGGGAAAATGATCAGAACCGAGGGGGTTGAACTACCAGAAGGCCACATTGCAGATGTTCAGGACAGCTACAAATACTTGGGGTGCCGCAGGCTAATAGAAACCATGAGGAGGCAGTAAGGAAGTCCACCACAGACAAATACCTACAGAGAGTAAGGCAGGTCCTGAAAAGTCAGCTGAATGGGAAAAACGAGATCCGAGCCACCAACACATACGCCCTGCCAGTCATCAAATACCCCCTGGTATAATAAACTAGCCAAAGGAGGAGATAGAGGCTACTGACATCAAGACAAAAAGCTCCTCACAATGCATGGAAGGTTTCACCCCAAATCCAGCACCCTGAGACTGTACACCAAGCATAGTGAGGGAGGCTGAGGGCTAGTGAGTGTCAAGACCACTGTCCAGGATGAAACGACAAAGATCCAGGAGTAAGTCAGGAAGATGGCCCCCAAAGAAGGGCTTAGTGAATACTTCAGGCAGCAGAAACCCAAGGGTGAGGACAAGGAAGATGAAGAACCACAGATAATTTACCACAGACAAATAGACACATCCTAAGCAACATCAAGAAGAAGGAACACGAGAAGCTTGAGAAATACCAGGGCCTGAAAGAGGAGCTAGAAAAGATGTGGTAAGTAAGAGAAACAGTGTTGCCAATGGTAATTGGAGCACAGCAATATTTATTCACTCTATGGCAACATTACCTTTACTGTCTATACCTCTGTGTGCATATTGTGTAGGCTGCCTCCCTACCCTCTCCCTCTCTCCCACTATATAAATAAAACTGAAATGAATTGAATTGAATGAAATGTTTAATCCTTAATGGTTCCTGGAGGATGAATCAAACTGACTTTTGTGAATCTCTGATGTTTTTTTCCAGCAGTTTCACCTATGCCGTGAAATATCTTCAGATCTACAAGATGCATTCGCATTGCAACAGACATTCATAGTCATTACTGAATGCATCACCATAAAGTTGACAATTTGATTTTTTAGTCAATTTAGCTCAAAGTAGCTCATGTAGGCCTAAATGTCAAAGCCCTTATGGTTCCGATCAAAATGCTGTCAACCATTTTACGTCATCATCACCAGGCAACTCATGATTAAGACATTCCCATAAACTAACTCCAGAGAATATAATGAGGATTAACATATAAAGGAAGCATACAGGATATGTTGTCTACCTTGATGCGGTCGTTCCTGGAATTGAAGAGGCCGATGCGTCTGACATTGGACAGGATGGGATCTGTTGAGTCATCCAACATGTTGTGAGTGGTCACTGGAGGTAGGCTGTGTCTCTGCATAGAATTTTTGTTTAAAAGAGCAGATTAAACTGACTGTTTTTTGGTGTCTGGTTTGATGGAATTGTCAATCATCACATTTCCAACCCTGTTTCCAAACCAATCTGACAACATACACTCGCAGGCCCCTTTGCTAGAACCCCCCACCCCTCTTTGCCTTCAATTCTGCCTTAATTGTTTGTGGCATAATTTCAACAAGGTATTGAAAAAATTCCTCAAACTTTGGTCTATATTGCCATGATAGCATCACGCAGTTGCTGCACATTTATCGGCTGTACATCCATGATGCAAATCTCCTGTTCCACCACATCCCAAAGGTGCTCTATTGGATTCAGATCTGTTGTCTGTTGGAGGCCACTGCAGTACAGTAAACTCATTGTCATGTTCAAGAAACCAGTTTTTGATGATTTGAGCTTTGTGACATGGTGCATTGTCATGCTGGAAATTGGCCATAAAGTAATTGGACGTAGTCAGCAACAAAACTCAGGTAGGTTGTCACAATTTAACAATGCTTAATTGGTACTAAGGGGGCCAAGATCTGCCAAGAAAATATCCCCCACACCATTACACCACCACCACCAGCCTGAACCGTTGATTTAAGGCAGGATGGACCCATCCTTTCATGTTGTTTATGGCAAATTCTGACCTTACCATCTGAATGTCGTAGCTAAAATCTAGACTCATCAGACCAGGCAACATTTTCCAATCTTTATTGTTTAATTTTGTTGAGCCTTTGCAAACTGTAGCGTCAGTTTCCTGTTCTTAGCTGACAGGAGTGGCACCGGTGTGGTTTTCTGCTTCTGTAGCCAATCTGCCTCAAGGTTTGACGTGTTGCACCCTGGTTGTAATGAGTAGTTATCTGAGTTATTGTTGCCTTTCTGTCATCTCAACCCAGTCTGCCTATTCTCCTCTGGCATCGACAAGGCATTTTCGTCCACACAACTGCTGCTCACTGGATATTTTCTCTTTGATTGGGAGCGACCTTTGTTTACGATGTCAACGGCAGTATAGTTGTTGGTGTATACCAGAATGAATGAAGAATGAACCATTTGCCTCTGAAGTAGCCGGAACCAGTTGAGGGTGCTGCATCGGTGTATGAGTCTATGTCTTCGGGTTGGGTTATGTGGTCGTCAGAGAAAGACATACTGTTCCAAGAAGAAAGGAAGTCGGTTTGGAATGTAGGAGGTAGTTTGGAATGTACAAAGAAATATGAGGTTGAGAGGGAGGCTTGAAAGGAAGTGAAATAAATATCATAGGGTTGCTCTTGCACCTGAATGTGGGGCTGAGGATGATAATGTGAAGGGTTTTGAGAAGTGCTGAAAAGAAGACACTCCAGAAATCTAGATGTATGGGCAACGCTTTGCAAGTGCTCATAATGTTGAATTGGGCCAACCAGGCATGGTGGCCAGCGAGATGGTTGAGGTTGGTATCATGTGAGCAGGTAGCATGGCGCTTGAAAAGACTGTGGGGGAAAGAGAGATGGCTCTTTGCCAGAGTAAGTACTGGTAGTGATACTTATATGGCTGGGCTGGTGAATTAACCTGTCATGAAGCTGTTGTGGACTTCTTTAGCTAGGAACTTTGCCACTGGCACGGCAAAGACGGACTGGGATTAACTTGATAAGGTAGAGGAGGGAAGGGGGAACAGGGAAAGAACAGGAGGAAATGGAGTGGGTCCATCACATGGAATGCTGTGGTTTGTGGTTTTGGTGGAATGGACAGCAGGGCTGGTGGTGGTTGCTGCGAGAGAAAGAGAAAGAGCTGCTTGAGCGAGAGTAGCCAAAGGAGCTATGTTGGCTGCAGCTGAAGGAAGGGAAGAAGAAAGGATGCTGGGTGGGGGGATGTATGTGCAGAGGTAGGGTGTGTAGCCTGCTGTGACATGAATGAGAGAAAAAGGGGGAAACAAACAGGAAAAATTAGACACAAGGAGAGCAAGCACGGGGGTGATAAGACGTCTTCTGTGAGGGCTGTTAGTGTTCCTGTGATGGGTATTGTTGTGACATCATCGGTGGCTTTGGTGTGCATAGCTCTAGGTCGGGAATGCAAAATTGAGAAGCCGGCTGGAGCACTGTTGGAGGTGACTGTGCAAAGCTTGAAAAGTCTAGCTTTGTCTGCGGTCCGGTGGAATGGGAATACCATTTGTTAATCATACACCCGATGATGTGTCTACAAAATCACTGATTCTGTGTTTCTAGAAGGTTTGATGCTGTTTTTATGGTAAAGGGTGGTCACACCAAATGTTGATTTGCTTGGATTTTTCTTCTATTCACTCACTTTGTATTTGTATGGAAGACTTAAGCGGCCATCCATTCAATTTTTTCTCTCCGTTTTCCCGTGATAACGGAATAATTATCTGGTGATCTCAAGATAACAATGTTGTTTTCCCGTGAAAACGGGATACTTGCCACGATCTCGAGATAACTGAATGTTTTTTTCTTGTGATAACAAGATAATTAATTCCAGAAAACAAACCATCTCTAGTATGTTAAATGATTGTAGGAATCATTCAGTGTAGCAATGCAGGAGAATATTGATCAATGAGTCACATATCTCTTCAATCAAGGCCTGACAGAGGCTGAAACTGCTTTATATTTCTTTTTTTTTTTAGAAACCTGGTATATGCAATCCAATCTTTTTTGGACCTAGAAGGTATACTGCAGAGAAAAGGTGGGAGACTCGGAAGAAGGCATTACAGTGTCCCGGGACCAAATTACATGTGTGCACACGGACTGCTACGATAAGCTCAAGCCCTTTGGTATCGCAGTAAATGGGTGCATTGATGGTTTCTCATGCCATATCATCTGGATGCAAGCAAACTTCACCAACAGTAAACCTGAGGTTGTAGCAGCATATCTCATGGGTGCTGTCAGTGTGCTGGGGGGTTGCCCCAAAATAATCAGATCAGATCTTGGTACAGAGAATGTGCATGTCAATTAATTACAGTGTTTTCTGCATGAGGATAAAAATGGAACACTGCATAGACCTTGTGTCCTTCAAGGAAGGAGTACTGCAAATCAAAGGATTGAAAGCTGGTGGGGAAACTATCAGACATCGAAACAGTCATTTCGAGCTAACTGGCGTCATCTAGCCAAGTTTTTAAGCCAAGTCGTTTCAAGTAAAGAGTCATTACCTAGCTAAATTGTTCTCTAACCATGTCAGTTCAAGGAAACAGTCGTATCTAGCTAAGCAGTTATCTCGCTAAGTCGCTTCAAGCAAACAGCCATCATCGTGCTAAGTCGTTTCGAGCCATAGTCATTTCGTGCTATAGTCATTTTGAGCTAACATTCCTTTTAAGCTACCTTCGAGTTAACAATCATCTTGAGTCAACAGTCATTTCCTAAATTAGCTATTTTCCAGCTAAGTCATTCCAAGCAATTGTCTTCTAGCTAATTTGGTTTGAGCTATAGCCGTTTTCAAGTAAACATTCATTTCTACTTAAGTCATTCAAGCTAACAGTCGTTTCCTAACTAAGTCTTTCGAGCAAAACTAGTTTTGAGCTAATATTCGTTTCGAGCTAACATTCTTCTCCAGCTAACAGTAGTTTTGAGCGAACAGCGTTGTGAACAATCATTTCAAGCTAACATCCAGCTTACAGTAATTTCTATTCATTTAAACCATGTCATTCAGAGCCAATGTTGTCTCAAGGGATCGAAGTTTTGATCAAACAGCCGTTTCAAATCAAGTCATTCCAAACAAACGTCAATTTAAACTAAAGTTGTTTTGAGTGAACAATCGTTTCAAAATTAAGGGGCTCTGGCACCAGGATGCCGCTCACTCCCAGTCAAATCACTTGCAGCCCACATCCATCAATCTCACAGGTCGCTCTAGTCTGGGGTTCTGGCACCGGGATGTCAGGATCTCCAGCATCTCATCTTACCAGTCCAGCAACTACAGCCAGAACCTCTGGCACTGGCACCCAGCTTTCCTCCACAGCCCTAACAGTACCAAGTTATTTCCATTTCTAATTTCGGTCTTTCCTCTTAACCCATTACGCCGCCATCAGCTAATCCTAATTCTTTCATCTTCCGTTCTTCAGCTCACTAGTTTACTCAAACACATCGTAAACTACATGATATCTTGTTTTTCTTTCATGCCTTTTCCTCAGTAACCGCCAACCAAAAGATCCTTAAAGGGCACCTCTACCCGAATGAGAGAAGATCCACCTGGATGAGGGAACTCACTCCTTAAAGGTTGCATACACTTTCTCTGTATGCTAAGACGATTACATGATCATTATTGTAGATCGGTTCCCCAAGCCAGAGGCACGATTTTACCAAAAATCCACTTCCACACTGTTTCCAAGCCACAGCTTGCTTCAGCGGCGTAATCAGGGCCCACTCAACCACGCAACCCTAACATGCCTTGCCCCTTTTTTCTTCAACCTCCGGGTTCCAAGGTCTGCAGAGAAACAGTAGGCCTTTCCATGACACTAGATTTTTAGGATTCACTCTCAACACATTCCGTTTCATACTGTGATCTGGATTGAAAGCTCATGCAATCAGCATTCTTCTCGCTTTGGCTCAACGGGATTGAGTTCAACTTTTTCCATCACAAACAACTGACACCCCAAGATACCAATCGTACACTGCCGCCGCATATTCTGCAGGTTTTGGGGGATTCTACAAAGAAGACTAATTACAGCAGGCTTCTTTCAGATTACAGGCCAGCTTCGGAGAACTTAGCCACTGTCACAATAAGCATAACATGTCCTCCCTGTCATTCGATCTTAAAAACACACTCCACTGAAGCACTGGCTTCTTTTCCAAACTTCCAAACGCATTCTCAGATAACCCAACTTCTTAGAGGTCTTCAACCTCAAGAGACATTTCAACACCCTTGCAGCCTTCCTCCTCGCTGGTTACAGCATCCCTCACTTGACTTGAACCTTAGATGTTACATTCACACTTGCTCCCTTCGGTTTCATTTCACTGCATTGCCTCTTTGCTTGACCTTCAGTGTCATGTTCACAATTCTTCATCATTCTTCAAACAACACTGCTTTTTACCAAAGCGATCCGAAGTCCAGTCAATCGGGCCAGCTTACGTTCATCTTTTTCTTCGAAGTCCAGTCATCTCTGAACCCTTTAAAGCTGATGATACACGGGGCAACTTTTTGAGCAATCATGCAGGGCAACGTTTCCGTCAATTGTAATGAGTAAAGATTACTACCATAATCCCCTTCCCCCATCACTCTGTCACCCGCCCCGCACCACCGCTATCCATTCAAAACATAGTCGGACTTGCCACTAGCAAGATTGCCCAGCAACATTGCTCAAAAAGTTGCCCCGTGTATCATCAGCTTTAGACTCTCGTGAACTATAGGGAATCCTGGCGCACAACCATGTCAGATTGTCCGAGACCGGTCTAGTAGCTACTCGATTCTGGCTCCACCAGCAACTCTGCCAAAGTACTGTTTTGCAAGGCATTTCTCCCATCCATTACTTTGGTCACTCCTCCAGGATCTTAGCTACCATTCAGGCTACCGCAGCGTCATTCCTGAACATCCAATACAGATCATGCGGGCTGGTCTTAAAAAGCGTACCATCACTGCAATTAAGATCTCAAGATCCCAGATCACCCGATGCTCTCTCAAATAACTGGAAGCTCTTTGGGGGTCTGTCGTGCTACGGCGGATTTCCCTAGTAGCTTCTCCACAACACTTTCAAATATCTAGTCAGCTACTGCAAGCATCATACATCTTGTTTGTTTATCAATAAATCCTTTAATCCTATCTGTTGATTGTGGTCCCTGCTAGTGAAGTGGGGCTACCAGCAGAGTTTCAGGAGCGGGACCACACATCATTGACGTCACTCCCGGCATTTCATTAAATACCCACACAACGCACTTACTATTCTTGGCTCTCGCATTCCGCACAACCCCCCGCCCACCCCTTTCTCTGTCCGCTCTCTTCATCTCCTTCCTCTACATAGGGTTAAATGGGGGGGGGGGGTCCGTCGTGCCCGGGCGCTACGGCACATTTCCTTGTCGTAGCTTCCCTACAATGCTTTTAAATATCTATTCTACTGCAAGCATCATACATCTTCTGTTCGTTTATCTATAAATCATTTGATCATATCTGTTGATTGTGGTCCCTGCTAGTAAAATCCTTCTGTTAGGGACTCAATTGTCTGTGTTTACTGGGTGCTAGTGTGGAAGTGATCAACAAGGTTATGTGGCCCTATATACTGCTAACGGCTAATGGCTGCATTCTGTCTGTTATCAGGAGAGCCATGTCTGATTGACACACACCCCCAGCTCATGTTCTCCTGTTTTTGATTGTGAATACAGATGTGGACGTGGAGTAAAGGAGTGGCTGAAAAGCCAGAACTGTGCCAGAACACAATGCAGACTACATTGGCAGACACATTGATTTCAATGTAGACTTGAATAAGTGATATTTTGAAATCAGTCTACTGCAAAATCCCCCCCCTTTGGATATATACCAAACCACAAGAGGCAGTAATGTAATGGGTATGTACAGTGGACAGATATTTAAAACCTATCCGCGTTTAATGATTTGAGCCAACTTAATTAGTAAGTTAGTTGAACATGTGACTTTAGTATGCCTACTTTACTAAAGTAGGCATACTTTGGTTGTCTAAGGCTTGTTCATCTCAAATGTGATTTACCTTGTCCTGCGACATTTTTTCAAGGTTCTCATCAGGTATCCCTCTGTCCCTCAAGGCAACAAGGAAGGAATCCTCCATTTTGTTGAAGCTGAATGAAAATGTTAGCTCTAGGAGGCTTAGCAAAAATAGACACTTTTCATGGTGCTTATTTTCTTACCAATTAACATTGTGTTAAGTTAACTAAATGAGGGCGTATAGCTAGCTAGTTAGCTAGGTAACGTTATGTTATTAAAGTTAGGTGTACACAACAACACCCCTTGAAATCCCTTGAAAAAGCTAAACTCATCAAGACACTGTGTATACTGTGTAGGTTGCCTCCCTCTGCTCTCTCTCTCTTGCTCTCTCTCTCTCTCTCTCTCTGCTCTCTCTCTCTCTCCCCTCACCCCAACCGGTTGAGGCAGATGGCCACCCACCCTGAGCCATGGTTCTGCTCGAGGTTTCTGCCTCTTAAAAGGAAGTTTTTCCTTGCCTGTGTCGCCTAGTGCTTGCTCTTGGTGGGAATTGTTGGGCTTCTGTATATAACTTCAGAGTATGGTCTAGACCTGCTCTTTATGAAAAGCGCTGTGAGATAACTGTTGTTGTGATTTGGCGCTATATAAATAAAATTGAATTGAATTGAATTGAATTGAAATTGAATTAAAGCATGTATCCTGCAGCAGGGACTTCATGTTGCACGAAAGTGCACCTCATAAACTCAGTGATCAACTCGAATGGGCACTGAGGTTGTTTAAAAATCTTCCTTAGTTGTATGTATTTCAAAAAAGGAAATAAGAATAAATGTTCCCGTTTTTAACAACCCCCATGGTCATTCCAATATTAGATGTAGACTGAGTTTACGAGATGCACACCAATCCACCTTGAAGTCCTTGTCTTATCGTAAAAGTGATGTATATGCGCATTCAACTTTGAAGTACAACATAGTTTGTTTGTCATTATACAACCTATACAACGCAAGGTTGTATGATGGAAAGAAAAGTGTAGCGGTGGCTAGCAAGTTTTAGTGTGTGTCAGTATAATTACTAAATTACTATTATTAATATTAAAAAACAGGCAATATTTATGGTCTGGTGCACTGGTCATGTTAGCAAGCTATCAAGTGAGCTCCAGGACACTCATGAATTCTTTCATTCATTCAATCATCCAAAAACTTTGGAATAAAGCAGAAATAGGTTTACCTAAATTAGTGCTCAGGGCATCCATTCTGTCAGCATGACATGGCATACTCCAGTAACAGCTCTGTCCAGAAACAGATCTAGAAATAATGATCCGTTAACGTTATCTCCTGAAATCAAAGTGTTATCTCGAGAAAATGATCCCGTTATCACGAGAATACACCATTCAGTTATATTGAGATCAGAAGATAATTATCCCGTTATCACGAGAAAACAACAGTTGCTATCTCAAGATCACGAGATAATTATCCTGTTATCACAGGAAAATTTGAATTGATGGCCATTTACTGCTTCCGTATATTGGGTTATAATATATATATATATATATTAGTGGTGGGCCGGTATCGGCGTTAACGTGCTGCGTTAACGTGAGACTGTTATCAGGCGACAAAAAAAAATCTATTCTCAAAGCTGGGTTGGGAGCTGGGTCTATACTACGCAAGCTATGATGTCTTTCACCTTGATATTTTAGCGCAGATGTATACCTAGCCGAATTGCACTGTAGGGGGGCAAGAACAAGTCTTTGAACCTGTGTGTTTGCCTACTGTGAAATTACCACATCAAACGTGACGTGCTAACATGGATGCAGCTGTTGCTGCGTTCCATTTACCTCGGAGGTTGGAGCTGGGAATGACGTCACACCCGACTTGACGGCGTTCCAGTTACAACCTCGCCCGGCCACCTGCTTGTTTACAACTAGCCAGGTTAGTTATTGATATGCCGGTTGATTAAAAAACACATTGTGCGGTATTTACTCACACTAACTGTAGCAACACGTCTGCAGACAGCTGTTGGACAGCACTTTGTGTACTAGGGTTGCGGATAAAGCATTTTTGCTGAGTACGAGTATTAGCCTATACGAGTAATAGGCTACGAGTCAATATCGGTACTCGGATTGAATAAAAATCGTCATTGCGTAGCTGACTGTGCACACACGCTCTCTCTCTCTCTCTCTCTGCCGGTCATCGGAGATTTTTTTTAAAACTGTCAGCTGCTCTAACATTTTTTTTTTTACTTCAGGCACTGAGTGTCTGACACTTTCTTGCTGTATTTAAAAAAATAATGGTAGTTGTGGTATAAATAAATTATTTAAAATAATATTACAAATTAAGCTACCCCCCCCCTTACTCACTCACTCACTCACACAACACACACACACACACACACGCATACCAGGGTCCTGCGAAGCGAGTTCAACAAACCCAGGATATGTTTTCGTTATCTGGCTTCACTAACCCTAACAATCGATCGGGATAAGTGGCACCACGAAGCTGGTTATCAACTTTGTAAATTAACCCAGGGTTTCCCGATCCAGCCGGGAGCACGTTCACATAAAAGAGGCGGTGTTAGCAGCAGATGACCAAACAGACATGAACAGGTCCACTGTCAGCAGAGCCTCATATTTTACTATCGAGGATTAAACTGTACCACTATAGAAATACGACAGTAGCCCGGCTGAAACTGACACATGCAGGGAGACAGAAAATCGCGGACAGTGTGAATTACTAAATGAACAGGAGTAGTCTATAATAATGTGTTGATAAAAAAAATATCAGCCTTATTCTTTCAGCTAGGCTGTGTGTCGGCGTTTCCACATTAAAAGTCTCGGGCGTTTCCCTCACTTTAAAAAAACTTGTCGCCACTTCAAAAATGAGATTAATTTGTTTAACACACTCAAAGTGTTCCAAACATTGTTCTAAATTAACTTCATAAAGCAGTGAAATGGAAAAATCCCTTCATGCCATAAAATGAGCTCAAAAAATGTTTGAAAAACTGAATCTGAACATTTAGGCTGCTGAAAACTGCGCCCACATCGCAAAATGTGGGACGGAACATGACTACAGTCTCTGTAGTCTGCCTTAGAAAGCTATACTAATCTAAATAAACAGCCTACGTTCATATTAAAATTTAGTATTTCAATACCAAACTGTTCATCATATTCAGCCTCACATAAGAAAAATAAAATCCATTTATTTAATGGCTGGGTCAGGCAGTAAGTAGGCTGATCCTGTTGTACTGTAAAAACCTGTAGACAACATTAGCCTGAGGCTTTTAATCAGTCTCTGTAGCATCCAATAGTCAAGAGTTTCTCCACATAAAGCAGCCTATTGGCTAAAACAGTCTGTGGGATTTCCAACAGATGGTGATGTCATTTTCCAGAGAGCTGATTGGTCAGTAGGCAGTTTTCACAGAGTTAATCTCTTTTCTGGAACATAACCTGCTCGGAGCAGGTTAGCCATTCATAAAAAAATTAAAAGTTAAAAAAAGAAAGTTATGTTGAGTATGAAAACTCTTGTTCATTACATTTTACTTCATAATTGCAACCGCATGTGTTGTATTCATTGTTGCAAAACTTGTTCTGTATATAGTTTGTTATCTGAAGCTCAATGCTGATGCTGTTATGTAAATAGTTTTCTAATCAGCAATAAATATAACAATTTCTGATTAACCCATATAAATTGCATGCTTAAATTACATACCGTTAAAGCCCCGCCTATTTCAAAACAACTCGACCCACTTCCGGATTAAATACCGCCCACTTCCAGACTAGGCCCCGCCCAATCCGAGTACAGATACAGATACAGATAATTCATATGGTTAACAGATACAGATACAGATAATGCTGTACTCGCTCATCCCTATTGTGTACGAACATTTCTGAAGCCGCCGGTGTTGTGCCGAATTTTGCCTGCCTGCCGAGAATTGCATCCACCTCTTTAGGTCCTTCTCAGACACTTTGCTGTGCTCATTGATCAAACAGCTTTATCGCCACATATATGTACTGAATGTCAAGGAATGGTCCTTCTAGCCTACTAAGTGTATTAAAATATTAAAGACTCTAAACGTTCATAAAATATATACTTCAAATCTATTTATCACCATTGATGAAGTCCACAAGGAATTTTATAGCATTTAAAAGCATTATTTGGAGGTGCATGCAATTCTCGGCAGCCAGGCAAAACTCGGCACAACACCTAGTTGTGCCGAGTTGCAGATGCAGAATTAGTTTACTGTAGGAGTTCTTCCAGTCTCAAGTAGCCTACCACCTAAACGCAAAGCACATCATACGCTATACACAAGTACATCTTATTGAACATGATTTATTTTCATCAACAATTATCATAGTAGAACAGCTTTCTCAAGCAGTTTGTGATGCATTTTGGAAACAGAAGATGAGCCCCTGGTCTAATGCGCCACCTGGCTTGAAACCTGGCTTGAAACCCGTTCGCACACATATTTTAAATGCCTTCGGCAGAATTCAAATGAGCCATTTTAATCTAGATTAATTTCAAGATTAATCTAGATTAATCTAGATTAAAAAAATAATCTATGCCCACCACTAATATATATATATATATATATATATATATATATATATATATATATATATATATGTGTGTGTGTGTGTGTGTGTGTGTAAAATTTAGTGGCAACTAGCGGTGAGGTTGCGAATTGCAACCAAGTCTAGTTTAGTCTATCTAGTATAGTCTCTAACTTCCTCCTTTCAAAGAGCGTAGGGTAGGTACAGTGGCTGGCAAAGGACAGAAGATGTCATCTACTGAGACAGCAGAGACTTGCCAGTCAAGAAATGAGGGTTCTTTAGGTAGATTAACAAACTATATTTACTTAGTTACTCAGTATGTTATTGTGACTTGGCCACAGATTTTTATTTTTTTTTTAGTAATGCGTTATATTACTGTATTACAGCAAAAAGCAATGCTACTTACTGCAATATTACTTCCAACACTGTCCACAGTCCATTATAAATCACATAATAGATTAAGTTTCTACAAACATTGACAAGGTAAACACGTTAATTCTCTCTGTGATTATGGACCCTCACCAAAACTGACTGTGTGAGGAGCATTGTTGATGTGTGCAGGTAGAGTAGGACTAGAGATCTCCCCGTCTGTCTGGTCCACCAATAGAGGGGGAGAAGTTCACCCCTTGAGACGCAGCCCCTCCTCATTTACAAAGGTGAATAAGAAGCTAATTAAAATAGATATATACATTTATGTCACCTTGTATAATTTAATTATTGCCTACATTTTATTTACTTTATTTTTTGTTTATTTAATCGGAATCTTATTTATTTTTTGAGCATTTATTTATTTCTGTATTTATTTCTGAATTTGTCAGGATCAGTCCTCCATAAAAAAACTGCTCACCAGCAATAATATTGGGCCTGCGGCAAGATTATAGTGATAACGGCAAAAAATTTAAATTAATCAATACTTTGATAGAGGTGCTGAAATAGATCTAAGTCATGACAGCAACAGTTACCTAATCTAGTTACATAATCACTTCATCTTTAGTGGTTTTGCCTGCAAAATAAAAGTGTTTTATTTTGAGTTCAATTGAGAGCTTTTACTTGAAAGTCTGTAGCCTGCTTGACACACCTCAGAAAATGTGATTTCCCTAAATGTCCTCTGCCTCGAGATACTGGGGAAATGAAAAAGCATTTGTAGTTTGATGGATGCAAGATGCAGATGAGAGGAATGCACTTTACCAACTGAGCTAACTACACAAAGTAGTATTTCTTATTTCTGACTCACCATGTTAAATTAAAAAAACCCACTAAGATTCAAAACTTATTTGATGGCCCCTGCTGTATACTGTTACTTCTTCTTCTTTGAACGTATATATTCAACGTAGTGTTGAGCATCTACACTGGCAGAATTCTACGAGAAGAAGAAAAAGAAGAACATAGTGATGAAACGAGCTCTGTAGCACTGAGGGGGACCCATGGTTATGCAGATAGAAGTGAAGTGAGGAGAAATTTTATAGAGAGTGTTTGAGGTAGTGGTCCGTGAATAGTAACCTTTCAGGCTGATAGATACACTGGGCAACGTTTTGAGCAATGTTGCTGGGCAATGTTGCTAGAGGCAAGTCCGTCTATATTTTAAATTGATAGCGGCGGTGCGGGGCAGGTGGCGAAGTGGTGGGGGAAGGGGATTACGGTAATAATCTTTACTCATTACCATTGATGACAACGTTGCCCTGCACGATTGCTCTAAAAGTTGCTCTGTGTATCATCAGCTTCAGAGTGTGATTCTGAGAAGTATTGACCAGTGTAGGCATGATCTAATGATGTCTGATTACAGTCTTACACCCCATACGTCTCAGGACACATTTTCTATAACCGCTTAACTTTCTGCAGTGTTACCAGGGGCTGGAGCAGATACCAGCTGCCATTGGGCAAGAGGCATGGTATACCTTGGAAACCCAACTAGACATGGGAAGAACATGCAAACTCCACACAGAAAGGCCCCAGCCAGTTGGTAGGGGATCCAGGACCTTGTTTCTGTGAGTGCTAACCATTGCACCACTGTCCCAACCCAAAACAAAACCAATGTGCTTTATTTTACTGGTCCCATAATTTCCTGTCATTTCCTTGAAAGCAGACGCATAGGAGCCATTATAAATGCGGACATGTCCCCCACACATTTCAAAATCTATGTTTTGTCCCCCCCACTTTTCTCCACCGATTTTGAGTTAGCTCATAGCTGAAGCGGTTTACTATGAGTGGCTATTCAATCAATCACACACTCCACATCAGACATAAATAAACTGTTGAAACATGGACAAAAATCACGGATAAAAAACATGCGACACAACGCAAAGGTGGTGCTGAAAAATTAAAGGAGAAAAACAAGAGTTCACTCGAGGCCTCAATATTACAGACTTTTCTTTTGTGCTGCTGTTACGTATATCCTAACTGAAGACAGTAGGATGTCTGCAGCAGGAGTGGGTAGAACTGGGGGTAGTCAATGGTTTCATAGTGTGTAGAAATCATGAAACAGCTGTTGATCTTAATGTATTAAACAGAAACAGCACTACTGCTGTTATTAATGCCATTGCTAGGTAACCACAGTCCAGTGTTAGCTTGTTAGCTATTAGCTTGAGTGTTTCAGTTGGGACTTGTTTTATAGTAATAAATGCAAGAACTTACTGATTTCAGTGTCCAGTAGTTTGCTGTTAGTTGCTTGAGTCCCTCTATCTTCTTCTTTGTTTGTTTTTGTTCTCTCCTTGTTTGTTTCTCTTCAGTTTGATGCTCCGTTTCTGAGCTCCTTCTTCAAACTGTATCTCTTTTCCTTCTTTCTCTTTCTTTCTCCTAGCTTCTTTTTCCTCTTTTTCTCTCCTCCAGTGTATTCTGGTCAATTCTTTTGCATTTTCCTCATAAAAAGTCAGTGTTTATCCAATTTTTGGACCAAAAACAAGCGTTTTGTTTAGCAGCAAGTCTTAAACATGACTTCTCAACAACAACTCTGTACATACATGGTCTCTGTATGTAGGTTGACGCTGCTTCAACTGCGAGCTGCTCCGTGTTACTGCCACAATAATTCTTTGTGTTGTAAAGATTATTTAGATGCTTTAGGAATAATCAGAATGTATGGGCTGCCTGTGCTACGTCAAAGCAAGTGGTTTGGTTGGCTACATGTCCATAATAAGATACAGGCAACAATAGTGGCTGGGCAGCAAACATGACATTTGGGAAAATTTAAAAGGAAAATAATTGTATTAAACAGAAATAGCTAAATTACAGATAATCAACCAGCAAAGCAAATTGCATTCTCCAGAAAAATGACCATGTTGCACAGATGTTTCTAACCTGATGCACAACAGATTAAATATATTATTAAATATATTTTAGTCTACCCACCTCTGGCCCCAGTACTAATGCTGACATGGTGAACATGAGACAGACAGCAAAGATTAGGGCAAACAGTGTCAAAGCCAGCGCAGTCCAAAGCACCAGTTTATAAAATTGATGATGAATTGGCTTATTTATTTATTTATTGTACTGAAAGGCTCAGGTTCCGGGAGAACCAGGCCAAATCCCGGTGGCCTGCCATTTATAATTTTGAACAACAACAAAACATCATGGCAGACTTGAGCCAGCACACATTCAATTCATTTTACAAATGCAGCACTGCTCATTTGTGTTTCAAACAAATGGCAAACTTATTAGCAAATTTTAACAAAACTCCCTTCACCACTATGCATCATGGAAAGTCTGAGAGGCGGACTTAGGCTACATAGCCTATCACACCAGACTCACGCAGGCAGCGTGTGAACCGCGGTTTAGTTCCGTCCTCTGACCGGCTTCAACTTCCACTGGAAGCCCCACCTCCTTTCAGAAGCAAAGTGTGCAGCCTGCACAACGTGTGTTTGTGATTCTACTTCTTTCTTCACTGTGGGACACTTTGGTTCCCTCATCCCAGAAGGAGCATTTCAGAATAAGAGCGTTTTGCCAGTGTGATTTTGCTGACATGTTTTGATTTTGTTGATTTGGTCATTAGTGTTTGCTTTATGTACTTCTACTATGATTAATTAGGCTATCTAGTTAAATTGTTTCTTTTTTGTCTGTTTTAACTGTGTTTATTGTTGATTTATGATCGGGAGTCTGTAAGGATATATTATTTTGAAAATTAACCGCATTCTCACTGTTTTATGTCTGACTTCCTGCCCGGTTCATCTGCTCTGTGCAGCTTGACAGATGCTGTGCAAAAATACACTGGTTGCTTCTCTCAGGAGTGGAGCGGGAGACACTGGGATGCACTGCAGCGCTTCTGGTGTGAGCACAGACTAGAATGGTTGTGATCCACTCCCGGTCAGTGAGTCCGGGGTCATGTAAACTTGGTATTAAATGACTTGGCAGCAGGTGGGCACCATGATGAAGCTCTGCCCTCATTTTGAAACTCAGTGTTCACATAGGCTACTTTAATGATCAGTCCCAAAAGTCAGTAGATTAACATGGAGAAGACTATAGCTGGTTTGGTACCTGTTACATCAACAAGTAGGGTTTGTCCCATAGACCAGGTGTGCGGCGGGCCTCCCTAGGGGGGCTCTAAACAGTTTCAGGGGAGGCTCAGTGAATGGAAATGAAACAATATTACGATACTATAAGTTATCAAAAGGAGATCATATATAATAGCCTACATGTGTGAGAGTTCATAGATACAGAAACTAATAAATGGCTTAGGACAGTCTTTTTTTAGATGTTATGTCAAACAGCAATATTAGGCTATTTTGGCTCAAATGTTGAGTGGCTATGGGATAAGATAATATAATCATGATCTCATAGACATCCAGGAATTGAGCTAAATTTACCAAGTAAATTAAAGGCGGAGGAGGAGAGGCCCGCAGTCTCAGATTTTGAAAACCACTGCCATAGCCTGTATGTAAAAAAAGTTAGTCCACAAAACTTAGCAGTTTGGTGTTTTGTGTGAACATGGTGGCCTGGGGTCAAGTCAAATTCCCAGCCTGAATTTTTGTGCCAGTCCGCCCCTGTTAATAAGTACATTCTGTTTTCAAAAGTCATTACAAATGAGCATTTAAGTGCTTCGGGGGAGCATGCCCCCGAACCCACCTAGCATTTCAGCATCCCCCCCAGGTTCAAAGTCGCTCCTATGACCCTGCTTGAAAGCATCTATAAATTAATAGAAAGGTTCCTGAGAGGGACTAAAAAAAATAAGAAGTTCTCATTATATGGAACAGTTTTCAAATGATAGGCCTACACTTCCAATAAACTGCTATCAATACCCAGTAAGCCTTTTTGGTCAGTGCACTGACCACAACAACAGGTTTACTGAACTTACGAAAACTGTGAAATGTGTATACAGGCAATGTACAACTCAACAGAATAAACACTTACGAATGTATACTTACTTGGGTTTACATGTAGAGATTATGTAACCTTGTGTCACTGTACAAGTGATTTTAGTGAAGTGATAAAGATAGTAAGTGGACCTTGAATTAAGATTTTTTTGTCACACACCTATTCACATTCAAGCAGACATATGTATACAAATTAAGATAGTATATTCTAGAGTTGAATCCTGGGACTTGAGATTCTAGTATGCATACTGAACAATATTGTATGTATGAAAACAAATACACCTTCGCCAAACCTCATTAAACACTTTCTTGCAATTCATGTATGTTACAGAATGTAAAGAAGTAACAGTTCTATGTCAGAGACGTCTATGTATGTTCTCCTGATGTATATCTCCTGAAGTTAGTGTGTTGCAATACCACTTGTGCCTCAAGAGGGCCTCCCCCCTCATAAATAAACTCACCAAATGTAAAGAAAGGAAATATTCTTACACCTATTTTCCTTTTCAAACTCAAAAATACATCTTTATGGCATCTGAATTTAAATTTCCCTCTTTCACCAAACACATTGCCTTGTTAATTATTGTAAAACAGAGAGACAGACACAAAGTAAAACTCACCAAAACGGTCTTTGTTAGTCTTTCCATCTTTCCAACAATCACAAGCTCTGGTATAGTCAAAATAAGCCCTTAATTTAGCGCGTTAGATGTGAAAATACTCTGTCTCTACACACTGTCAATGACTTTCTAAAACCTGATCTTAATCTCACTCCATTCCCACTGGAGGCCTCTTTTTATCCTGGCCAGAGCCACTGGCCTCTGTCGGACTTGGAGGCTGTGTTCGGTTCCATTGCCCACTTGCCACTTGCATTGGTTCTGGTGCCCATTCTCGGCTCAGTCAGCTAATTGCACCGAAAAGCTAGCTAATTCAATAAGAGACAAAGGAACAAAGCTGAAAAGTAGGGGTGGAAGGGAAATGGGGAGGGCTACACATAAAAAATAACAAAGAGAGAAACAACAGCACTCATTCCAATTCACCAATCAGGGTGAGTCTCTGCTTTATCACTCCCCACACACTTGCAGTCAATACTCACACTCGCACTCCATTTCCCATCACTGAAATATTGATGTTGGCATAAATTCATGTAATTGAGAACAATAAGCATTTTGGTTGCAACACTGTGCTGTAACATACATCACCCTGACAGAGATGGTCTATTGACCCATAGTCAAGAGGGAGGTAATTAACCCACGCTCTTAGGAGATGAAAGTGTGCTGGTCAAATTAAGGGCTTATTTTGACCATACTAGAGCTGGTGATGAATGGTGGAAAGACCAAAAGTTTTATGTTGTGTTGTTCAAATTGCTCGTGGTGAATAAATGACCAGAGTTTCATGTTAAAGGGACTTGTTACGGAGATATAAAATGAATGTATGTGTATGGGAGTGTCATTTAATATCAATTTACAGCGCCACTAATGGCCAATAGATACCAAATTTCAAACAGGTCTCGGGCCTCTGGTGGGAAGTAATGTACCAAGTTTGATTTTAATGTAACTCAGCTACGCAAAGATAAGCAAGTATTTCCTTTTAATAATGCTATGTACAGGAACTTACACATGTAACTCTTATATACACATGATACACATGTATCCAAATGAGGACCACTAACTTTAATCAGCTTGGTCCAGAGATGGTTTGTGACAAGTTTAAATAGGTTTTTCATTCTTAGCGAGTTTGCAAAAAAAAAGAAGATTCCACATAGGTGTGTCCTATACTATACGATTTGGCAGCATCCCCCAAACATGTAGATTTAAAGTTTATGAATAGATGTACTGTACGGTAGTTATGAGACAAAATGTCCTGTGGTTGAAAATGCCATTCAAATGAATATGATTTTCCCACACTATTTCAGCTTTGATTATAGCACCACATATAGGCCGGATTGCACCAAAGTTTTCAGGTGTCATCAAGGGCCCATGGGGAAGAAATGACCAAAATTTGATATCAATCGGACTTGTGGTTATGGAAATATAAAATGAATGTAAGTCAATGGGATTTTTTCAGGTGGACCATCCTGAACAATTCGACTCAAGTTTCACGCAAATGCAACTTGTGGTTATAGAGGAACAGATAATTGCTGTTACACCGTGCCACCTAGGAGCTAATTGCACCAAACTTTGCATTGCCCCCCCAGGAAGGCATGCCACATAAGGTCCCCAAGTTTGGTGTAGACTTTATATAAGAAATGGACATAGTCATTGTGATGTCACCTGTTGGTTTGGGGACTGCGCTTTTTAAGCCTCAAGTCTGGCTGAAAATGCGCTGCCATGTTGAGTTTTTGCAACCAGCTAACTTTGCTAGCAAACAACAGTCTTAAAACTACATGCACTCACCAGAGAAAGTGCTGTTGTAAACATTACTGTTGCCTCTCTGGAAACTACATTTAAAAATATTCCATTCTAATCCTGTTCAGAATTTATTTTAATTAATAGAATTTTAATCTTGATTGTTTGACAATTCATGTTTTGTTTATGGACAGGACAAGAAAGAAGGAGAGGAAAAGAGACAGCATGAGAGCAGCAAAGCAGAGAATAGTAGAGCATATTTTTAGCTGAATAACAGTGTCATCATTTCTGTCCTTTCTGTAAAATAATTAGTAGATCTAAGTAGCAGTAATCCTAGTTTGGTATTATGTTACTGTGCGTTTACATAAGGTCAATAGAGTATCAATCCTTCTTGACATAAATCTCTGTTTCCTTCGTCTGTGATTTATTCCTATTGGAGTTCTGGAGTTAGACCAAAGTTAGAGCTTGATAAGCTGTGAGTTGAAGTTTCACAGTGAACAACATAGAGCTGAGATAATCTTGAAGAGAATAAAATCAATTTATGAACATCTGATAATTGTGTTTGTGTGCCCTATGATTTGTTTGCAGTCGTTTATCTAGTGATATGCTGTTTGTGATAAAGCGGGTGACCATTCGTATGAAACATACCTGTCAACATTGGATTTGAAAATAAGATAACATATTCATTCATTTATTATTCATGGGGGCTGGCTAACTACAGCAGCTAACGATAGAGTTTCCTTGGTGCAGAGCCGAGTTTCTAATTTACTAAGCCTCGCCTCCAACGCAACAAATTTAGCTAGAGTCTCTAGGAGAGAACTATGAGGCATTGAGGCAGAACTACTGTAGATTAAATGTATAGCAGATATATGCTACCAGTAACACACACAAGCACCAGAAACCAAAAAAAAGTCAATACACATACTGCAGCATTTCATTAACTATAGCTCAGCATTTAACACAACTGTGCCATCCATGCTCATCATCCAGCTCAGTGCTCTGTGTGATTGGATCCTTGACACCACCAATGCTATATGGACACAAGACACAAGAGCACTCACAGTGTAGAAACATGACAGATGATCTACAGTATATCAGAATCAGAATCAGAAATACTTTATTGATCCATCGGGGGAAATTCTTTAAATCCAGTTTTATTATTTAATTCCAGTGTGATATAATTTCCAGTATATCAGACTGGACTTGTGACATACCCACCACAAAGCCCCCCTCCTCCCTGCCACAAAGACAATGCTCTCCATCCTGGAGAGTGATACTAACAGACTGTTGAACAAGCAGAATCCCACTAAGCCAGACCAGAATGTCTCTCGTTCCAGCCTGAAGCACTGTCTTCAAAAGTTTTCTCCAGTCTTCACATGGAGCCATGCCACATACCAGCCTGTTTCAATACCTTCATCATCCCTGTCCCAAAAAATCCAAGGACCACTTGACTTAATGACTACAGACCTATCCCCCTTACCTCTGTGTTATTTAAGTGACTTGTCTTGTCCCAAATCAAATTCATTATTGACCCCCTGCAGTTTGGCTTCAGAACTAACAGGTCTGTAATGGGTGGTACGCAGAAGAAAAATATTTGCTCTGGAGCAGTTTCTTCCTGTCTGCTGCTGGCCTTATCAACAAGACCTGGGACCCCACTGACATCGACCCTTATGAAAATATACAAGCCCTCAAAGTTTGGTTTAGCAATTCCAAACCTAAGATATGACATCATTTCCTGTATTTTGTGAATGAAAATTTCCTGTACAAACTTTTATCAGTTTGGTCCAGAGGGTTAACCTCCTTCGTGTTGCTGTGTGTCACCACCACCACTTCACTAGATGGCCTTGTTCTAAAAGAACTACGGTTCTAGAACTGCAGTCCCAGGATTGCGGGGGTGCTAAAACTGCAGCCTCTGGTTCAACACAAAGAGACACATAGATCCTCTAAATTGGTGTCGATTGGCCATTCCAAATCTATTATGTGATATCTTTTCCTGTTGGTAGCGTTTGTTAGCCTATAATTCGGACATTTTTTTGCATATCAAAATTTCCTCTACAAACTTTTATCAACTTGGTCTAGAGATGGTCAAGATGCCAAGTTTGATGCCGGTCGGACTTGCGGTTTTGGAGGAGTTAATCAGAATAGTTTTTACAGTTATCGCGATGTAGAAAATAAAGTCAGGTGGAAATGGGCCTACACCACGAGATCCAGCTTAATCCCTGGAACTCGTGGATATAAGGTTTTGGATATGCACCTTTATGCGGGAGTTCCAAGCCCAAATGCCCTAACCTTGCTAATAGTGCCCCCTAGAGATAGAAATGTGCAAATATTTGTGCCTGAGTTATTCTTGGGTCTGTGAACCTACCCTGTGAGTGTCGTGTCTGCAGCACTTACCGTCTAGGCCGCTGTATGAGTTTTAGTGGCGGAAGAATAAAAATAAAAACCAATACGATTACAATAGGGATCCCAGCTCTGCTGGTACTGGGAACCGCGATGCCTTGCATTCATGGCTTCCCAGCCCCACTTGGGCTTGGACCCCTAATGATGAAGTAGTTGTTTACTGTAAACAGAACAATCAGAGAAAGGCTTCAGTACCTCAGTGGCGTAGATGGCTCTCTTCATAATGGTGAAGTCATCTCTGTCCAGAATGGAGTTCATGTCAGGAAGCTGCCCCCTGAGGACAAAGCAAATAATAAAATAGTCAACATAGAACATACATGGTCTCCATTCATCACAGACAACCTTTGCTGATGTAAACAACAATTTCTAAAGCATAAAATCAGTAAAGCTTTGGGATAAATTACCGTGCCCATGTACTTACTTTAACAGAGCATCATACAGCTTTTTGCCAAACTTCTCCTTTACAGTGTGAGCTGTATCCCTGTGAAAGTCAAAAGGAAACCTTCTTTAATGCACCATTTACCCAAAATCATGAACTTCAGAATCAGAATGAGCTTTGTTGCCAAGTAGGGTTATACATACAAGGAATTTATTTTGCATAACAATAATAAACATAGTAGGTGGAAAATATAACAAAGATAAAATATAAAAGAATAATATGTACAATTACAGGTTGTGCAGGGCTATGCAAAATATTTACACATACAAAAATAAAAAGTATAAGTGTAATGTCATCAGTCCATCACAGGGCCACACAACCACTCACACCTAAATTAACAATTTTTAGAGACACGAGTTAACCTAGGCAGCATGTCTTTGGATGGTGGGTGGAAGCCAGAGCATCCGGAGAGAACCCACATGGACATGGGGAAACAGAAAGACTGGGGCAACTGGGGTTTGAATCCACGACCTTATTGCTTTGAGGCGACAGTGTTAACCACTGCACCACCACGCTCAAGCGCATATCTGTAAGAGTCACATGCATTGCTAAACCAAACCCAAATTCATGCTCTTAACAATTAACACCACTGATATTACAATGGAATACTGAGGAAGAAATCATTGCATAGAGTTTGAGAGACAATGCTGTAAGTTGAGGTCCTATGTTTAGGTTTGGAGGTTCAAGAAACTGAATGTCGCCTGTAGAAACCCCAAACCAAAAGTGGTTTATATGACATTTCCTGGTCTACTACTGCTCTGGTTTAAACCAATGTGAATGTTAATAGGATATGTAAAGGGAACAGTGTTCTCTAGTGTCAGTCACACAGATGCTTTAAAGACATACAATATACAGTAGTTGATGTATAATGTGCATATACCACATGCACAGTATAATCTGTTTATGTTGGTATTTGGACTGTTTGGTAATCCACATCAGTGCATACCAGAGCTGTTTGCGTACTGCCTGCCCCTTCAAGGACTCCACATTGAAGTTGTTGGTTTTAGCTGGCATGATGAAGAAGACTACCACTGTTACATCATTTCTGTGGACCTGTGGATAAATAGAGGACAGAAATAGAAAATAAATGGGACAGGATGAATGAGTGATTTGGACAGGAATGCATGCTAAAGAATATATTCTTGTCCTTTCTCAGCATAAGGCCATAATTCTTTTGATGGTGTACTTTTTTGCAATATTCGCACATTTGATGCATACTACGTGCAGAGGACTAAAGGAGCTCACCCGCAGTAGGTAATTGAGTCTGGACAGTGATTCAAGGAAAATATCAGCTCCCTTGTTGGAAAACTCATAGCGTCCAGCAGTGAAGAAGAATAGAGTTTTTTCAAGGTTGAAGTCCAGATGACTGCCAGAAGGACACAAAGTACAATCAGGTTTAAAGGGGAACACTCTCCAGTCTAGATGAATCAGAACTACATTAAAAAAAACTCCATCCCACCCATAGAAGTGTCCTCTAACAAACTCCTGGATGCGGGCCTTATTGGTGGCGTGTAGGTTTTGAAACTCATGCATGGCCGAGAACTTCTTCACATTTAGGCCATTTGGGGTCACCACATCTGTACAGGATAATAAAGCAACAGGAGAGACTTAATGGACAGTTAGATCATTGGTTTGTCATCTGTCATCTCTGGCTTCATTCTCTGGAGACCATAAAAGTTGATAATAACTTTCATATTAACCTGGCTAGTACTTTTGAAGATATCCTGATCCGACTAAAGTTTTAGTCGGATGAATAGACCAAACATCCCCATCCTTAAACAAAACACATAAACACATAAAATGGCCCAATCCCAATGCCCACCCTGAACCCTCACAGACTTTGATGATGTCAGCTGTAGGCAGTGGCCCAAAGCCATGTATCTGCTTTAGTTTTAGAAAATAATGAACATTGGGTTGATTTCCTGTTTCCATGTGATGTAACATATTAACGTTTTAAAATGTCTGAAACTGGTGGCATGCTGGAATGTTTTTCTTCTGCCACAAATCACATATTCTCTCCCACCACCTGTGAGGAAAAGTTGCAGCTGTGTAAAAATGTGGTAATTTTACTTTTATGTGTGTCAACTGAGTAGAATCCAGATCCAGACTGCTGCACAGATACTGACACAAACAAGGAAACAAGATCATGGCTGCATTCTGATCCACATTGTACATAAACAGCCCTCCCTACTCCCTGCTTCCTGCTCAGGGAATGGTATTGTAGGGACACAAGGCAGGAAGAGAACCAGATAAGCACAGGCTACATGCAGCAATGATCCAAATTAGACAGAACACAGGCATGGAATGATACCTTAATCAAGGTAACAAAACGCAAAGAATGCAAAGCAAAACTAGACAATGACATCAAAAGCAGACAACTTTAGACTAAAACAGAAAACAGAAACACGGGCTGAATGGACATGCAGACAAAAATATAACTTGAAACAGACACTGAACCTACCCCTCACAAAATACAGAAGCCAATGACATGGGCAAAGCAAACTGACTGAAAACTGTTAATAAAATCGTATAAAATCGTGTATTTTCTACATGTAAAGTTGGCTTTCTATGACCTTTACTATGAAAATAAATAGTAAACTGCATACATTCAAATATACAGTATATTATGCTGGATCTGAGTTATTTCTGTTTCTGTATTACAAGAAACAGAACATTGTCCATATTTACATCACCACTTATTTCACACTGACAATGATGATCATTCCATCAGGTTTAGTTGTAGATATGTTGTCGCTATATCCAGGTATACCTCTATACAGCTTATAGGCAGGTTGTCTGCTGGGCCTAAAGCAGGGACATTAGGAAGTCCTTCCCTCATGTGTTGTGTCCAGGAGAATGGGGTATTTATATGTTATATATGGCCTCATTTGGACAATCAATAAAGTGAATCACATTTTATGCAGTTATAGGATGCAGTTTTTATCCCCTAATGCCATCTGCACAGATGCAGACGGCATTAAGGGTTAAACATGTCTTACATAAAACTATTAATGTATTCTCATATGAAACGCAATAAAGACAATAAAACACAATCATTACAAATGTAAAACACCAATCCACCAAAACACAAGATTGGAACTTTTAAAAATATGTATATGGTTGTACCAAATGTGTCTGGTCAAAATAAAAATAAAAATGGCCCATTTACAACTAGAAAACACCCAAGAACAAACCAAAGCTGTACAATTCTCAAGATTTTATGAACAGAAAATATTTAAATTAACATTTACTGGCTCCACATGAAAATACACACATAACATAATTTTAACTGAGTACAGAACTGAGTATCATGCACTTCACAAGTTGTATATGTGTGAATGGACCCAGAAGTAGAGACAACCTCCAGGACTTGCAAAATCAAGTTTTTCTTGTATTTTGTGTATTGTGTTGAGGCAACGCTGTCACTTTGTGACTAAAAAGTGCCATTAGCTTTTGACTGCACAGAAAATTCATATACAAATACCTTCTTTATGTTTCAGGTACACTGAGCTAAAATTATTAAATTTTAGCTATTAAGCTATTAAAATTTAGCTATTAAAATAGCCCTGCAATAAATCATATCTTTATTAGGGTGATCATGATTTTTGTAAATTGTCTAACATCTTGTTCTAGTGTTTTCTCCAAAATAACTGTTGGGCTGAAACAGATTTTTCAAAACAGAATTACCTGTGATGTACTACTACAAATTCTTTGCATAATCTGAGAAATTTACCACAATATGTTATTTCTGGAGACACTGAAATCAACTTAAACCAGGCACCAACCAGCACCACTGACGAATGGACCACTAATCATTTTTAACCACAAACCATACAAGTATTTTCATAACTGGTTCCAGCGTTTTGTTCATGAATGTCTGACTATATATGTCAGAGGTCACGCGCCTCTGGAGCAACTAGGGGTGTGTCTTGCTCAGGGACACAATGGTGTCTCACAGTGGATTTGAACCTGGGTCTCTCACATCAAAGGCATGTGTCTTATCCACTGCTCCATCACCACCCCTTAGCAGTAGCAGTGAAGTTACTGAATATTATTAAATATTAAAATTCCACAAAATTATGCAAAACTGCATTTCTACCAACAGAAAGTGTTGTGGTATCATAAACAGGACATCACTGACATGTGAGGTGATTTTTTGAGACACTACAGCCTTTAACAGTGTAGTTATTGAATATTAAAAATAGGCCTACCTAATATTAGGTATGCAAAAGTCTTTCTTCCCCCAAACTAAGTGTTGCAGTATAACCACCAGTATATCATTAATGTGTAAGGTGATTTTGGGGGCACTACATTGTATAAGTGTGAAGTTATTGAATATCTCTGCAGAATGTGTTTTCAGCATTGCACTTTGTAGACGGTCCCTGCGCACTCGTCTCACAGCCAGCTGCACGTAGAGACCAATGTTATTTGTGCCGCTCCTAGGAAGACTCATTTATGTGAAAATGTTCTTGTAGCTTGTTGTCTACTTAAATACGATAATAAAGAGGCGTCGTTTGTGTTTTAAACACGTTTTGCTTATGAGTTATTGATCCCGGGAAGCTACAATTTCCAACTTTACCATTATCTCATAATTAGGAGATCCTGATCTCGTAATTATGACATCTTTTCTCATAATTATGACATCTTATCTCATAATTATGACATCTTTTCTCATAATTATGACATCTTATCTCGTAATTATGACATCTTTTCTCATAATTAGGAGATCCTGATCTCCTAATTATGAGATAAGGCTCCCAATTTTTTTTTCTTTGGTGAATGCAATGAGCTTCCGTAGTCCACTGTCAGCAGAGCGTCATATTTTAAGATCGAGGATTAAACTGTAACACTATAGAAATTCTACAGTAGCACGGCTGAAACTGACACATGCAGGGAGACAGAAAATCGCGGACAGTGTGAATTACTAAATGAACAGGTTTGGTCTATAATAATGCGTTGATAAAAAAAATATTAGCCTTATTCTTTCAGCTCGGCTGTGTGTCGGTGTTTCCACATTAAAAGTCTTGGGCCGTTTTCCCTCACTTTAAAAAAACTTGTCGCCACTTCAAAAATGAGATTAATTTATTTAACACACTCAAAGTGTTCCAAACATTGTTCTAAATTAACTTCATAAAGCAGTGAAACGGAAAAATCCCTTCATGCCATAAAATGAGCTCAAAAAATGTTGACTGAATCTGAACATTTAGGCTGCTGAAAACTGCGCCCACATCGCAAAATGTGGGACGGAACATGACTACAGTCTCTGTAGTCAGCCTTAGAAAGCTATACTAATCTAAATAAACAGCCTACGTTCATATTAAAATTTAGTATTTCAATACCACATATTCAGCCTCACATAAGAAAAATAAAATCCATTTATTTAATGGCTGCCTCAGGCTGTGTGAAACTGACTGGGAGCAAATAAAAAAATATTAAAGACATTTAAAGGCAGTAAGTAGGCTGATCCTGCTGTACTGTAAAAACCTGTAGGCAACATTAGCCTGAGGCTTTTAATCAGTCTCTGTAGGATCCCATAGTCAAGAGTTTCTCCACATAAAGCAGCCTATTGGCTAAAACAGTCTGTGGGATTTCCTACAGATGGTGATGCCTTTTTCCAGATGGCTGATTGGTCAGTAGGCAGTTTTCACAGAGTTAATCTCTTTTCTGGAACATAACCTGCTCGGAGCTTGTTAGCCATTCATAAAAAAATCAAAAGTTAAAAAAAGAAAGTTATGTTGAGTATGAAAACTCTTGTTCATTACATTTTACTTCATAATTGCAACCGCATGTGTTGTATTCATTGTTGCAAAACTTGTTCTGTATATAGTTTATCGTAATCAAAACCATTGATCTGAAGCTCAATGCTGATGCTGTTATGTAAATAGTTAATAAATATAACTTATAATTTCTGATTAACCCATAGAAATTGCATGCTTAAATTACATACCGTTAAAGCCCTGCCTATTTCAAGACAACCTGACCCACTTCCAGATTAAATACCGCCCACTTCCAGGCTAGGCCCCGCCCAATCCGAGTACAGATACAGATACAGATAATTCATATGGTTAACAGATACAGATACAGATAATTCATATGGTTAACAGATACAGATACAGATACAGATAATGCTGTACTCGCTCATCTCTATTAGCTAGCTAGTTTTTGTTTTTTTTGACGTATGACTTGTGGAATTACTATAGTCATACGTCACCACCCCGTTTTAGCAACTAAGCAACTTTGAGCACAAAATTAAGTTATTTGTCGAACTGTGTGGGTAATCAACATTGTAAGGAAATGACACAGAGAAATATGAAATATAGAAATACACTGGTGGGGTGCTTTAATGGTCAGGCCCAATCTTATCTTAAAGGGTGGTATTATGCTCATTTTCAGGTTCAAAATCTTAATTAAGGGTTGTACCAGAACAGGTTTACATGGTTTAATTTTCAAAAAACACCATATTTTCCTCATACTGCACATTGCTGCAGCTCCTCTTTTCAGCCTGTCTGTTTTACGCTCCGCTCTTGAGCTACAGAGTGATGCATCTTACTTGTACCATATCTTTGTTGGGAGTTGCACATGCCCAGTTCCTAGGTAAGGACTACTAGCCAATCAGAAGCAGAGAAGGGCGGGTTGTAAGAAACAAGGTAGTGTGATCCAAATCAAATCCTTCAGACTGCAACTGTAACTTAGCAGATGGTATAAGTTATTACCAGTCCACAACCACACAACACCATTGTTCCACATCTTACCATCAGGACTAAACATTGAACTGTTGCCGGTGTTCTGACGATCTTGCTGAAAAATGCTTCCATAGTGCAAATCGATAGACTCGACTACTCGGCCCTGCTCCGTTTTCCATTGGGTCCATTGAGTACCCAGAGATAGCGACGCCACACACAACGGCCGCGACGTAATGTTCAATGCGACACACACACCAGCGATCCACACAGCTCTTAAAATATAAACAGTCTACGGTTAAAACATTTGAATATTCCTCAGAATGTAAAGACAGATAAGCGGTATGAAAACCTTCCAGCTGTGTTTTCCTCTGCCGTTGTTGCTGCAGCGGTCTGTGTGACGGCGGGAGCAGAGGGCTCCGTGAGCGGGCAGCTGGCCGGCCTCACACGCTCCTCCCGGGGGTTGGCGCAGGCTTCCCCCGCCGCCACTCGCGGAGCTCCTCAACTCCGAAAATATTCATCACATTTTTGTTCCACCATCACTTCTCGTAAAACTGTCAATATTCGAAATCTACACAGCTGATTTCTCACCTCAAAACTTCCCAGAAGTGTATTTAGTGACACCTCTTCCTTTCAGACTGCAAGCCAAGATAGTGCATGGATCCCCCCCAATGCCTGTTGGTGCATATTCGATACGTACCTAGGAACAATTTGCAAGCCATGGTTTCTCGTTTATGCCTGTTGTCGCTAATTTGCATCATACCTACATCATACCTTAATTTATATCTTTTCTATGTTCTATAGACAAATTAACAATCTTCACTTAATTTAACATCAGCTTGAAAGAAAATGAAAACACAAATAATTTTCTTTTTTATTGAAAAACAATTCATGGAATGACACCTGAATTTTTGACGCCCTCCATGAATGGCGCTCTCCATGAAGGTTCTTCGACTTCCTTGTCCTCACCCTCGGGTTTCTGCTGCCTTAGGTATTCACTAAGCTCATCTTTGGGGGCCATCTTCCTGATGTACACCTGGATCTTCGTTGTTTCATCCTGGACAGTGGTCTTGACACTCACTAGCCCTCGGCCTCCCTCACTACGCTTGGTGTACAGTCTCAGAGTGCTGGATTTGGGGTGAAACCCTCCATGCATTGTGAGGAGCTTTCTTGTCTTGACGTCAGTGGTCTCTATCTCCTCCTTTGGCCAGTTTATCATACCAGTGGGGTATGTGATGACCTCAGGGCGTATGTGTTGATGGCTCAGATCTCATTCTTCCCATTCAGCTGACTTTTCAGGACCTCGCTTACTCTCTGTAGGTACTTTGTGGTGGACTTCCTTGCTGCCTCATCATGGTTTCCATTAGCCTGCGGTACCCCAAGTATTTTGTAGCTGTCTTGAACATCTGCATGTGGCCTTCTGGTAGTTCAACCCGCCTGGCTCTGATCATTTTCCCTCTTTTTGATACCATGCGGCCACACCTGTCCAGTCTGAACAATACTCCAATGTTGTTGCTGTAGAACCTTGTATATATATATACACAACCACACCAGCTGTATATATATATATATCATTATCATTATCATTATCTCTATTTCTAAGTGCTAAGTAACCTAACGTCCCGATCAATGAGTAAACATCAGATTTGCTGGGAATTAACTAATCAACATCTGGAGGGATGGGTTAAATGGAGAGAATGAATTCCGCAACATGTATGTGACAATAAAGTATCTTCTTCTTCTTCGAATATATTGAATAAAACACACTCTTATTAAAATTCATCCAATTTAGTTATAATCTGGATAAAGCCACCAAATTCTTAAAAGAACTCAAGCACAGAGAGAGGAACAAAGAAATAAACACATTATATAAACACAGGTCTGGATGCAAAACAGGCCACATCAGGTCTGGATTCTGTAGACAGACACAAACATGAGCACATCGCTCTCAAACACTGCCAAGTTGTTCACCAGTCAAGAGCTGTGACACAACAGCATGGCTCTGTTGATAAATAAAAAGTAAAAGTTACGTTGCGTTCTCTGGTGGACCGGATCCGCTGTTAGCTGTAAACACACCACAAGGCTAATGCTAACGTTGCTATGTGGCTGTGTTTTAATGTTTTAATAACTGGGTCTGTTTTTTTGGAGAGGAGATGACTTCAGAGGTAATTCATCTCCCAGTTGAACTATGTCAGGGCTCTGAAGTGGAGTGGACCCAGAACAACTCTCATCAGCTGTTAGCTGTAAACACTAGCAGGACTAAATTTACGGTACGGCTGTGTTAAAAGTATAGCACAACATCACTGCTCTGTAATAATGTTATGCTTTATTAAAAGTCACATAATTTAAAAAAATAGCTATATAATGTCAGTCCAGTGACTGTTACCTGACAACCGACCTGCCTCTCTTCTCCGGCACTGGCAGTAACTCAGGCTGCCAAATGAACGTAAGACTCCGAGGAGGACCCATATTCATGTCTACTCCACAGAGGCTGAGCTGTCACGTGACAATGAATGACTCAAACCTAGAGACCCACAGTTGAGAGTAGTGAACTAATCAATTAAGCTTCCGGTGCCACCTGCTAACCACAGCCTGTAGCCTGTCACATAACAAACGAACGATTCAAACCCACAGCTGAGAGTAGTGAACTAATCATTTCTATTTCCTGTGCTGACGGAGCCCATGCAGCTGCCGTATGATGACTGAACTTAAGATTCCAAGACTATTCATGCATAAATGAAAATAAACAAATTACTCCCTCAGACTACTCGTTCCTCCTTAGTCATATTCAAGATTAGGTCAAATGAACGAAAAGTTCTTTGAATGATGCAACACTAGAGATTGGCTGGATGTGCAGGCTTTCCCTTTGCTTGCTTCATTACAGACTTTAGTGCATGTGGGGACTTCAGTCTAACACTTCGCTCGCTTACTATGTTATACTGTCTAAACATGCGACTGAATATAAATAAATGTAAGAAAGTGTTTCCTGCTGACATACACTGATTCTCTGTGACTTAAATTGTCTCCATAAATTAAGTTAATAACAAATAAGAGAAAAGAGAAATCTTTCTAATAAATTAATAAAGTTCTTCATGGTGCTTTTGTTGTTCAAACCTACAATGAACACATATTTTAACCAGACAGTCAATCATAAAACAAATCAAATATACTTGAGTTTAATGTGTTATCTGTCATGCTGTGTCGTGATCAGTCCAATCAGCTGCATTGTTCAATCAATATAACGCAACCCAAAAAGTGGCTGTGTCGGTCAGTAAAAGACTTCCAAAGGATGCACTTGTGTATCCTCACTCATAGCTCCTTAGAGATCATGCCTCGATCTTTGCTCCTTGGAGCAGAAATAAGGAGATCTGGGGCAGTCTCCAAGATGGCGGACCAGAACAACTTTTATTTCAAGGGAGGAACAAGGAGCGCCCACCTGGATTCCTGTGCAGCATATAGTTGGCTTCCACAGCAGTGATCTGGGAGACTGTAGTGAAGACATGTGCACAATGGACCGCTGCTCTCTCCAGGCAGTAACGATGGTAGATCTGCCTATCACCTGCCTCCTTGTCAATGTTGAACTGCAACAAACACACATGCACACACAGGGGACAGGGCAATACAGTGCAAGTGCAGCAATGGTTTAAATGATTCCCATTTTTTACCTTGTAGGATACATGTAGTATTAGCATACAAAAACATATTCAAAAATGTATTCCTTCAATATAATGCAATATATATATATATATATATATATATATATATATATATATATATATATATATATATATATATACATATATAATTTTTCTTCTGCTGTTGCACCATTTTTGTATATCTACACTGTTTTGGAAATTGTTACATTTGATGGAATGCTACCTTGCACTTTACCTGAACTCATGTAAGCCTGTTTATTAGAACAAGACTACAGGAAAAGGGAAGAAGTCAAGTTTGTAACATGCATTAATAGGATGAGGTTACGCATACAGCGGGAGAGAAAGAATAGAAAGGAGCTCAGTGCAACATGGGAAGTCCCCTGGCAGTCTAGGCCTATAGCAGCATAACTAAGGTGTGGTTAAAACAGTGAGTCGGTTTATGAACACTTTGAGAAAAGCCAATTGAATCTAATAGAGAGACAAACACAGTACTCAGACAATCATTCTCAAAGTCCACATCAATGCTGTTGTGTTGGTAGCATGTAAGTAGTATGTATGTATGGAATTAGGACACAGAGGTGTACATGAAAAGGAGACAAATTTCATGATACGGAGAACATGGGATACACAAAAACAATATTCAACTAATTTATTAGTTTACCAATTTATTTTGATTTTTAATGATAATATTTATTTCTAGGACTGGATCTAGCAATTTGGCTCCATGGTCTGCTTTGCTTCCTCTATCCTGGCTGCATAGTGTGTCACAGTCAATTAAGCCAAAAATGCTTATTAATATAATTCCATTCATAGAATAGGTGAAGTTCCTCTGGACTGGCTGAGGGTTAGAAGCACCTTGTCTGTCAATGATCCATTCAGCCAGGAAGTGGCCTTTAGCTCTACGCTGACCTTTTAGGATGTGAACAGCAGAGAGCCAATTACAAACATCACACTGACCCCTCCACACACAACTCAACATCACTAATGATGCTCTAAGTGGTTGTAAAATGCTGCGATTTTTAGCCTGAACCTTTGGATGTAAAGATGAATTTGATGTAACAGAAATGTGTGTGTGTGTGTGTGTGTGTGTGTGTGTGTGTGTGTGTGTGTGTGTGTGTGTGTGTGAGCTCTAAATGCTAAAGTTGTTCCTGAACATTTGAAGACACCTGTTTTAAACAAGCAGCAAGAAACTCTGTTTGGGACTGTGAGCTGCACTTTATCTGAGGTGCTGAAGTTAATGTGTGGGTTTGTGGGGAATAACGTTACTAGCATATCATGAGAGAGATTCTGAATGTGCACAAAGTTTTGTGTTTTACAGTAGCTATTGTCCAGGAGTCCAGGAGTTTCTAACTGAATTAAAATAAATTAATTTTTCATTGAGGTGAAAAGGTACCACATGCACGTTTAAAGAGGTTACTTCCCCAAAGACACAGAGGAACATATCTGAAAGCAACACAGAATGCCCGAGAACCTTCTGCATTATATTATATTTAGTAGTAATCTGAGATTTCTGGTAGTTTTGGCGTTCATGCTCACACAAGTCCACTGCAACTCTCTTCCAGCGTCACATTGGTGTGAAGATGAGAGGTTCCTTTTGTTGTGTTCATTTTAGTTCACCACACTGCTGACATGATGTCACAAGTTTATCTATCCCTGCAGAGTCCTGTGGTTTGTATTTGTGACAGGGTCAGAAATTGTCTTAGTACAAGTGTTTTTTATTGGTTTATTCGTGTGTTGGACACAAAGGACACAAAGGACAGCAGCAAGCAACAGTGGCAGGAAGCAGCAGTGGTGGTGGGAGGGACAAGACAGCTAAAGGGAAGTAGCCGGGACGGTTCGGACCGAGCCAGTGGCGACGAAGAATGATACAAAGCCAGGTAACTGAAATACGAGAGTTCAGGCGACAACAGCAGGCGACCGATGTGACATCACTCAGGCCGAAATCCGTGAGTACAGTCTTTACATTCAGACAACAGGCACAGATAGGCAGCTGAGTAGGAGTTACTCTAGAGGCAGGATTGCTGAGAACTCGACCTGGTGTTTACAGAGTTGACGAGGTTGGAGCTGACGGTGGTGCCTGGGGGACCAACAGAAGTAGCCAATCTGAAGGGAACTGGATGTTTGAGACGTTGCGGGACTTGCGTTGTTGGAGGGTCTTCCTGTAAAAGAGAGGCTTCCTCCCAGTGAAGCTCCGCTGAATGAATAAAGGTTTCTATCTCTTGATAGAATATTTTTATATTTCATCCTGACCACTGTGGTTCCAGCTGAAATGACGTTATTCTTAACACAATAGCATTATATTCATGCAGGCTGCCCTGCAGCCTCTGTGACTTAGGGAAGAGATCTTAATTGACGGAGCTATTTCTGAGATGTATCTGTATAGATTAATTTAATTATCCTAAATGTTTTCACATAGGCTATTTATGGAAGATATTATTGGACTTTAATGTGTACTATGATGCGTAAATATTTTACTATCCACAAATGCAAATATTTTTACATTTGTGTAAAATCATATCCACAAAAATACAAAGTGACTACAGGCATTTGCAGATTGCTTGCTGTCAATTTGTGGGTCACAATATATTTGTAACTTCCTTTTTACCCATTTGTGGAATTTTGTCCAATGTGTACTGCGGCGATCTGTAAAAAAATGGAATTGACGGGATGAGGATTTTCTGCAATATATCACTGAGCCTTTCCCTTTCTGTCTCCCCATTTAACTACTTAGCATGGCTATTTTACTTGTCAAAAAATACGGAGCCAGGGTGGGGTTAATCAGTGTAGTGAACAAACCAGCGTTTGTTTAATTATTTTATGCCAAAAGGAAGAATTCAGCACCTCTCTCTTTGTCTCCCTAAGAAAGGGTGAGATTAGTTATTTTACACCAAGGAGGGGTTCATTCCAAGATACGGCCTCTCTGACCTGCAGTGGAAAGACAGCTTTGGTTGTGTAAAAGGACCCTTGCATAGACTCAAGCAGACATGCTAGGCTCAAAACTGTTTACTCTGAGATGTATCCAATCACTCTGACCCTAAAAGTGTCACGAAAGACACTCCACAGGAAGACAAGGACAAGGTAGCCATAGTAACAACATTCCCATGGCAATGGTTGTGTAAGTGTAATATAATTTTTCACTGCATGCATAATAGGCCTAGACGGCAGGGGCATCTGGGGTGTGATGTTGCAGCCTTGCAAAATGAAGAGATGTGGTTTCTTGACACTTCCAGAGAGGTTTTTACATCATATTACACATAAAAGAAGAATCCAAAGTTTGAAGTCGATCGGACTAATTCTCTAGGAGGAGTTTGTTCAAGTAAAGAGTGTGTAAATCGCCAAAAATGACCATAAAATGGACGAATTTGTTGGGTTTAGGGCACCACTTCCTTCACAGGGAGTGTGTGCATATGCATGGTCAACTGTCCTGACCTCTCACCTTATCCAGGTTGTTGTAAAAGTCGGTATTCCCAGCACAGAGGTATCGTCCCAGCAGTGTGGCATGTGTGGTAAAGACCGTTGCCATGGGAATTTTGCGGGAGCGAGAGAGAATAAGCCCTGGACCAGTCTGCCATTCGTGGAAATGACCGATGACATTGGGCTTGTCTCCCAGCTGGTCTGTTAACTGGAAAAAAAAGATGAGTTGTTCACTGGTTCACACTGTAACAGGATGAAATGTAGGGACTTCTCTGATGAGGAGTGTGCTGAAAAGCAAGCTATACACAAGCTTACCTCTTTGAAGAACCAGGCAATCAGGGAGCCCAAGATGAGTGAGTCGTTGGCCTCTCGGTCGTGGTAGGGCAGGCCGATGCTGCAGGTCTGCCACAGATCCCCCTTCCAGCGGTCCAGGTTCCAGGCTGCAGAGCCAATGTCAAACAGGATCACATAGGGGCTGCCCTCGATCAGCCAGCGGCCAAAATGGACCTGCAGCATCACCATCAGCAAAGGAAGCCCACAGACAGAAGCACAATTTTAGAAATCAATTTTCAAAATCAGATGCCAGTGTGCTTGGGTAAACTAAAGAGATACAGTTTTTGTTACTTGTATAGCTGTTGACAGACACTTTTCTGGCCAGTAACAGTGTCATAAAAAGTTACCATTGTCTTAAGGAGAAGAATTAACTGCATATAGTAGTTATTTGGTAAAAGTTCTATGTTTAAAATTCTACTTATAAGGGTTGTGTGTGATTGTAATCCAATAAACTTTCAGCCAAAAAGGAAAAGGTCTAAAGAGTATAAACAGAAAAGAATGTTGTATGATCAGGCAAAGGAGGAAGTGTTTCAACATTGTGATTGGGCCTTGCCACCACCTCTGTCCCCTTGTTTTCCTCTGTTTCTCCTCCCTGCTGTCTCTGTCTGTTGTATGTGGTGTGTGTGTGCATGTGTGTGTGTGTGAGTGTGTATGTATATACATATACACATACATACATCATACATCTACATACACATAAAATAAGATTAAAGAAGACAAAGAATTAAACAAAAGAAAGTTGAATACGGGCAATATACCTTTTCCACTTTCCCCAAATTTCCTTAAATTTAGTTTTCTGTAGCCTCACAGAGAAAGGGATTCTTTCCATCACAAATATCTCATACACAATATCGTACCAGTCCTCTATAGATCGACTGTCGCCATTTCTTAATTGCTTTCCTAGCTGCTACACTCAGTAAACAAAACAGGTATTATGTTTTAATATTAGCAGATGTTAAATGTAGAAACCCAAAGAGTAGTTCATCCCAAATAAAAGGAACTTTCATCCCAAATATTTTCACTAGTTCCCCTTCGAGGGAACTCGAACTGCGTGGGTTACAACACTATGGGAACGCCTCTAGACCTGTAGCAGGTCTGAATGTGAATGAAATCACTCCAATCCTATTGGTTTGTAGCTAGAACGGTAGGGTGTGACGGAATAACCGGAGGAGTATAAAGCACACCTGTACACACTCATCATTAGCTTTTTTCTATTCAGCAGGCGTCTGTATGTTGTTTGAAGAAAGCTCCAGTCCTATAAGCAGTGTGTCTTACCTGAGAAGAAGTCTACCAGAAAGTATGTCCGGCAACCAGAGGTACAGAAGGTGTGTTTTTCCTTGCCCTCAGTACATCACGGTTGGAGAGATGTGTGTCTATGTTGGGGATGGAGCACGCCCAGGCAGCTCTCGAGGGGGCTGCCTGCGGCCATTGCGAAGCCCTTTTCATGCAGGTACTGAGGTCCCACATAGCTCTCTCTTTTCCGAGGATGGCCGGATGTGTTCTCCCCGTGGTGCGGGCCCGGTCGCTGAGGCGGCCCGGCGGCTTCACTCGTGGGGTTCACAGCGTGATCTGTTGGAGGATTTCGGGACGGCTGAGGTTTTTTCCCGACCTTCATCCGCTGGCTCCGACGCTTCCTTTCCTTGTTCGGTTTCTCCCGCTCGTGGTTTGGATCTGGAGACGCTGCAGCAATCGGACTCCGAGGAGGCAGCATAGTGGACGATGACTTCCAGGTGTCGGGGCGGCGTCATCAGAGAGGCGGCGCCCGACTATGATGAGCTGCTGGAGTTGGTGACTAGAGCCGTGGCTAAGCTCAACAATCAACTGGCCAGAGAGAGAGCAGAAGGAGCAGACACCACAGGCTAGTGGTAGCTTAGGAGAAGGTTTTCTTAAGCACCACGCGCCACCTCCACGCCGGTCTCTGCCATTCTTTCCTGATTTACCTGATGAACTAGTAAATCATGGGGCTGACCCTTCTCTACACGGCTTTCCACACCTCAATCACTGAACTAAAGTAATGTGGTGGGGGTTAGGGACAGTGGTTAGGTGAGGATGCCTCGGGTGGAGGATGCGCTTGCGAGCTATCTCTCCCCTCGACTTGCGTCCTCCCTGGAGAAGCCGGCGTTACCCTCCTTGCCGTGTCGCAGGTCCGAGCTTGCACACCATGGCGGTGCTTCAAGCCTACCAAGCTGACCTGCTACAGGAGATGGTTCGGGGGGGGGTCCCCACCCCCCCGGAGGCCGACCGAGGTTCCCTCCACCGTGGCAACGGGTTATGTTATCCCGCCGTTCACACGTTCGGGACGCACCTGCCACCATCGAGTCCACGCCGTACTTCCTGCCCTGAGGGTCTGCAGTCAGGCGGCGTCCAGACTCACTCACCATGGATCTTCGGCGGCTCTCCCCTGCCGTTCTGGTGCTTCAGGGGTCCACCAGAAGATTACACGAGACACCGACCACCAGCCCCAAGGGGCTGGTTCCGTTGGCAGACTTTGCAGAAGGCTTGGCGGAGCCTGACGAACATTTCTCCGCGAGTCCTGCGCACTGCCACAGATGGGTATCGACAACAGTTCAAAACCCGCCCTCCAAAATTCACCAGGGTGGTTTGGACTGTGGTCCACCCGGAGCAAGGTCTGGTGTTGGGACAGGAAGTTCTTACTCTGCTGAGGAAAGGGGCCGTGGAACGTGTCTCCCCCCCAGACAGAGACTTCATAGTCCCCAAGGAGGACGGAGGGCTAAGCCCTATTTACGCACATCCAATCTGAGGATTGGTTCGTCACGATAGATCTAAAGACGCGTCTTCATCCGTCCTTCTCACAGGAAGTTCCTGAGGTTCGCCTTTGGGGGTGTGGCTTACCAGTATCAGGTTCTTCCAGTCGGCCTGGCACTTCCCCTCGCACATTCACCAAATGTATGGATGCAGCACTGGCCCCGCTGAGGCTCCAGGGCATCCGGATTTTCAACTACATCAACGACTGGCTGATCCTAGCTCAGTCTCGGGAGTTGGCAGTTCCACATCGAGATGTCGTTCTGGCTCATCTGCTGCGTTTAGGGCTGAGGCTCAACGCAAAGAAGAGTGTGCTGGTGCCCACCCAACGGACTATGTTCCTGGGGGTAGTGTGGGACAACGATGCGGGCACAATTGTCTCCGGCATGTGTCGACACCATATTGGCTGCCGTGAAGGGAGTGAAGTTAGGCCACGCCATCACTAGAAAACACTTTCAACGAGTGTTGGGTCTCCTGGCGGCTGCTTCCACTGTAATACCATCTGGACTGCTGCACATGAGACCCCTGCAGTGGTGGCTAAGGACCAAGCCAAGTTTCCGTCTGATTTGGGTTACGCGCAAGTGTCTTCGTTCCCTATCAGTTTGGAAGGAAACTTGGTTTCTATCCCAGGGCTGGGGCGCGGTCATGGATGGCCGCTTTGCAAGGGAATCCTGGCAGGTGCATCAGTCCGAGTGACATATCAATTGTCTCGAGATGTTGGTGGTGTTCCAGGCTCTAAGGAGTTTCCTGCCCGATCTCCAAGGCCACCACCTCCTGGTTCATTGCGACAACACAGCTGTGGTGGCCTATCTGAATCTTTAGGGCAGTCTGCGCTCACGCCCTCTGAACAGACTGGCACGTCAGATCCTCCTGTGGTCCCAGCACAGATTACTGTCGCTCAGGGCGATGTATCTCCCCAGGACGCAGAATCAGGGAGCAGACCTGCTGTCGAGGCAGGGGCTGTGGAGAGTTCAGTCCCATAGACGTGGATTTGTTCGCGTCTCGAGAGACTACGCACTGCCCGCTATGGTTTTCTCTCGTTCCTCCAGCCCCATTGGGTCTGGACGCCATGGTGCACACGTGGCCGAGGCTACGTCTGTACGCATTTCCCCCAGTCGCTCTGCTCCCGGGGGTTCTGGAGCGGGTCCGCCAGGACAATGTAAACCTACTGCTCGTAGCCCCGTTCTGGCCGACCCGGGTGTGGTTCTCTGACATCATGTCGCTCCTGGATGGCCCGCCGTGGCAGGCTCTGAGGAGAGACCTGCTGTCCCAGGCGCAGGGCCGGATTCTGCACCCTTGCCCCGCCGTATGGCAACTGTAGGTCTGGCCCCTGAGGGGGCACAGTACCTAGAGGCGGGTCTAACAGCTGGAGCAGTCGAGACCCTCCTCAGCTCCAGGGCCCCGTCCACACGGAGGATGTGAAGTGGAGTGTTTTCTCCACTTGGGGTAGGGAGTGGTCGGTGGATCCTGTTACTTGCCCAGTGATTCAGGTACTTGAGTTCCTCCAGGATCGGTTCTCTGCCGGTCTTTCCCCTTCCACCCTCAAGGTGTACGTGGCAGCTGTTTCTTCTTTCCACGCCCCTCTGAGGTAGGGGTCTTTGGGGAAACTTCCTTAGGTTGTACGTTCCCTCCGTGGTGCCCGGAGGATGAGACCTGCGACTCGGTCCAAGGTGGGATCTGGTGGTGGTTCTTGGGGCGTTGGCTGAGACCCCCTTCGAACCCCTGGAGTCAGCTGAGGCTAAGCACTTGACTCTCAAGATGGCCTTTCTCCTTACTATCACCTCTCTGAGGAGGGTGGGGGATCTCCAAGCGCTTTCGGTTCCCGCAAACCCTGGAGTTTGCTCCGGGGAATATTAGGGCTATCCTGCACCCTCGTCCAGGATACATCCCTAAAGTGCCTTCTTGTGCGGCAGGGTCCACAGTGCGGCAGGCATTTCATCCTCCACCTCATGTGACGGCGGAGGACGGGAGACTTCATCTGCTCTGCCCTGTCAGAGCACTGAGTATTTACTCTCTGAGGTCCTCCCGATGGAGGAAGGCTACCAGCTGCTAGTGTGTTTCGGGTCCCCCAGGGCTGGGCTCCCTGCATCCAAACATACTATTAGCAACTGGATTGTTCAGACTATTCCCTGGCCTATCAGGTGCGCGGTTTGCCTTCACCTGTGGCTGTGAGGGCTCATTCTACCAGAGGCATGGTGGCCTCTCGAGCCCTCCTTTCTGGGGCTTCTTTGTAGGATGTTTGTGTAGCGGCTGGCTTGGCCACTCCGCACACATTCATTCGGTTTTACAGTCTTGACCTTCCTTCGGCACCTGGCACTCGTGCGCTCGCCTCTTAGTCGTGCCACTCTATTGCACACTGGGGCAGGCGGGGTTTTCGGCACGGTTTAGTGGGTATCTCGTTCCCATAGTGTCGTAACCGACGCGGTTCGAGTTCCCTCGAAGGGGAACATCTTTGGTTACGTATGTAAACCTGGTTCCCTGAGAAGGTGAACGAGACACTGCGTCGGTCCGCCGCACCTCTCTCCCCGCCTGTAGCGCCTGCTTCATAGGTTAAGCTAATGATGAGTGTGTACAGGTGTGCTTTATACTCCTCCGGTTATTCCGTCACACCCTACCGTTCTAGCTACAAACCAATAGGATTGGAGTGATTTCATTCACATTCAAACCTGCTACACCTAGAGGCGTTCCCATAGTGTCGTAACCGACGCAGTGTCTTGTTCCCCTTCTCGGGGAACCAGGGTTAAATACGTAACCCAAAACGTTCTGTGTAGAGCCAGAAAGCATTCACGATTGGACAAGCCCAAAACAAATGAAAGTGATTTGCCTTGTAGACCTTGTAGAGTCTTGAGATTATTCTAAGCCCTGGATTAGCCCCATAGGCACTAATAAAAACATTTAAGAGTTCATTCTCAAACAGTTTTTGGCATTCAGGAATAGAACTACTAATATGGTGACGTACCTGAAGAAATCTGAAGAAGTCACTATTATTTAAACCATGTTGTCTCTTCAATACTTCAAAGCTGTTCACTGACCTCTGACTATAAAATATGCAATATGACGAGAGACTTTATACCATCTCTTATAGCTAATATCTAATTTACTTGGAGTAAATTAAAACCACAAGAGCAATAGTGCAAACGAATAGGAGAGTAAAATGTGGACTCTTAAACATCAGGGCCCGTATTTATAAAGAATCTTAAGGCAAAGAGTAGCTCCTAGTGACGAAATTCTAAGAAAATTCTTAGAAATGTGAGCGTTTACTCTTAAAATTAAAGAAAAAATCCTTGTAAAGAAAAAAGTAATTCATAAAGCATCTTAACACTTAAAAGAGCTCTTAAGGTCAGAATTGTTAGGAGCAAGGATGAGGACTTTTAAGAGGCTTAAGAGTTTCTTTAGTAGAGGAGAAAATGGCAGAAAGACGAAGAGGGAGAAGAAATGTGTTGCAGACAATGGATGACAGTGAGTTAATCAAACGCTATAGATTAGATCGTGCAGGGATCATGTTTGTGACTGATCTTATTAGAGACGCGCTAACATCTCCGACACAGAATCACTAAGAATCACTAAGATAAAATTTTTTGTCTTTTCCTTGCTCAGAGTTGCTCTCAGATCAGTCCTTGATTGCCCAGATCTCTTTCTTCTAAAGGTGTACTAATAAATGAACTAATATCAGATTATGATATTGATTTATTGTGTCTTACTGAAACCTGGCTGGGTGATGGAGAATATGTGAGCCTAAATGAATCCACCCCTCCCAGTCAGATTAATACTCATATTCCTCGAGGCACAGGGCAAGAAGGTGGAGTTGCAGCTATCTTTGACTCTAGCCTAGTAATCAGCTCTAAACCTAAACTAAATTATAACTCATTTGAAAGCCTTGTTCTTAGTCTTTCACACCCAAGCTGGAAATCACTGCAACCAATTCTATTTGTTATAGTGTACAGAGCACCTGGTCTGTCCTCTGAATTCTTATCTGAATTTGCAGAGTTTTTGTCAACGTTAGTCCTTAAAACGAACAAAGTTATTATCATAGGGGACTTAAGATTCATGTGGATGTAGAGAATGACAGCTTTAGTACTGTGTTTATCTCTCTATTAGATTCAATTGGCTTCTCTCAGAGTGTTCATGAACCGACTCACTGTTTTAACCACACCCTCGACCTTGTTCTGGTATATGGTATTGAAATTGAACATTTAATAGTGTTCCCACAGAATCCCTCTTTATCTGACCACTGTTTGATAACTTTTGAGCTTGTATTGCTGAACTACTCTCCATTGAGCAAAAATTTCTATACAAGATGTCTGTCTGATAGTGCTATAACTAAATTTAAGGATGCAATTCCATCAGCTCTAAATTCATTATCAGGTCACAAATTAACAGAGGACTCTTACGCGAATTTCAGTCCCTCCCAAGTCGATCATCTTGTTGATAGTGCTGCAGGCTCGCTGCGAACAACACTGGACTCTGTAGCCCCTCTACAAAAGAAAATACTAAAACAAAGACAGTTAGCTCCATGGTATATACTGAAACTCGCAAATTAAAGCAAATATCGCAGACACTTGAGAGGAATTTGGCGTTCCACCAAACTGGAAAATTCTCGTTTAATTTCGCAAGATAGTCTTAAAACTAGGAAGGCCCTCTGTAATGCCAAAGCAGCGTACTACTCGTCATTAACAGAGGAAAATAGGAACAACCCCAGGTTTCTTTTCAGCACTGTAGCCAGGCTGACAGAAAGTCACAGCTCTATTGAGCAAAGTATTCCCAAAGCTCTCAGTAGTTACGACTTCATGAGCTTCTTTAATGATAAAATTCTAACTATTAGAAACAAAATCCACCAAGACCTGCCCTCAACTGGCACCGACTTATCTCTAAACTCAGGAAACTTAAAAACAGCTGTAAAACCAGTTATATGTTTAGACTGCTTTGCTTCCCTCAATCTTTACCAATTAACGTCAATAATTTCTTCATCTAAACCATCAACTTGCCTCTTAGACCCCATCCCGACTAGGCTGCTTAAAGAAGTTTTACCCTTAGTCAGCACTTCTCTACTAGATTCAATTCAATTCAATTCAATTTTATTTATATAGCGCCAAATCACAACAACAGTTATCTCACAGCGCTTTTCATAAAGAGCAGGTCTAGACCGTACTCTGAAGTTATTTACAGAAGCCCAACAATTCCCACCAGCCTATTGATAAAGATAGATTGAGATAGAGTGGCTGTACTATGAATAAATTTGTCTGTCCCTGATCCTCCCCCCTTCCCCCTCACTTCCTGCGGGTGTTGCTGGCTCTGGAGCTGTGGAGTCTGGACCTGTTGTTGGGAGTCTCCTGCTGCCCCCGTGTTCCTGCTCGACGCCCTCTGCTGCAGTTGCAACTGCTATTACTAGTCCTATTGCTATTATTACTGTTAGAATTAATATCACTAAACATTACTACAAATATCTGTACCATTTTTCATTCAGTCTATAGCACCATTACCTTTATTGTCTGTACCTCTATGTGTATACTGTGTAGGTTGCCTCCCTCTGCTCTCTCTCTCCTGCTCTCTCTCTCTCTTGCTCTCTCCCTCTCTCTCTCCCCCTCACCCCCAACTGGTCGAGGCAGATGGCCGCCCACCCTGAGCCATGGTTCTGCTCGAGGTTTCTGCCTCTTAAAAGGAAGTTTTTCCTTGCCTGTGTCGCCTAGTGCTTGCTCTTGGTTGGAATTGTTAGGCTTCTGTAAATAACTTCAGAGTATGATCTAGACCTGCTCTTCTATGAAAAGTGCTGTGAGATAACTGTTGTGATTTGGCGGTATATAAACAAAACTGAAATGAACTGAATTGAATTAAAGTCATGGTCACATAAACACCATCTCGGGATCTCGGGCCATTTTTACCATGCATGTTTAAGCAATCTTTTATCTCCTAACCTTGCCTGAAATCCTCAATTTCTGTCCATCTTGCCTGATAGTCAGAGTTGAATCAACAAAACAAAATTCTCAATCTTTTAAACATGAGAACGCTAGCCCTCCCTATCCTTCGCTAGTTGGAGAGTTTGAAATTTTATGTTTGGTTTTCTCCCTTGCCAAATAAATCTCATTAGTAGCTTGTCCCACTCATTAAAACTGTCTATCACTATTTCAACTGGAAGGGTCTGGAATAGGTATAGTATTCTAGGTAAGATGTTATATCGTCCTGTATTTTCTGATTCAGTTGGATAAAATTTAAGTCATACAACTTGAATCTTTGACAGTGGTTCCACCTAATTATCTCATACATGTGCTGGTCATATAATTAGAATATCATCAAAAAGTTGATTTATTTCAGTAATTCTATTCAAAAGTGAAACTTGTATAATGTATACATTCGTTGCACACAGACTGACATATTTCAAGTGTTCATTCCTTTTAATTTTGATGATTATAACTGACAACTAATGAAAACCCCAAAATCAGCATCTCAGAAAATTAGAATATTGTGAAAAGGCTCAATATTGAAGACACCTGGTGCCACACCTTAATCAGCTAATTAACTCAAAACACCTGCAAAGGCCTTTAAATGGTCTCTCAGTCTAGTTCTGTAGGCTACACAATCATGGGGAGACTGCTGATTTGACCGCTGTCCAAAAGACGACCATTGACACCTTGCACAAGGACGGCAAGACAGAAAAGGTCATTGCTAAAGAGGCTGGCTGTTCACAGAGCTCTGTGTCCAGGCACATTAATAGAGAGGCCAAGGGAAGGAAAAGATATGGTAGAAAAAAGTGTGCAAGCAATAGGGATAACAGCACCCTGGAGAGGATTGTGAAACAAAACCCATTCAAAAATGTGGGGGAGAATCACAAAGAGTGGACTGCAGCTAGAGTGAGTGCTTCAAGAACCACCACACACAGACGTATGCAAGACATAGGTTTCAGCTTTCGCATTCCTTGTGTCAAGCCACTCTTGAACAAGACACAGAGTCAGAAGCGTCTTGCCTGGGCTAAAGACAAAAAGGACTGGACTGCTGCTGAGTGGTCCAAAGTTATGTTCTCTGATAAAAGTAAATTTTGCATTTCCTTTGGAAATCAAGGTCCCAGAGTCTGGATGAAGAGAGGAGAGGCACAGAATCCATGTTGCTTGAAGTCCAGTGTAAAGTTTCCACAGTCAGTGATGGTTTGGGGTGCCGTGTCATCTGCTGGTGTTGGTCCACTGTGTTTTCTGAGGTCCAAGGTCAACGCAGCCGTCTACCAGGAAGTTTTAGCATCCCAAAGAATTTGTGGGGACACTTCCTCATTATCATTTTCCTCAAAATAGTCTTTCATGTCCTTCTTTATTTGCTGCCTACTGTGGTTCAAAATCTCTATATTTAGCCTCCAGACAGTGTTCTTTTTCTCATAGCCTAAAACTACCGACAATGAGACTGGTGCATGGTCTGACAGATCCCTGTTCCTGATATTGCAGTTCAGCACTCTATGCAAATCTCTTTGGAACAAGAAGTAACTGGTAAAGAAGTAATGAAGCCTGGAGTAAACAGAGTAAGGGTGGGAGAAAAAGGTGTAGTTTGTTATGTCTGGATTCAATTCTCTCCACATGTCTAAAAGTCCCAGGTCAACATTAATTAAATGTTTTTGGCAGTTCTTTTCTCTCCTGTAAGGCAAGGTCTTGATGAATCTAAAGCAGGTTGGAGTGTAACATTAAAGTCGCCACCACAAATGAGGATACCTTGAGTTTCAAAAGTTAATAATTCAATAATCTGTGTGTAGAAATTCCAATCAGACCCTGGAGGGATATAGACATTCAAAAAGGTAAATAAAACTCCTTGTAAGTATCCCCAGACCAGTACAGAGCTTCCATCAGTGGCGGCTGTGGCTCAGGGGTTGCCCGTTAATCGGAAAGTCAGCGGTCCTCAAGGCTGCGTGTCAAAGTGTCCTTGGGCAAGATACTGAACCCCTGGTGGCTGTTCCACCAGTGTATGAATGTGTGTGAATGTTAGTTTCTGTTTGAGCACTTAGGCTCAGTGAGTGAATGTGTGTGAATGCTGAATGGCTTTGAGTGGTCGAATAGACTAGAAAGGCACTATACAAATACGGAGCATTTACATACATGCACTCTTACTTAAAATTCAAAAAGTCACTACCCCTATTTTTGAGACCTGTCGACAGGAGGATGAATATTTCCATTTCTTGAGTTTTTCATGTTCCAGATTTGTCAAATGTGTCTCTTGTAAGAGAGTTACTTCTACTCCCTCCCTCTTTAGCTTCTCCATCACTTTAGTCCTCTTGATTGAGATTCCCTGGCCTTTAACATTATATGTACTTATTTTAATCGTTTTGGTATTACGCATTATGTACCACTAAGTGTGTTTTGATCACCCTAATGCCAAAAAAACTTGCATCTTACAACCCTGGTGCTACTCAGAACGGTAGCCCAAACACAAGAAATAGGCAACACTTCAACCTGACAATACATACAAAGAACAAAACTAACTTCCAATAATAAGGCCTCTTTTCTAGCCTTATGCTGTTGCGTGGGTCCATAATGTCCTGAGGTGGCCTGACATCAAAAAACATGCCTAAACCATTAACTTCGCTGAAATCCTCAGTTATATTCAGAGGCGAATCAACTTACTGCCAGCTATAACCTTCTCAATAACATTTTCAGCTAAGTGTTTCTAACACAGTAGAGAGTTACTTATCCAAAGTCCCGGCACGGAAAGTCTGGAGTCAGTCCTAGATGCCCCTTTTGGCCTCCATCTGCACCTGAAGTTTCACCAGTTGCGTTAAAACATCCTCCATTGACTGGATCCGGGTCTCTGCTGCATTAATCCGCTCCTCGGTTTCTTCCACTCTTTTGTTCATTTTGTTGATATCCTCTTTAATGCTGTTTAATTGCTGGCTGGAGTCTCTCCTGAATTTCCTTAGTTCTTTTAGGATTACACCTAGGTGCGCCCCCTGGTTTATCTCTGAGTCTGTGCCCATGTGTTCCTCCATATTGCTGCTAGTATGTGACAGGTGACCGTCGTTTTCTTTGTTGAGGTCTTTACTTTGTGCGAGTACAGCTTGTAAAACAGTATAAATTTGCTGTCCCTCTCAAAATAACACATCACACAGCCATAAATGTCTAAACTGTTGGCAACAAAAGTTAGTACACCCGTAAGTGAAAATGTCCAAATTGGGCCTAATAAGCCATGATCCTTCCCCGTTGTCACGGGACTTGTTTGTGTTACAAGGTCTCAGGTGTGACGGGGAGCCAGTGTGTTAAATTCTGTGTTATTGCTCTCACACACCCTCATACTGACCACTAGAAGTTCAACATGGCACCTCGTGGCAAAGATTTCTCTGAGGATATGAAAAAACAATGGTTGTTCTAGATAGAGATGGCCTAAGCTCTAAGAAGATTGTCAAGAACCTGAAACTGAGGACAACCACAAACACACTTCCAAGACAACCACTGGCTTACTAATGAAGCTGAGGGTAACGATGATGGACTGGCCAAGCATGTCTCCAGACGTAAACCCTATTGAGCATCTGTGGGGCATCCTCAAACGGAAGGTGGAGTAGCACAAGTTCTCTTAATATCCACTAGTTCCATGATGTCGTCATGGAGGAGTGGAACAGGACTCCACTGGCCACCTGTAAAGCTCTGGTAAACTCCATGGCCAAGAGGGTAAGGTTGTTCTGGAAAATAATGGTGGCCACACAAAATATTGACACTTTGGTCCCAATTTGGACATTTTCACTTAGGAGTGTGCTCACTTTTGTTGGCATTGGTTTAGACATTAATGACTGTATAATATGTTATTTTGAGGGGACCACAAATTTACATTGTTATACAAGCTGTACACTTACTACTTTACATTGTAGCAAATTGTCATTTCTTCAGTGTTGAACCATGAAAAGATATAATCAAATATTGTAGTGTATATACTAATATAGTCTCCTGACTTCTGTGAAATACTGTATATATTAAGCATACATCTAATTGAAAACATTGTAAAACACCAACTTGATACATTCTCACTGTTGGTGGGACTGATGCTTCTCTATCACAATTTCTGAGAGAAGACATTGATTAACTGCTCATTATCATTATAAGTTAGCAGTGTTATCGTTAGTGCTGGTGGTATAAACTGTAAGTAGCTATAATACTAGCACTACTAGTAAGGAAGATTTTGAACTTGTTCAAGCCACCAACTCCATGATTAATGGACATCTCATTCCAGACTTAATCATATTTGTAGCAATTATTAAAATATTAAAATTAATTGCTTTCTGAAATAAATTAGACATGAGACATTTAGCTAATATACTGTAGTCTCAAAATCTCCCTCTCTCTCTCTTTCTCTCTTTCTCTCTGTTCACATACACACACACTCTCCCACCTGGCAGCCGTTGTGGATGAGAGCATCCATGGCCATCCTGATGGCGAGATTTGGCGGCTCGCAGCCCTCCACCTGGGTCTTAAAGTTGTGTTCGAAGTAGGGCCCCATCATATAGTAGTTCTCCCCCCATTCATCTACTGTGATCTTGGATTTGGTCTGAATCACTGTGTAGATTCCTCCAACTGCATGTTCACACCCAGTGAAAGGAGAAGACAGTTGCAAAGTCACATTTTTTTACTTCTTTTATCTTATAGTAAGTATTAGTATCATCAACATAGTGCATGGTGGGGAGGAGGATCAGATTAAAGTGGTGACTTCAAAATGGACATTTTCAGCATCTCAGTGCATGCCTACATTGAATGTTACACATATTAGCAGGTTGCACAAACCTTCACATCCCCCAAAGTACAAAGTCACAACATAAGCAGCCTCAGTAGGATGGCTCATTCCATTTTTATATAATTTAATTCAATTCACTGCAATTTTTTGTATATACCACCGTTTCATAACAAAACTTCAAAATCTATTTGCGCTTTTCATACAGACCCAACCATTCCCGCCATGAGCAAGCACTTGGCGATGGACAGGCAAGGAAATATCCCTTTATAACCATTCATATATATGTTATGTCAAGAAAACTCACTTTTCTAATAACTTGTAATCATCAGTGGGATTAGATTAGACAGTGAAAATCTGAAGTGGGTTGGATTAATTCTGTAGCAATAGTTTGTTATTTAACTTCGTTTGTTAAGCATTGTGTGTGTAAATTGTCCAAAAATTACCACAAAATTCTAAATGGCCGACTTCCTGTTGGGTTTAGAGCATCACTCCAAGAGGCTTTTTGGTACATCTGGACATGATACATGTGCCACAGAAATTTCATACATGTAGATGAAATGTGCCATAGAGGCTGCTTCATTAAAAGTAATTTCCTGTTGCCAGAAGGTGGCGCTATGACCATGGTCATGTGTTCAGGGCAGGAATCTCATTAAACGTGTAACATCTGGTACAGATGTGAGCATGTACAGTCAAGTTACAACAACTTCCTGTGTCACGGCAAAGCGTGGAATTTCTTGGCCACGCCACCGCCAAACCGTTAACTGCATCCTCACAAGTTTTGAAGTTTATACGTCCAACCTCCTTGGACTAGTACTTTACAGCTTAAAACGTGTAATTTCCTGTTGCCAGTAGGTGGTGCTATGGCTTTGAGTGAATGTTGGCATATTGATGTGTTCAGGGCGTGACTGTTATACATGTCAAACTTGGTACACATGTGAGCATGTATACTGCAGTTATAACACTTCTTGGCGTCCAAAATGTATGATTTTGCCACGGGCACGACCACGAAAACTCACTACTTGCACAACTTTCAATCGTCAATGGGTTTAGGGTAGACAGCGATAATTTGAAGTTGATCCGTTAAATTGTCTAGGAGTAGTTTGTTAACGTATGCACCCCAGTAAATGGTATAAAATGGGTCAAAATTGCACTTTCAATTTACAATGGTGGACTTCCTGTTATGTTAAGGGTATGGGTCCTTAAGGCTTTTTTGTCTGTCTTGATGTGATACATGTCCCCAAAACATTTTGTGCATGTAGGTTGAACATGGCACATGGTTGAACATGGTGGGTCGTTCTATAATTAGGGGTACATTTCAGATCGACAAAAAAGTGAAGAAAACTGTGTTCTTTTCTGCAAAATAATCTACTTGTTTCCATAATATTGTTCTAAATTCATTTGTTGCCAAGCCTAAGCTCGAATTACTTTTTAAATATTTAAATGAAAATAAATATTCAATTCAGGGCGGCACGGTGGTGCAGTGGTTAGCACTGTCGCCTCACAGCAAGAAGGTCGTGGGCTCAAATCCCCGGTTGCCCCGGTCTCTCCGGGAGCTCCAGCTTCCTCCCACCATCCAAAGACATGCAGGTTAGGTTAATTGGTGTTTCCCAAATTGTCCTTAGGTGTGAGTGTGAGTGGTTGTCTGTCTCTGTGTGGTCCTGCGATGGACCGGCGACCTGTCCAGGGTGTACCCCGCCTGTCCCCCAATGTCAGCTGGGATAGGCTCCAGCCAGAGTTTTGAGGTTGTCTGTCTAACTTATTTAAAAGATGAATGAATTTTGAACTGAATAACGAATATTCTTTGGTATACCATCATCAAGGATGGATATTTTTTCAACATAATTCTCCATTACACTGAATTTAGAGTCATTAAATGTCCTTATGTAATACTGTTCACTCTAGAGATGTCCTTTTTTTATTAAATTTTAGCCTACATTTAAAGATTTATGACACACAAAAATCACACATTACACAATTGACAGATAAAGTAACACAGCTGACAGGAGTAACGCGGTTGACAGGATGCATTAGGAAAAAAAGAGAAACCTTTCTTTAAAATAAAACCTTTTTATTTTGACATGTTAGCAACAAGTAATTAACTCTCTTGAAACAATGGAGAAAACAAACATCAACTTTAAAAATGCTGTTAATACTCAAAACAAAACTAACAAAACAGTCATTTCCAACTATTTACCAGGGGTTTGAGGTTGTCTGTCTAACTGATTTAAATACCCATTACACTGAATTTAGAATTATTCAACGTCTTTATGGAAAACTATTCTCTATTTAAATGTCTCTGATCATTTTTTTACATTTTAGCCGACATTTAAAGATTTATGACACAAAAATCACACATAACACAATTGACAGATAAAATAAGACAATTGAAAGATATAGTAACACAACTGACCTTTCTATAAAATAAAACCTTTTTAATTTGACAAGTGTCAGATTCATTGAACAAGAAAATTATTAACTCTCTTGAAACAATGGAGTATACAAAATCAACAAAAAATGCTAATACTACATTAGTCTCATTCACGAAACAGTCCTTTCCAACTCATCCTACTTATAGTCTATTTCATCTTCCAGTTTCTTTTGTCCTTTCATGTTTCTTTTGATTTTTGGCAGTTCACATTTCTGAGCTGTTGACTCCAATCCGGTGCATACATTTGACCTCGACATGCATTTCAGTCACCTCCTGAATAATGCCAGGATATCATCATCATATTTGAGAGAACACCAATGGCCAATGATGTCTGAGTTTTGCCAAGAAATTTCAGACAGGTCTTCACTGTTATTCTTCTGTGTGGGTGCTGTTGCCTGAAGCTCAAAGGTAAACGTTTGTTGGTGTCATCACATTGGCACTCCAGGGTCAGTGGCGTTGAGCAAAGGCAGCTCACGTCTCGGTAACCGGTTTTTCCTTGGGGTGACTGTTACCACTTGGTGAATGCGCATGGTTGATGGTACCACCGGGAGACTATGTGGCATATGCTTTGTGGCTTCATCTACATTATTCTCATTTATGTAGAACAGTTTTACTGAGGTCTGTGCATTCACCAGTGCATTGAAGAAGAGCTCAGCATTTGGGATGTCTTTCTCATGGCTGACAAGTCGGTCAGTAGTCCTTTTGAGGAGACCTCCAACTGGATCACCCTTGCCGTGAATCGCCCCAAAAAAGTTCCAGGTGCTTGCTTGGAACCCATATTGCTGCAGCTGAGTGCAAACCAGATAGAAATTGCCTTTTTGCCTGTATTGTGTGCATGGGCCATCGCTGATGAAATGCATCAGTCACATTGGGATAGGAAGCCTTGACCAGATCAAGGATTGGGGAAAGATGGGTCCAAAGATGCTGGGCCTTTGTCTTTTGATGACATGATTGTGCCAAAGCACACGTTCTTTCACTCCACCAACAAGTAGAACTCCAGTGTGAAGTGTTGCCTGCTGTTGGTTTGAAGCAAAATGTACAGCTTGTATTTCAGAGGAGTACTTACAAGCATAGTGGTAAGTGAATTGCAGTTTTATGTTAAAGACGTGTCTTCTGAAGTTTTTAGGTTGGCACTGGAAGCGTTCTAACAGGTTCTCCAAAGTCTTCTCCGTCGTCATTTTCACTGTTGTTTTGACAGACACTTTCTCCTTTTTACCTTCCTTGTTTTTTTTTCTCTCTGAGAACATTCTCAGTTGTCCACTGTGTGAAAAAAACATGTGCTTGCAAATCCCCTTCAATTGCAACTGGAAAGTATCTAACTTTGCAGCTGGGACATTCATTGTAGATGCAGTCATTCAAGTTTGAGTCACAGCATATTGACTGCCATTTTCTCCAAGTCAGTGCTTCCAATGAGTCGGAGAGCATGTAGCTTTTCTACAAGAAAACAGAGATTCTCATTTACCTTACAGAGTCTCTCTGTCTGCAATGGATGGCTGGACCATCCAGAAGGCCCGCATACGGCAGAACAAAGTGTAGCAAATGCTGTTGTTGGGGCTCTCAAGGACGAATTTCCTATGGAGGTTTTTCATGGTGTCATTTAGGAACCTTTTCTGTTTCTTTAACTTTCCTCTTGTTATTGTTTGCGATTTTCCAGCTGTTAGGCGACTGTTGTCATCACTTGTCCAGAAGGACATAACTTTGTCATGCTGTATAAACATAGGGATCTTTACACTTCATCTTGTTGGAGATTATGGATATCTCACAGTCGTTCTGTTGTTTTCTCAAAATTTTTAGAGTCTCCTGAATTATTTTTTTAACATATTTTTTCAGAATTCTTTCTGACACTACAGCTGCAATTTCCTGTCTAGATTTCTTATGTTTGGTACAGGCATACTTTTTGCGAATGTTGTCCACTAGGGCTTGGTGGAATACTAATGTTCTGTGCACTTCTCTAGGCACAGGAAACCTTTCTAAAAGGCGCTTAGTTTTTGATCTGGGTGAGTCTGAATCTTTCTGTAGCCTTGCATTTCTTTTTCTGTATTTGTCTGTTGGTCTTTTCTGTTGTTTGAGTGATTCCTTCAAAGCCTGTATCTCCCTGTACAATTTTGACTCCCTTCTCTGGACTTTCTTCCTTCCAGCAATGCTCTGTCTGAAATGATACACAAAGCATTACTTCATTGATCATGTGTTTTCATTTATGCTCACTGGACAAAAAAGGGATGACCAGAAATTACTCTAGTCTTTTCACCATAATTTCATAATCAAATCTATAGTTAGAACTATTTGTCTATCTGCATGTTGTTCACAAAATCTCTACCTTGACATCTGTGGCTCGATCAGCTTCAGGACTGACCCCGGACTCACACAGGCGGTGTGTGTGCCCGGCGTCAACTCACACTGGAAGCATTTCACCAGTGGAGCATTTAGCCTGCCCCATGTTGTTGATTTGTTTTTCATTTGTTATTTTGTGTGCTTCTAAATCCGTTCACTCTGTGAACCGTATACCTCCGATTGCCTGCAGGGCTGATTTTCCCACATGGACCATTTCAGAATAAGAACGTTTTGCCTGCCTGATTTTGCTGAATTGTTTACTTTTAGTTGATTTAGTAAGTTGTCCTTGTTTTTTGTGCTTATACAATGGTTAAGAAGGCTAAATAGTTAAATTGTTTCTTTTTTGGTCTGTTTTAACTGTGTTTATTGATCTACGATCGGGAGACTCTACAAGCTAGTTTATTTTGAAAATCAAGTGGATGCTCTTTGCTGTTTCTGTGTCTGACTTCCTGCCTGGCTCATCTGCTCTGTGCTGCTTGACATGTCTTCAAAAATAGACGGGCTTCCAATTGTTTGTGCAGCGGAGCGGAGAGCCGCTTCTGGCATCCGCTACGGCGCTTCAGGTGTGAGCACAAGCATTGACTACAATGGCAGCAGTTTGCTTCCGCAGCCGTAACGAGGCGCACACGCCTCTTGTGTCCATCCATCGTAAGGGGTAACCTGGTTCTCTATCGCTTGCTTTTTGTCTCTGGACTGGTGTTTTGGCTTTTCTCCAATATGCTTGTTTCCTTCTCTTCTCCCTCTCACTTAAATCTTTCACTGTCTTCACCTTTCCTAGCTTTTTGTCCTCATGCCATCTCTCTCTGTGTTTCTGTAACGCAGCCCTTCTTTCAGGATCGCAAGCCACAGGGCTTGGCGTCTCAGCAGCAGATAATCTCATTTCCCTAAAAAAAGTTTAAGAGCACTTTATCGCTTTTCAACCTTGCTTGATTGAGATCAGATTAAATAAATGTCACTGAGTGATAAATTTCGTGTTTTGTGTTTCGCACATGGGCGTGGCAAAATGGCTCAGAAGCGCCCCCTACAGAGCAGACCCCAGACTAAGTCTTACCTACGTGTATGAAATTTCTGTGGTGAGTGTATCATGTCCAGATGCACAAAAAAGCCTCCTGGAGCCATTGTCTAAACATTTTTGAAGATTTACACACTTTTGTACTTTAACAAAGTCCTCCTAGGGAATTAGTCTGATCGACTTCAAATTTTTGCTGTGCAGTCTAAACCCATTGATGATTAAAAGAGTTTTTGTGGAATGGCGTCCAAAATCGATGATTTGTCATAAAGCAGGAAGTTGTTGTAACTTGAGTCTACATGCTCACATCTGTTACAAATTTGGAATGTAATACAAAAGTCCCGCAAAAAACACATCCACATGCCAATATTCACTCAAAGTCATAGCGCCACCTGCTGGCAACAGGAAATGGCACGTGGTAATGTGCTTCTCCTAGCAGGTTGGACATATGAAGTTCAAAACTGTCCCAGGAAACCCTTAACACATTGATGAGGCCATGTTGTAAAACTTGTGAATTTTCGGTTAATGGCTTGGCAGTGGCGTGCGGCGAAGTACCATGCTTCATCATGACACAGGAAGTTTTTGTAACTTTACTGTACATGCTCAGATCTGCACAAAGTTTTTTTGTCATGACAGTTTTTTATTTATTGAAACATACATAGAGTCAAACTTGAAAATAAACACTAACCCCATATCCTCAAATGTTTCCATGTGCCCAACCTACAGAAAGACATGTTTCCATGCCCTCCTATAATGTTCCTGTTCGTTATTGATTCTAGTCAACATGCGTACGTTTGATGTAACTTCTGACATCATTTCCATCCTTTTTTAAACATCCAGGGCGACTGTACTCTTCCATTCTATGAGAATTATTCAAGCGGCTGTGACCATCCCAACTTTTAAAACATTCATATTTTAGATATATTTGACATTTCTGTTTGGTCCCCTAGCAAACACAGTCTTGGCGACACAGGTACCACCACACCCAGCTACTTACTCCCAAAATGGGTGGACCAGTTTACTTCCCCAAATTACATGCAAAAATCTCCCTATTTCACTCTGACACTTCCAGCATAAATTATTTCCTATTAAGCTCATGCTATGTAGTTTTTGAAGTGGTGACATAAAATCTATGAATTATCTTGTACTGAATAATTTCCCTCTTCGCCTCTCTCTGTGTTTCCCTGTATTAGATAAGATATTTAACCAACCATCTTATCTGAATAGTAACATGGGACCCTATTGAAATTGTAAGGATTATATTCTTTCTTTCTTTCTTTCTTTCTTTTTCTGCAAAGTAAGCTCATTTTTCACGGCCGCAACATGCTCGAAAACTCACCAAATTTGGCACGCATGTCAGGACTGGTGAAAAATTTCATATTTTGTGGGTTTCTCGGATGGGCATGGCAAAATGGCTCGCTAGCGCCACCTAGAAAATTAGAAAAAATTAGCGCCTCGTCCACGTTTGACCTACATGCACGAAATTTGGTGGGGACGTGTATCATATCAAGACGCACAAAAAAGTCTCAAGAACCCATACCCTAAACTCGACAGGAAGTCCGCCATTTTGAATTTGGCCGCCATTTTGGGACAATTTACACACTCCGTACTTTAACTAACTCCTCCTAGGGATTTAGGATCGACTTCAAATTTCTGCTGTGCCTTCTAAAGGCATTGACGATGAAAAGTTGTGCTATCTGCGCGTTTTCGTCGATGGGCGTGTCCGTGGCGTCGATGATTCGCCATGAAACAGGAAGTTGTTGTAACTTCAGTGTACATGCTCAGATCTGCATGAAATTTTGCACGTTTAATAAGAGTCCCTCCCTGAACACATGTACATGCCGACATTCACCCACAGTCATAGCGCCACCTGCTGGCAACAGGATGTGACCTTTAACGAAGCAGCCCCTGCCGCACATTTGTCCTACATGCACAAAATTTTTTGGGGACATATATCATGTCCAGTCGCACAAAAAAGCCTCTTGGAGCGTTTCCCTAAACTCAACAGGAAGTACGCCATTTTGAATTTTGCTGCCATTTTTGGACGATTTACACACTCCATACTTTGACAAACTCCTCCTAGGGATTTAGTCCGATCGACTTCAAATTTCTGCTGTGCCTTCTAAAGGTATTGATGATGAAAAGTTGTGCTATCTGCGCGTTTTTGTCGATGGGTGTGTCCGTATGGCGTGCAAAGATCAACTCTTCGCCATGACACAGGAAGTGCTTGTAACTTCAGTGTACATGCTCAGATCTGCATAAAATTTTACATGTTTAATAAGAGTCCCGCCCTGAACAAATCTTTAAAGCAGCAGCCGCCCCCGCCGCACGTTTGACCTACATGTTCAAAATTTCTGTGGCACATAGATAATGTCCAGACGCACAAAAAAGCCTCTTGGACCACTCCCCTAATCTAAACAGGAAGTCGGCCATTTTGAATTTTAGGGCAAAGTTTTGGTGATTTACACACTGTACTTTAACGAACTCCTCCTAGAGATACAGTCGGATCGAATTCACATTTCTGCTGTGCCTTCTAAAGGCATTGACAATCAAAAGTTGTGCTGTCTCTGAGTTTTCGTCAATGGGCGTGTCCGTGGTGTGGCATCACAGATCAAGTCTTCGCCATGACAGAGGAAGTTGTTGGAACTTCAATGTACATGCTCACATCTGCACCAAACTTTACATGTAGGATAACAGTCCCGCCCTGAACACATGTACATGCTGACATTCACCAACAGTCATAGCGCCATCTGCTGGCAACAGGAAGTGAGGTACAAAACCTTCATGCAACGTCCAAATCACGTGAGCGTAATGCACAGATGCACCGCCGAAGCTCCAGAATATGCAATGCGGCCGCATCACACCCCGACGCGCTACAGGTGCGAGGGCCCGCTCATCGCTGCTTGCAGCTTTAATTTTCGGATCTCTTTGTCTAATGCATTTTCTTTCTTCACATTCTCCTTTTTCCTTTTTGAGGCGTGAGCAATATTTTTCCCTCTTATATAGGCCATGGATGCTTCTCAGTCCAAGGAAATTGTTTCTGTAGAACCAATATTAAGTTTTAATATCCTCTGATAACATGCTAAATGACACATCCTGTAGCCATTGTTAAGCCTCCAACGTCCTCTTTTCACATTATCTGTGTTCAACATGCAACTCCACTGTGGCGTGATCACTAGAATTGCAAACCGAACCATGACAAACCATTTTCACCACTTATCTGAAGTTTAATGTTTACCTCTTCAGACCAAGCAGACTCCTAACTCCACCCACGCTCACTGGATTTCAATATTTACTCTTTCAGGGGCAAAGACTAAAAAACATAATCCCAATTCTGCCACACAGACAGACTTTTAAAGTGCTAGGTTATGATGATTATTAGTGGACTTTATTAATTTTAGTGAAATAATCCCAGTGGTTGCAAGCCTGTTTTTTTTATTTTTTTTACAGTTGTTATTATTACGTCAGAGAAGTCTTCAGAGAAGCGACGCAGTTTTCTGCCACAGTCATTTTGACACTTCATTATGGCTGATTAATCCAAAATGAAGACTATATTCAATATACCTGAAATGGTGAAATGCATGTGTGACTACCAAGTAAGTATCATGAAATGTAAAAATACAATACTTGCACTGTATAATTTTACAATACTTTGGAAGGCCATGTGCAGGTGAACCCATGATAAATCAATTCAAACACATTATTGTTAGATTTATATTATTATTATTAAAGAATAATTACAATTGTGAATTGACCTTTGTTGGTAACTTCCCAGGCCACTTCAAAGAGCAGCAGGTCCTCCACAGGCAGCTCGTCCTCCTCCCAGGGTGGCAGCAGCCCGCTCAGGGAAGTCATAGACAGGGAACGTGACAGCGGCATCTTCAAAACAAAAGAATTTCTCCTCTGGGATCAATAAACTATTTCTGATTCTGAAATTTCTTGAGGTCCGACAGACGTCACCCGGAATCTAGAAAGTGGCAGTCTAAAGAGAAATTAGAAACAGCTCAGCAGGTCCTAGGCTCAGCGTGGACAGTCCTCCAGGAAACAACAGGACAAGATAAAAGGGGCCAAAGAGCTTCCACCCCGCCTACTGAGGCTGACCTCCAGCCAACAGGAGGGAATGTTTACCTTCCATACACACATGCAGTCATGTTTCCAGCACTTCAGAGGACATTACATTGACTTACATTGACCCTAACCCTAAACATTAACCTAGGTTTTACCCTTAAATTTAATGATTTATCTTATGGACCTATGTTTTGTTCCCAAAAGGAAGGCAAGTCCTCACACTGTGTAAATTGATGTATGTCCTCACTAAATGAGTAATACATTGTCCACACACACATAGACTTCAGGAACGAAAGGTTTGGTGGAGTCATGTGGGATGTGACTGATTGTGATTGTGAAATGAATGAATGAATGAATGAATGAATGAATGAATGAAAGTAGGTGAGGGACAAGGGGAAGAACTCACAGACAGTGCCAGAATTTAAGAATGTACCCATCCTATGGCAATGTATCCAATAATGAGTTTCAGCATTATCACTGTACGAATGGCTACTCTGCTTTTGTGCTTTTTTAAAGATAATTTAATGATTATTTTTAACAATTCTTTTACAGACAAATTGAGAAAAAGTGTGGATGAGCTAAAAGATACATTTTCATGTTATGCCTGGTTCGATGTTTTAATATATTACAGTTACTATTCCAAGTAACGCTGCGTTACGCACCATTCCTGCTGCAGGTCAGGGCAAGTGTTTTCAGACGGCTTGGATCCACGAGAGGCAGAAACCATAAGTAGGCAGAACACTCTGGCTCCCATTGTACTTTTGGAGACTCTAGGAACCACAAGTAACGCTGCATTCTGGGAGCGCAGTGCTCTGGTGGGGTAGTAAGGTACTATGAGCTCTTTAAGATAAGATGGTGCCTGACCATTAAGAGCTTTGTATGTGAGAAGAAGGATTTTAAATTCTATCTGGATTTTACAGGAAGCCAATGCAGAGAAGCTAAGACAGGAGAAATATGATCTGCAGGTCAGCTGAAGAGTCTTAATGGACTTTTTCGAGGAGCCTGATAATAAGGAATGGCAGTAATCCAGCCTAGAAGTAACAAATGCATGGACTAGTTTTTCTGCATCATTTTAGACATGATGTTCCTGATTTTTGCAATATTACGTAGGTGAAAAAAGGCGGTCCTTGAAATTTGCTTAAGGTGAGAGTTAAACGACATGTCCTGATCAAAGATAACTCCAAGATTTCTCACAGTAGTGCTGGAGGCCAGGGCAATGCCATCCAGGGAAACTATATCTTTAGATAACGTGTCACGTAGGTGCTTAGGCCCCAGGGCCCGTATTCATAAAGAATCTTAAGGCAAAGAGTAGCTCCTAGTGATGAAATTCTAAAAAATTCTTAGAAAAGTGGGCGTTTACTCTTAAAATTAAATAAAAAATCCTAGTAAAGAAAAAAGTAATTCATAAAGCATCTTAACCCTTAAAAGAGCTCTTAAGGTCAGAATTGTTAGGAGCATGGACGTGGACTTTTAAGAGGCTTAAGAGTTTCTTTAGTAAAGTTTCTTTTAGTTTAGATTATTATTAAATTGGTTAAATTTTAATAAAAGTGCGTATATAGCGTGTCAAGTTTAATTAGCTCAATATATTCCCAGCAAATCTGATGTTAATATATAGATGTTACTCTTGGATAGGGATGTTAGATATAATGATAATTATAGTAATTAAAAATAGAAATTATAATTACATATTGTCAAGTAGGTTGAGATCCGAACGCTCTAAACAGCATGAACAATGGCTCAGTAACACCCCAGAGCCAGGGGACTGTAAGGTACTTTCCAACAGAATAACACAAATAAGTATAATCAGCTTGCTAAATGAAGGAAAATAAGAATATGATGCATTAAACGTAACAATTGTAAAATGATCAACTGAGAAGTGCAATGAATGTGGTAGATTGTGAAAAGAAATTAAGAAAATTGCAAACTTGATGGTACAAGAAGAAATATTAATGAAGTTGAAATGTGTCTGTGTGCTTAAAAGAGGAAGTGAAGAGGCCTGTCGGGGCATGTTGAACTTGCTATGAACTATTAATATGAATGAAAAATGCTATGGCTAAAAATGAGGAACTTAAAATGTAAGTAAATGTTTGCACTCAGAGAGATAAAAGAAGTGAGTGATTAAGTTGAGACATTTTGAGCTTGTAGTGAAACATTGAGACGAATGCAAAGCGCCATGACCATGTGTCGTCAGAGGAAGGAGTAGGAAGGGGGAGGAACGGAAGGATGGAAGGACGGAAGGACGAGCTGCATGACAACAGTCAAGAAAGAGAGGGGGGTGGTGGCTGACTTGACAGAGAAAACTCAGCTACGATGTAGGATATAAAAAGAAGAGACGGAGAGAGATCGGGGTTACTCCTCGGCAGATCTCAGAAGGCACTGGACTCGGAGCAAGACCACCACCGCATCGGATCAAGACCAAGATCAGAGCATCGGATCAAGAACCCAAGATCAGAGTGTCGGATCAAGAGCCCAAGATCAGAGCATCGGATAAAGAGCAAGACCAGAGCACCGGATCAAGAGCCCAAGACCAGAGACGGGGATTTGAGAAGCCAACAACTAGAGACGACTTCAGAGATTCTTCGGGGGATTTCCAGAGATCACGCCACTGAGGGTAACCACACCGGCCAAACCAACTGAAGAATGATTGGACTCTGAAGATTTTCTCTCCCTCATCTGCAATGAAGACTGAAGACTTTTGAAGACAATCTGAGGGCTTTGTACAAGGCATCAGGTTCCACCAAGGTCATCAGCCCAGCAGTAGAAGAAGGAATCCACCTGCAGTAACGACTCCTTCCATTCCCTTTCTCTCCAAAACGGAAGACATCAAAGCACTCAAGTTCAACTACTACAATCAGGTTTTGAATTTTTAAGATTTTATCAGTTTACTATATTATTAATCATTTCAGTTGTATGCTTGCCCTTGCTTAATTTTGCAATAAATTATATAATCACTGCATTTAAAGTACCAGTAGTAGACATTGAATTATTTCTTCACTAAGGAAGTAATTGATAATCACTGCATTTAAAGTACCAGTAGTAGACATTGAATTATTTCTTCACTAAGGTAGTAATTGTATTAGGTAAAGTGTGTTTAACATCTTTAAGGTTCTTTTAGGTTGCTCTAGCCAACGAAATTAACATATCCTTGGGGCCTCTTTTCCTGGCCACTAAACACAATCCTAGCAACCATACCAAGTGCACTGATCAATGAGAAGAGAGCTGTCGTGAACGGACGTGGCTGGAGTGGTATTCGGCTCTGACTATTCAGTCGGGTGCCATTTCAGAGTAAGCAGGGTAGGCGTTCGGAAGAAGACAGTGAGAAGCTAGGCGAATCTCTTCGACACCAGCTTAAACAGTCCTCAGTAAATACCTAATAGGGTAATGCCCATAGGCCACGAGGATCGGACCCTTTAAGACGGAGAGCTGGTCCAGTACCTCCTGAACAGGGGTAACTCGGGATCTAACAATATACATAAACACTGCAAAAACTCAAAATCTTGAATCAAAATATCTCATCACACTTAACATAAGACAAAATCACCTAAAGACCAAGATTTAAGTGAGATAAGGGAGCTTGTTTTTAGACAGTGCATCTTGAATATCTTGTTAATTGAAACTTTCTTGAAAACATCTTGTTTCGAGTCTTGTCTCAGATGAAACAAGTTTTTTTGATGTGTCATATGGTTTTTAAGATGCGGTGTTATCTGTAAAACATGAATCGTCTTGTTTCAAGAAATACACTTAACTTAAATTGAGACAACAAATCGTCTCGGGTTACGTATGTAACCCTGGTTCCCCGAGAAGGGGAACGAGACACTGCGTCGGTTACGACACTATGGGAACGCCTTTAGGAGTAGCAGGTCTGAATGTGAATGAAATCACTCCAATCCTATTGGCTTGTAGCTAGAACGGTAGGGTGTGACAGATAACCGGAGGAGTATAAGGCACACCTGAACACACTCATTATTAGCTTAATCTATGAAGCAGGCGCTACAGGCGGGGAGAGAGGTGCGGCGGACCGACGCAGTGTCTCGTTCCCCTTCTCAGGGAACCAGGGTTACATACGTAACCCGAGACGTTCCCCTTCGAGGGAACTCGAACTGCGTCGGTTACAACACTATAGGAACGAGATACCCACTAAACCGTGCCGAAAGACCCCGCCTGCCCCAGTGTGCAAGAAAAACGGCACGACTAGGAAGAAAGCGCACGAGTGCCAGGTGCCGAAGGAAGGTCAAGACTGTAGAACCGGATGAACGTGTGCCGAGTGGCCCAGCCAGCCGCATCACACACATCCTGCAAAGAAGCCCCAGAAGGTGAGCTCGAGAGGCAGCCATGCCTCTGGTAGAATGAGCCCTCACGGCCATAGGTGAAGGCAAACTGCGCACCTGATAGGCCAGGGAATAGTCTGAACAATCCAGTTGCTAATAGTCTGTTTGGATGCAGGGAGCCCAGCCTTGGAGGACCCAAAGCACACTAGCAACTGGTCAGTCTTCCTCCAGCGGGAGGACCTCCGGGTGTAAATGCTCAGGGCCCTAACAGGGCAGAGCAGATGAAGTCTCCCGTCCTCCTCCGTCACATGAGGTGGAGGGTGAAAGGCCTGCAGCACTGTGGACCCTGCCACACAAGAAGGCACTTTAGGGATGTATCCTGGACGAGGGTGCAGGATAGCCCTAATATTCCCCGGGGCAAACTCCAGGCTTTGTGGATTGACAGAAAGCGCTTGGAGATCCCCCACTCTCCTCAGAGAAGTGATAGCCAGAAGAAAAGCCATCTTGAGGGTCAAGTGCTTAGCCTCAGCTAACTCCAGAGGTTCGAAGGGGGCCTCTGCCAACACCCCAAGAACCACTGCCAGGTCCCAAGTGGGAACCTTGGACCGAGTTGCAGGTCTCATCCTCCTTGCACCGTGGAGGAAACGTACAACCAAAGGAAGTTTCCCCAATGACCCCTCCCTCAGAGGGGCGTGGAAAGAGGAAATAGCCGCCACGTACACCTTGAGGGTGGATGGGGAAACCGGCAGAGAACCGGTCCTGGAGGAATTCAAGTACCTGAATCACTGGGCAGGTAACTGGATCTACCAACCGCTCCCTACACCAAGTGGAGAAAACACTCCACTTTAGGCCATACATCCTCCGCGTAGACGGGGCCCTGGAGCTGAGGAGGGTCTCGACTGCTCCGGCTGTTAGACCCGCCTCTAGGTACTGTGCCCCCTCAGGGGCCAGACCTACAGTTGCCATACGGCGGGGCAAGGGTGAAGAACCCGGCCCTGTGCCTGGGACAGCAGGTCTCTCCTCAGAGAAACCTGCCATGGCGGGCCAGTCCAGGAGCGACATGATGTCCGAGAACCACACTCGGGTCGGCCAGAACGGAGCCACTAGCAGTAGGCTGACATTGTCCTGGCGGACCCGCTTCTGAACCCCCGGGAGCAGAGCGACTGGGGGAAACGCATACAATCGTAGCCTCGGCCACATGTGCGCCATGGCGTCCAGACCCAAAGGGGCTGGAGGAACGAGAGAAAACCATAGGGGACAGTGCATAGTCTCTTGAGACGCAAACAAATCCACGTCTATGGGACCGAACTCTCCGCACAAGAGCTCCACCACCTCGGGATGAAGTCTCCATTCCCCGGGCCTCAGCCCCTGTCTCGACAGCAGGTCTGCTCCCTGATTCTCCGTCCCTGGGAGATACATCGCCCTGAGCGACAGTAATCTCTGCTGGGACCACAGGAGGATCTGACGCGCCAGTCTGTACAGAGGGCGCAAGCGCAGACCGCCCTGATGATTCAAATAGGCCACCACCGCTGTGTTGTCGCAACGAACCAGGAGGTGGTGGCCCTGGAGATCGGGCAGGAAACTCCTTAGAGCCTGGAACACTGCCAACATCTCGAGGTAATTGATATGCCTCCCTGATTGATGCACCTGCCAAGATCCCCTTGCAAAGCGGCCGTCCATGACCGTGCCCCAGCCCATGAGGGAGGCGTCTGTCGAAATAATCAGCTGGTGACAGGACCCTCCCAACACAGGTCCCTGGGACAGGAACCAAGTTTCCCTCCACACTGATAGGGACCGAAGACACTCGCGTGTAACCCGTATCAGGCGGAAAGGATCTCCCCTCGGGGAAAAGCCCTTGGTCCGCAGCCCCCACTGCAGGGGTCTCATGTGCAGCAGTCCATATGGTATCACCGTGGAAGCAGCTGCTAGGAGACCCAGCACTCGTTGAAAGTGTCTCACAGTGATGGCGTGGCCTAACTTCACCCCCTTTACCGCAGCCAATATGGTGTCGACACGTGCCGGAGACAATTGTGCCCGCATCACTGTCGAATCCCAAACAACCCCCAGGAACGTGATCCTCTGGGAGGGTGCTAGCACACTCTTCTTTGCGATGAGCCTCAGCCCTAAACGCAGCAAATGAGTCAGAACGACATCTCGATGCCGAACTGCCAACTCCCGAGACTGAGCTAGGATCAGCCAGTCGTCGATGTAGTTGAAAATCCGGATGCCCTGGAACCTCAGCGGGGCCAATGCTGCATCCATACACTTGGTGAATGTGCGAGGGGAAAGTGCCAGGCCGAATGGAAGCACCCGATACTGGTAAGCCACACCCCCGAAGGCGAACCTCAGGAACTTCCTGTGAGAAGGACGGATGGAAATGTGGAAATAGGCGTCTTTTAGATCTATTGTGACGAACCAATCCTCGGATTGGATGTGCGTCACGATGGCGGGGATGGTGACCATCTTGAACCTGAATCTCCTCAGAGACCGGTTTAGCACCCGCAGATCCAAAATAGGACACAGTCCTCCGTCCTTCTTGGGGACTAAGAAGTACCGGCTGTAAAACCCGGTGTTTCTGTCTGGGGGGGGAACGCGTTCTACGGCTCCCTTCCTCAGCAGAGAAAGAACTTCTTGTCCCAGCACCGGACCTTGCTCCGGGCGGACCACAGTCCAAACCACCCCACTGAACCTTGGAGGGCGGGTTTTGAACTGCAGTCGGTACCCGTGTATGGCAGTGTGCAGGGTCCACGGAGAAATGTCTGTCAGGCTCCGCCAAGCCTCTGCCAGCAGGACCAGCCCCTCGGGGCTGGTGGTCGGTATCTCGTGTGACCCTCTGGCGGGCCCCTGAAGTGTGAAGGCAGGGGGGAGCCGCCCAGGATCCACGGTGAGTGAGTCCGGGTGCCGTCTGACTGCAGACCCTCGGGGCAGACAGTACGGCGCGGACTCGATAGTGGCCGGTGTGTCCCGAACGTGAAAACGGCGGGCTGACGTCACCTGTAGCCACCTCGGAGGGGACCTCGGTCGGCCTCCGGAGGGGGTGTGGGGGGTGAGGGAGGGGAGGAAAGACTCCCCTACCCCGGTCTTCAGGACCTCTTCCCTGCCCTCCGACGGGACTGGATGACGGTCCTCAGATCACGTCTCTCCAAAGGCTGGGACTGAGAGCGCTGCCCCGCTGCCCCAGCTCCTCGGGGGGGCCTGCGGGATGCAACACTCTGCTTCCTTTCCGCTCAGTAGGAGCTAGTAGAGGAAGGGACCTACGCCAGGCAGCCTCAGCTGCTCTGGGCGCAGACCGGCGAGGGAGGTACTGGCGGAATGCTTTGCCTTGTGTTTTCATTGTCTGGAACCGATCCACCACAGAATCGACTGCATCACCGAAAAGGCCCTTGAAAAGATTCTTGTCCTTCTCAGAAATGCCCGTGAGGTTGAGCCAAAGATGACGCTCTGTGGCCACCAGAACCGACATGGATCTGCCGATGTGGCAGGCTGTCTCTTTGGTAGCACTTGGCGGACTGAACCATCTCCTGGAGCAGGTCGGCTTGGTAGGCTTGAAGCACCGCCATGGTGTGCAAGCTCGCACCTGCCTGGCCCGCTGCCATGTACGCCTTGCCCACAAGCGAAGACGTGATGCGACATGGCTTGGAGGGTAACGCCGGCTTCTCCATGGAGGACGCAAGTCGAAGGGAGAGATAGCTCGCAAGCGTATCTTCCACCTGAGGCATCCTCCCATATCCACGATCCGATCTTTAATCCCCATTACATTACTGTAATTGAGAGCTCGGGGTGTGAAGATCCGTGCGGAGTAAGGTCTGCTCCATGATTTACTAAGCTCAGAGTGTAAACCTGGGACAAAAGGCAGACACCGGTGTGGAGGTGGCGCATGGTGTTTTAGGAACCTCTCATCCAGTCTTCCACCAGCCTGTGGTGCTTGTTCCTCCTGTGGCCAGGTGATATTGAGCTTTGCCACGGCTCTAGTCACCACCTCCAGCAGCTCGTCATAGTCGGGCGCAGCCTGATGACGCGGCCCCGACACCCGGAAGTCATCTTCCATTACGCTGAGCACATCTATCTCCTCGGAGTCAGAATGCTGCAGCGTCTCTGGATCCAAACCACGAGCGGGAGAATCCGTAAAACGGGCTCCTGAACGAGGCAAGGACACATCTGAGCCAGCGGACGAGGGTCGGGTAAAGGCCTCAGCCGTCCCGAAATCCTCCGACAAGTCACGCTGTGACCCCCATGAATGCCACTTACGGGCTGCCTCAGCGGCCGCCGGGCCTAATCCGCGGAGAACACATCCGGCCATCCTCGGAGGAGAGAACCATGCGGGACCTCAGTACCCGCATGGAAAGGGCTTCGCAATGGCCACAGGCAGCCCCCTCGAGAGCTGCCCGAGCGTGCTCCATCCCCAAACACGAGACACACATCTCATGAGAATCTCCCTATCCCGAGGACAGGGATAAACACACCTCTTGTAGTTCTGCTGTGTTCCGGACATGCTGGAAGACTTCTTCATACTCGGGTAAGACAACTGCTTGGATTGAGCTTCTTCACACAACATACAGACGCCTGCTGAATAGAAAAAAGCTAATGATGAGTGTGTTCAGGTGTGCCTTATACTCCTCCGGTTATCCGTCACACCCTACCGTTCTAGCTACAAGCCAATAGGATTGGAGTGATTTCATTCACATTCAGACCTGCTACGCCTAAAGGAGTTCCCATAGTGTCGTAACCGACGCAGTTCGAGTTCCCTCGAAGGGGAACTGCTTTATTTAAAACTGCAGGTCTGGAGTTATGTTTCCTTCTCTGTTCTGATGCACTCAGGACATACTGCACCACATTATTCCAAAAATAAGTAAGAAAAAATAAATGCTGTCATCTATTACAGTGTTTGTCAGTGCTTATTAAAAAATAAATTGCACCCAAATACCCACACTCAATACAGACTCAAGAATGATGTTTGATGATGTCTGTGAGATCATACTTCAGTGGAATGTACTTGCTATTGAAGTACATAGTAGTATGGTGTAAAATCAACAAGCTTTTCAGCATCCATAAAAATATTGGCTTGAGCTAGGTCGGGAACTTCTACCACATGAGCTGAATAATGATCATTCCACCCAACTGTAGAGAGAGGTTGGCATTCAAAACAATGCACTGACGTATTTAAAATACAATTTAAAATATAAATGTTTTTCACAAGTGCAAACTCTGGAGTATCACTGATGACATGTCCCGAAACTATATATTCAACGTGCTCTATTCCTAAGACGTCTTTAATCTTTCCTTCTACATAGTGAACATTTTTCACCTCAGAGGCTGGACCCATGTCAACTTCACTTGAACAAATTGGATGTTTCTCATGCACATTCTGACTACATTCATAAAGATTCATAAATTCACAAGAGACTTACAGATATTTTGAAATTTTGATTTTCAAAGCCCACTGCTTAAAAAAGCAATGCTTTGACTCAAAGCGCATACACATATGCCTCACTGTAGGACCAAGTGCCTTAATCTGAGAAGGAAGATGCAGCAAGTAATGTTGTTTAGGTATATAATATTTGCATCTGGAAACAGTTGAAATGTTTTAAATGTTGCTCTATTAAAAGCTTCAGCCTTGAAAGAGTTGAGAGAGCAATAATAAGTGAAAACAGAATTTTGATATCTCTATCAACTTACGTAGCATTTGTGTGTAATAGTTTTCTCCAATTTGGTCAATGGATCTTTAACAAAACCAGCATCTGCCCAGTTGACTGTTTCAATTTATTGTTATTTGATGACAGTGTACTGACAGATATGGGGTAAGGCTTATCCCTTGCATCCACAGGAGAATAAGGGAAACAAATTATTGCACTGTTGAATGCGCCTAAGTACACATGCCCTGAAAGCACAAGTGTCTTTAAAACACATTTTATTTTATATTGGGCAGCACCTTCAAGGATGACATGCATGATGTCCTGCGGGGTTTGATTGATTATATCAAAGTGAGGAAATTCTGTTAATTTGCTTCTCCTGTTTATGCCATATGTCATTTTTAGATTGTCTTTCAGAAAGTCAGTATTTGCCTTTTCAGTGTCATTACATTGCCTGTTATGACTTGCCATTGTCCTTTTAACAAACAAATCTTCATTAAATTGCTCCTGCATGTCTTCAAAGTTGCATTCGTAGTGCCTGCATTTACCGGAGGCAAATCCCACTCCTATCTTAAAACCAGCCACTTCATGCTGAGCTGGAGTTTCTCTGCACACAGACTTAAGTGCCCCATAAAATGTCCTCTCACCATTTGCAGTGACAACCTGGACACCATCACACTCAGTTAAGTCACTGTTAATCCTCTCAAATTTCTCATCAATACCACAATGGGAAATATCTTTTGATTTTATCAAGTCTTAATCTGTATTTAGGGTTTATGTTACCTAAGGTGTAATAAAACAGTTTTCGTTTGCCCGAGATCCAAGAGGATTGCATAGCTCAATTTCACCTGTGTATAAAACTAACTGCAATGCTCTGGGAAATTTCAAAAACAGTGGGTGTGAGTTAAAAATGTCTCCATCATTGAAATCGTGAAAAAATCCATACTTGGATGTCTGTGGCCTCTTATCAAACATTGCAATTATTCTTGGATGTGATAGCAGCTGCTCAAAACTTTTCACCAACGGTATCTAATGAAAATAATGGTCCTTCATGGTAAGAACTCTGGAGTCTCCATTTTTCACATAACATAATTGGTTCTATCAGTTCTTTGATGGTCTTATCCTGCAAATGGGTGGAAGCAATTTGACAGAAAGGGTCAACAAACTGGTCAAATATCCCCATTGCATTACTCTTTAGTTGATCCAGGTCCCCAGAATGTCTGTCAATCGTGTTGCTCATTATCTGTTTTAGGTGCTCCAATAATGCAGCCTGATATAGCTGGACTCCACTCACCATTTGGTTAACAGTTCTCTGGGGAGTAGAAAACAAACAAACAAATATAATGATGAAAATGAAAATAATAGCTGTCCACCTGAGATCAGATCAACCAAGATGCCAGGTCTGAACAGTGGCTAAGTCATTCTATAATTTAAGCTTATTGCTTTTAAGCGTGCTTATAAAAATGAAATATAATTAAATGGAAAATGAATGGCATAAATTACTTTTGCAGCAAATTCAGTTGCCTGTTTAGAAAGGTTGACACACATGCTAAATTGTATCACTTCACTTGCTCTCTTGCCAGTAAATTAACATTACTAAAGGCCTTTGAACTGAACTTGTTTTCCAATATGCTATAAGGAGACAACTTCCTGTCACACGTCTCACCTGCCAGTTACAACTTTGTGAATGATAAGCTAATAATACACATATTACAACATCTACGCTTGATTCAAACTGTTGAAGGATAACCTGTAATTTTTAATTTGTTGTTTAAATGACTAACATTAGCGTTACCGTTTTTTTTTGTAGAAAGCCTTTCTCTAAAATTAATTTTGTTTTGTATAAATTCTATCTTAGTTTTAATAAATTAGATAATATATTAGATAATATAATTATGACATGGAGGCACCGGGGTGTATCGCATCAGAAATTACCCAAAACTCAGTATATGCCTAATCAGAAATATATCTAGACTATAGAGAGCTTGAAATGTCTTTAAACATTGAAACAATTAAAAATGAAAAGAAATAGGCTATCTGTGATTATGTAATCCATGATGTGCATTTCTCAAAGGCGCGTTCACAACATAGATGGTGATCGTCAACTTCAACTTTGCAGCCGACACTGATACAAAAAACACTAGTTTTGTAATAAAAATATACACGTGCGTCACCAGATTTACAAATGCACATCTTGCTTGAGGCAGGCACACATATTATGTCGAAATAACAATATATTATGTTGAAATAACATTATAAATAATATGAAATACATCTTTAAGAATATTTGAGCAAATGCTGAATGTTGTCCTTATTCTTTTGGATAGAATTAATACTAATTGTGATATTTAAAATAATTAAATATTGAGTGGCTAATTCTTGCTCATTTCCTCCTTTAATGCATCAACCATGCGACACACATCCACTCCGGTGAATGCAAGTCCTGTAAAGTACACAACCCCTGAAATGGTTGTGAAGTTATCCTTTCCCAAATATGTATTGCACACCGACACAGAACTTGAGCATGTCTGACAACAGTACTTTGAGTTGTCAGAGAGAGGCGAACAGCACAACTTTTCAGATGTCAAAGGAGCTCAGATGCTGACTCATTCAAAACACCATGACCAGTATGATTCCAATCCTGAGGGCAAAGGGGATGAAGAATCACACAGATACCCATCAAAGCCAGAAATTACACCAATGGCAAAGAGAATAGTATTGTGCTACCCCATGCTGCAGGACCAAGGCCTCCATACATTGGTAAAGTGAAATACCCCCAGTTGATGACTTTTTCATGTTGGACATTTTTAGTAGCGATTTGAAAAATTGATTAAATGTCTTGTGCAAGCTGTAAGCTGTAACTAATGATTATTTTCATCAAAGATTCACCTGTTAATCATTTTCAAGATCAATTGATCAGTTTTCTGGTCAATATAACGTCCAAGGTGATGTCCTCAAAAGTCTTGTTTGGTCCACAACCTAAAGATTTTCAATTCATTGTCATAGAGGACTAAAGCAGCTAGAAAATATTCACATTTGAGAAGTATCATATTTGGACATTCAAAAACAGAAAAACAAAGAAAAATGACTCAGAATGATCGATCATGTCGATGTCCTGGTTGATCTGTCTCTAGTGTTCCCTCACTTCCCGTTTTTAATGAGTGCTCTTATTTTGTTTGACTACAAAGTAATTTTAGATGTTTGGGGGGGACATTGCTTTTTATTAGGACGCTTTTTATTAGGACGCACTTTGTGTTACATTTTTTTGTATGACAAGTGCTATACAAATAAAGTCAGATAAATTGATTGATTTAGTTTGAAAGTGAGTTTCAACTTTTACATAGCATTTACATATTTTGTAAGGTATTTATATTTTAGATAAACTAATAAACCCACTTTATTGGACAAGATGACAGTCCTTACATGATAGAAGTAAAAGGCTTTAAAATGGACATCAGAGGATAGGAATTTACACTACATTTGTACTGTTTTATTATCAATTTATTAACATTATTGAAGATATTAAGTTTTAACAGAAATCTAGTATTAATAAAAAGCTGGTATTGTATCATTTTGAACAGCTGGGTACAGCTGTTCATTTTAGTATCAGTCTACTGTTCAACATTACTTTCTATAACCTCTTCAGCATATCAAATAATATTATGTATTTAAAACCCATGTGTCTCATTAGTGGCATATTTGTTTTTGTAATTTTTGGAAAAAGGAAAAAGACGATCCCAAAGCCTACCTGAAGAAGCACCCTCTGCCCTGTCTAGTCCTGATGGTGAATTTGTCCAACTGCCTCATGACTGTGAGTAGTGGGTTGTGTGCATCTTTGTAGGGGTGTACTTGTGTGCCTGCATGCAATTGGATGTGATTGCATGACCATATGAGTTTCAAGCAAATAGTTCTCCTGCATGTATTATACAAAAATGATGTGATTTTTTAGTTTTAAATCAAGTCAGTTTTAAATTAAAATCAGTGCAGGTTTTATCAAACTAATGATAACCAAGCAAGACTAGCCTTAGTTTCTACTTCTTTTAGAAGGCTAGATGTGTGTAAACCAGGCAAGTAAACACACAGACATCAAAAGGGGCTTCAGCACCTGCCCTTTTTCTTCCTCAAGAGAAAGTGCCCTTTTTTCTGGGATGCTTGTTTTTTGTTGTTTTCTTAATAAGTACATTTATTCTTTTTTGCAACAGATTCCCTGTCAAATAAATATATTTATTGGGAAAAAATCTAACTAGGCTATCAGGTCGGAAGGCTTTATGTGGCATTTTGGTTAGGACACAGGGCTGGCAGTTAGGACATCTCTGTGCATGCCTACCCAAAATGCTCTCTTTCTCAGCAAATGTAGTGTCCTTTCTATGCCTTGATGACCTATAGAGTCATGCACACTCTCCAGAATCTGTTTCTGCAAACAGTTAGGAACCAGCAGCTGAGAACACACTCCATGATGTACTTCCTCAACCACTCGATACAGCAAACTCATTTCTCTTTGTCTTTCTCTAATATGTTTCCACTGCTTGAACAGCGACTTCACAGCTCATGTGGACTTGTCTTACGTCTTTGGTTCCAAAATGTACGGAAGACACTGAGCGCTGAATCTTGGCTCTGAAACTCCTTTGAATAACCTGGAAGCGTTGGTGTGGCCTCCTGAGCACTAGACTGACCAGCATCGGCTTCCGGGGCCCTGATCTGATTGACCTGACAGCATTCAATCCCTGCCTGACCAACTCAGGCTCAAGAGAGGTTCCCCATGATACAAATGGCAATGCAGTCATCAAACTCTTCCTCATCTCTGTCAGGTTCAGGCTCTCCTGTTAAAGGGTGCCGTGAGAGGGCATCAGCCACTGAGGTGCATTGTCCTGAACGATACTGTACATCATCATCACACATTTAAGTGCCAACAGTTCTTACTTCATGCTGCTGTAGTTTTTATCATTCCTTTCTGCATTTCTCAGACATCTGCTTGCGTATACAATCACCCGTTTTCTGTTATCTTGCTGCTGATACAAGATAGTCACTAGATCCTGACCACTTGCATCAGTTTCCAAAAGAAATGGAGGAGAGAAATCTGCAAACCCTAAAACTGGTGCAGAAATTAGCTTTCCTTTAATGTGTCAAAGGCCTTTTCACAGTTAGCATTCCAGCCATTTTAGCCTTAGCTAAACTGCCTGCACCAAGACACTGATTCACAGCATCATGCAAGGGGGCAGCAATCTTTGAGAACCCTTCAACATACTTTCTGTATTAACTACAGAGGCCCAAAAGGGATAGCTCCTTTACTGTGGACAGCACAGGCCATTCCTTAACAGCGGTCACTTTTGAGGGATCTTTTGCAATACCCTCTGCAGAGATCCGTTGCCCCAGAAACCTGACTTCTTTCTGTAGGAAATGACATTTTACCATCTTAACCTTTAGCTCAGTGTGCTTTAAACATTTAAACATTATGGGGGACAAGTGGTACTGGAAAGAGGGTGAGTACACCAGTATATTATATAGTATAAAAAATAAGAAATTATAATTTTGTGTTTTCATTCTTTCATGCTGATGTTAAATTAAGTGATGATTGATAATTTGTCTTTAGAACATAGAAAAGATATAAATTCAGGTATGATGTAGGTATAATGCAAATTAGCGACAACAGACATAAACGAGAAACCAGGGCCTGCAAAAGGTTCCTAGGTACGTATCGAATATGCACCAATAGGCATTGGGGGAATCCATGTGCTATCTTGGCTTGCAGTCTGCAAGGAAGAGGTGTGATGCGAATTCACAACAATCGGCGTCAAGGGGTTAAGCCAACCCAAGTAGTAGAAGCACGAAAATGACAAATTAATAACTAGTCTATATAATTAGGGGCAGGCTGCATGGTCTGCTTCTGAAACGCTGAAACCCTTCTGAGACGCTTCCAGTGGAATTTGACGCATGGCTATGGACGCATCAAAACCGTCTATAGCACGTTACGGCTGTGCCACGGAGTCTGTGGATTCCCGGGCGATAGACCTTTAACATGCTGTGCGTGCTCCCGCAGGCAGCAATAGTTTTTGGCAGACGATCACTTGTGCATGTAGAAATGCCCAAATGGCTCCACAACAGCTTCATGTATTGGGGGGGGGCGCCAATACAACATCCACACAGAAATACAGACAGTAAAGGTAGCAGTGGTACAGACTGAAAATGAATAATTGTACTGATGATAATAATAATAATAAAAAGAAGAAGAAGAATAGGACTAGTAATAATAATTGTAGCAAAGGGTGTTGAGCAGGGACATGGTAGCAGGTAGCAGCAGGCGACTTGTAACCACAGATCCAGATTCCACTCCAGCTCCAGAGCCAGAAACACCTGCAGAAAGTGATAGGAGGAGAGAGGAGAGGGACAAGAAAGCACAAGACCATGGGAGAGTAAAGAAGTCGAGTTAGTAACATGCATTAATGGGATAAGAAAGCATACAGATGGAGAGAGAGAAGAGGAGAGAGGAGCTCAGTGCATCATGGGAAGTCTAAGTCTATAGCAGCATAACTAACTAATCAATATACACATATGTGTGAATCTTTTGTATGAGTGAAAATGTCAACATACAAGTTCAGATTCTTTATACAAGCTCTCATGTGAGTTTTTCTTTCCATGACTTCAAATTCAGCTGACGTGTGTGAATATTTTATACAAGTGAAAATTCTTATTGTTCTCCAAGTGCTTACATCAAGTCTACAAGCTCTGCATTTTGCACCATATTGACTTTCATACAAATGCTACAGACTGCTGGTTAATAGTTGGCTGTATCACGAGAACAGAACTGACACTGCCCCCCGGTGGGTATGTTGTTAACCACAACGTAACAGAACTTAATTTTACAAATAGAACATGACTACATTTCTGCAACTTAACATATTTAGATCTGTGCATTGCAAAGTAATAGACTAACTATTCCAAAATTTGACACTAAATGCAACAGAAATGGTAGATAACTTAGTTTTCAGTCTCACATTCATTTTTGGCAGGGCAGATCCACTGACTTGGAATGCCAAACCACACAAAGTGGACACCTGGTAAGGTAACTAGAGCTCAGCTAACGCACAACTTATCACTCGCAGGCCTCTGCTAAGTGCCTCTAACTTGAGATTGGCAAGATAGCTTCAAGTGACTTCCCGCCTACCAATCTGGAACATGTAGTGATTACAGGATAATCAGTCCTTAAACAAAAAGGCATCATCTTATCATCATTCATCATCAGCATCATCATGCTGGGTTTCTGGGACATTGGGCTAAATGTGTTGGGCCCACTAGCTGATTAAGCTGATCTTATCTACTACAATTTTCTTGCAATACCTACCTTATAAAGCCCTTGTGAAGCTTATAATGGTCTAGAAGGAAAATACAAAAAATCTCAAGATAACTTAGAGGAAATGCTCCAAATGCAGTCATTTTACTTTATTATATAATTCTGATCTATTTTATTTCTATTTTATTCCTAGTGCTGCTCTTGGTGGGAATTGTTGGGCTTCTGTAAATAACTTCAGAGTATGGTCTAGACCTGCTCTTTATGAAAAGCGCTGTGAGATAACTGTTGTGATTTGGCGTTATATAAATAAAATTGAATTGAATTGAATTGAATTTTATCTTGTGAGTTCATCATCTCTGGTTCAAGTTGGGCCAGGAACCACTGATCCATGTCATCACCTATCTCTCTCCTATCATGCCCCGCATCCTGTGAAAATGCCCAAAAATATATGTATACAAAGAAAAATGGTCAAAAAAAGCGTTATCTATTGTTGTAATGTTCCTTTTATTTATGACTGCCCCTTCAGATTGTGTCCTAATTTCAAATACACCACTGTGGAGTCTTCAAACACATCTGTGCAACGTTGAGCAGAAGCACACCAAATACTGTTTGTAAAGCCATGAACACTGTGATGCTTTGTGCTTTTTACTACCATGTGTAATACACATGTGTACTACACATGGTAGTCTTAGCAGAAAAAAAGTAGAATTAAGAAAACTGTTTTCTAGTAACAACTCAGTCCACCCATCTGCTGGTGCTCTTTGCATTACTACAGCCAAACTGGAACCTGGACTGTGCCATAACACGTCCTGGCGTTTTAGCCCCTTTTCTGTCTCTCCGTTACTTTATTAAAAAATATTCATGACGTCACAATTTTTCAGCATGCAGTAACATATTATCTTATAGTGGATGAATGAACACAAAAACAAACTGAGCTGTCAACATTTCTCAGAAGAGCTGATGAATGATGCATTTCAGCAGCTACAGCCACGTAGCCTATGTTAGATAATGCACTGCACATAGACGCAGATGGCTGTGATTGGCTGTGAGCTGCAGGAGCATGAGGTCACTTGGTGGAAATATAAAATCTGTCTGATAGGAGTGAGCATGTTAGTACCTGCTGAGTAGGGGAACATATACACTTTAATCTGCACTGCTTGGACACAGAAAGGGGATTTGTATCATCTGTCCAAACATGAAACTCACCATTCTAGTTGTGGTGTGCGGGCTGATTATTTGTCATAGAGGGAGCGTAGAAACAGCTTTGCCAGAATTTGACACTGCACAGAGGACACGTGCAACAGGTGAGCAACCTTGAGATGCAAATAAAATCTAAAACTGATGATTTTTATTTTGTAATGTTTGCTGCTGTTTTCCTCAGGATCAGTCCTCTCCACGCTCAGGAGAAGAACTGCAGAAGAATTTTTGACAGAGGATCCGAACCTGTGCTTCTCCCTGAGAGAGAATGAAGACCAACGGCAGCTTCTGTGCAATGACCGCAGGAGCAAATTCAACTTCAACCCGTTCGGCCTTCGCTTTGGGAAACGCTACAACGGCTACATTTATAGAAGAGCCATTAAAAGAGCCCGAACAAATAAGTTTTCACCCCTGTCTGTCTTCCCACGAGAACTGGAGGTGCCTAGATGAAACCAATGTGTCTTCCTCTCTTCCATACTATGTGTTAAATTTGACTTAAGATAAAGTTATGTTTCTGTGAATAACACTTTTGTACCTACCTTTACTTTGATATTATTTCCAGATCTACAAGAAATGAATTCAGAATAAAATTAATTTAGAAAGGGAAACAGAATGCCTCAGACAATATCATTTTGTAACATGTTTTCTCTAAGTCATCTATGAAATTCAAATGAAACACTTCATTTGGACATTTCTGATGACAGGAAAGATGTCCGTAATTCCACAATGAAATTGTATGATTTGTACCTGTGATTTTCTGCAGTGTCTTCATCCAACCTTTAGATGGCACTGCAGTGCCTTTTAAAATTACACTACACACAACATACAGCAGATGAACAAAACAGATGTTACATTTAAAACAAAAATATAAAACTAATACATATAAAATGTAAAAATAAACAATATGTAAATTAAAAATAGTAATAGGCTCATGGACGCTTGCCAAACAACTCTTGAATATTCTTAAAGGGGCTGTATGTAGTTTTTCAATGAAATGACTTAATAAATGTAATTTTCATTGCTTTATTGTCAATGTGCTCAAATCTCACTTAGAAATGAAGCACACGCCTGTTTGCTCTGTTGCTTGCACCAGCCACTACTCTGCTTTTAATGTGATTACACCGGGTTGGATTCAGCTCTGTGCTCGCTCCTGAGGCTCTCTCAGACTACAGCGACAACACAGCAGCTAACGACATGCAGTCCACTAACACCATAAAACAACCGGCTCACAGCAAAATACAGGCTCCACGTAAGGATAAATATAAATAAATATTAGTCATTTAGCTGACGCTTCTATCCAAAGCACCTTAAAATTGTAATATGTGTCAGAGGTCACACAGGTGTGGAGCAACTAAGCGTCTTGCTCAGGGATACATTGGTGGATGTGTCACAGTGGGAATTGAACCCTGGTCTCACACCACAGGCATATGTTTTATTAACTGCGTCATCACCACCCCACAACAACAACAATAAAGGCTTATGTGCTGAAGCTCATTACACCAAACAGATTCAGATGATGTTGAGTAAAAACACACTGTACATTAGAAAAGCTGGAGTGAAGAAGAGAGTCACATTAGGTTAACACCGAGCAGTTGCTTACGTTGTCCGCTGTATCGCTTTCCACATTACTTCATCAACTAACGTGACCCATGTTACTATACCATGTTATTAACTAAATAATTAAATATTTGGTAGCTGGTATATTATGAAAATATTTGGTAACTTATTTATCTTATTTACAGCAGGTACCTTTAACAAAGTCCTTTAATTAAACCACTAGCCTACCTGTTACCTTTACTATTTGTCTAATACAAAACCCTTGTGACTCTTGCACTATAGGTTAGAAAAGGTTATCAACTTGATAAACTGAAAAGAACATATCTACTTGTGATGTGTTTTATTTCTAGTTCGTGCTTCTTCAGGCAGTTCATCAGAACTTGATGAATACCATTTGTAGTTTCATCACTATTTTCATAAAAGTCAAATAACTTGCACCACACTCTATCAGACACAGAAAAATATGCTTCTGCTTACAGGGAACAGACTGTGATCCTAAATAGCTGCAAGCATGTAGGCCAAGGGCTGACTGTGAAAGTATCAGGCATGTTTGTCTTATAATAATAGTTTATTATTCTTATTATTATTATTATTATTATTATTATTATTATTATTATTATTATTGTCATCAACACATTGAGACACTGCTAAATGCAGTAAATGTACTGATGTACATGATGTAATTATCATGTAACAAGCATAGGTAACCAGCGTGGATTAGTAGTATTGTGCTAATATGCTGCTCGCTGCGCTGAATGAAAATTACGGATCGGGTGTGACACCAAAATCTGTGACCTATCGGATTCTGTGACCCAAATGGGAAGTTAAGCGCCTGAGACTTTGTTGACAATATGAAGCAGCTGCGGGTTGGTTGGGTTTAGGTGCCAAAAGTACTTGGTTGGGTTTAGGTTCTAAAAGTACTTGGTTGGGTTTAGGTACTAAAAGTACTTGGTTGGGTTTAGGTACTAAAAGTACTTGGTTATGGTTAGGAAAACATCGTCGTTTGGGCTTTGGTCACAGAATCTGATAGGTCACAGATTTTGGTGTTACACCGGTGTTGAGCTGCCTCTGTCGTCAGAACCGGAACATGTCTAGAGAAAAGCCACAGTATGCATGCTGGTGTTTCTGCATTTATTACAGGATTTCTATATCAAAGGTTGTGTTTTGAATTATACTCGCTCATTAGTTCTTAAAACCACACCACTAGTGCCGGCTGAAAACTCCCTTATGCCCCCTTAAAAGAATTTATTTAATGTTATACATTTAAGTCCATCAAATAACCGATTATATGAATTGAAAATTGTGCTCTTCCTATGTTAAATTCACCCATTACAGGTTGGGCATATGACTGTAGAAATCCAACACCAACACTAACGTTAGCTAAGTTGTGGGTTAGCAAACTGTCGCTACAGTTGCTGCTGCTAAGATAACATGAAGCTAATATGCAGTCGACGAGAGCCAGCTAGTGATGTGTGATACCACTTCATTCCTATACGATCCAATACCAAGTAATACCCAGGCTGGAGAGGGGGTAGCAGCCAATTTTGTGGTCTGGCTGCTGCCACACCGACCACTGGTCGCTAAAGATAGTGGTCGCTGCCACAGTCTCACAAAGGTGACAGTTACAATTCAGTAATGTTTTTTTTCTAACAATTGCAAAACAATCCTGTTGATTTGTCCAAAATTTACTGTGATGACAGGTAACTCCCAAAAGAAGTGCTTCTGTATCCACATCAGTAAATGTACATTTATCATTGATATCTGTACAAAACTGTTATGGGGTAAATGTAATGTAAAATATATTAAATAGGAAATAACCACTAATTTCCTCAGTGATGGACTCTCGGTAAAGGTTTGTTGTACCTTTTGAATCATTTTTTTTTTATACAGACTTTTTAATGGGGGTCAGTTTTGTTAACATGGTGATGATTAGTCTGAACTCCGTATACATTATACTCTTTTCAATAGTTTTCTTTATATATGCTATGCTCTTGGAGTTGACCATATGACGGTTGTTACAAACAAACCACAATTTCCAAGACAATAAGTCACCTAAACCTTTAAATATTATGTGGTATGAAGTTACATGATCATACGAAATATCCAGTTTTATTAACCATTTAATCTTATAGGGAAAGTTAAAATGAAAAAAATCTAAAACTTCCCATCAATCTGCTTTCTCTAAACTAAATAGGCTACTTCTTTCTTAAGAAGTATTCTTCTTTTCTCATATCATTAACAAAAGTGACACTAAGTATTTTTAGAAAAATAAAAACACATACACACTGCCCTTTGTGAGGTTCAAATTTATTAAGTTACAGTTTACAGGGTCAGTCACATGATGTTTATAAGCTAGACGTTTCCACTGCTGCTCCATCTCCCTTTGCTAACATGGAGGAAACAGGAAAGGACAGAAAATCCACTTTCACTCTCGCCCCGTCACAATTTCACCAAAGTGTGTAGCTATCTGTTTACAGTACATAGTCTTAGGGTCTTAGCGATTATTCTTCACAGGGAGCTAAATGAACGACTTAATACAGCAAATGGTGGAGGAGGATACTGACATTTCGGCTTTTTGAGGGTTTGATCCTGGTCCAAACAGCTACAACACAATAATCCATACAGAATACAGTGATACAGGTCAGCTGACATCCCCTAACACAGTAACAGCAGCCTACTAGCAGTTGGGGGGCAAATGTGTTTATTTTTTAAGAGCACACCAGTGTTTTTTAGACTTAAAGGTGTCAGGTGATTGACAGGAAGTGGATGGTGATATAATGCTGCACTGATTTGAAAACAGCAAAATCAGGCTGGATGCATGTAAAACTGAAATTCTCAAAAGTACATTTTTTAAAAAACACTGGAATTGCCTTACAGTTTAAGAGAGAGGGATGTTATAAAGGTCTCTGTGTGTAGATAGTGTCTGCCTCTCTGCATCACGGCTGTATTTTATTTGTCCGGGTGTGTTCAGATGTCCTTGAGGTCCTTCTGGATGCCCCATAGTGTGTCTGCGCTCTTCCTCAACTGGGCCACCTCGGCATCTGTCAGGGTCATGTTGACCACGCTGCTCACGCCGGTGCTGTTCAGCACACAAGGCAAAGACAGGAAGACCTCCTCACCAATACCATACATGTCCTGAGGAAATACACATACACAGTTAGATGAGGAGGCTCAAAGAAACACACAAACAGTTTGTAAGCATTTTAAGACAGCTTTGTGGGGGTGTTTAGTGCCAGTACCAATATTAACTGAATAGTTTAATAGGTTTGGGAAATGCATATTACTTAATATTTACTACTTTATTTATAAACGTGACATGAGAAGATGAAAGACTGGAAGTGGGGGAAACAGCTATCTTTGCTTATATGCCCTAAAATAATTACTCAGTAATCACCATGTTGTGTTTCATATATTTAAGGTTTTTTTTTTAAATGCTAATTTGTGGTTTCTTGACAAACAACCATTTATCCATCCACCAGGCAGTGTCCTCAGCGGGTTGCCAGATACTGTCTGTGAACATAGGTTTTGGATTTAGTCTCTGTGGCACAAAGTACCAAAACTGGAAACTCACTGTTTAACTGTTTAACTACTTCAGGAAGCAAAACATTGTTCCAGCATGTATTGCCTGTACAATAGTCAGTTTTACATTTCTGTTTGTGTACAGATTGAGGGAGTTTTAGAGGTGTTCTTAGGTCTATTTTTAAACTTTGGACAGAGCCTGTTTCCACTGCTTCCAGTCCTTATGTTATGCTAGGCTAACCGCATACTGATTCCAGTTCATACATAAGATTGATAAACCTTATCTATGTTTGTAGTTTAAGAAATAAACTACAAACTGGGGTTCAATAGTGTCCGACAGCTCACTTTTGCAGTGGGGCACTGTAGTGGTTTAACCTGGCCATGATTATTTACATCATGCATCCTAGTGCATATGCTTACGAATTAGTGCATTTCCTGTATGTGTGTGTGTGTGTGTGTGTGTGTGTGTGTGACAGAGAGAGACACACCTTGACCATAGTGGAGACGGGATGGACACGGCTCATGTTCTTAATGATGCTTTCAGTCAGGTCTGCCACACTCAGACCAATGGCCCAGTTGGTGTAGCCCTTCAGCTTGATCACCTCATAGGCACTGAAAAACAAAGCAGTGCTCAGTTAACATCTATATTGTGTGTGCATGCCTGAATATTGGGGAAATGTTTTTTTTTTTGTAATTAAGTCATTAAGTGAAAAAGTGAAACACAGGCCCTTTTGTATTTTGTGTTTTTTTGATTATGGCTTACAGCTCATGGAATTCAAAAATTAATATCCCACAATAGAATAAATAATGTATTAATGCAGAAATGTCAACCTTCTGAAAAGTTGAAAAGTTCTGAAAAAGGTTAATTTATGTACTCAGTCCATGGCTCCTTTTGAATTAATTACTTCATCAGTGCAGTGTGGCATGGAGGCAATCAGCCTGTGACACTGCTGAGGTGTTATGAAGCCCAGGTTGCTCTGATAGCAGCCTTTAGCTCTTCTGTATTGTTTTCTGTCTGTATTTTCCTCTTGACAGTCCCAGGTCAGACGAGTTGGCTGGCCAATCAAACACCATGGTCACCAAACCAGTTACTGGTAGTTTTGGCACTGTGGGCATGTGCCAGGTCCTGCTGGAAAAAGGAAATCAGCATCTCCATAAAGCTTGTCAGCTGATGGAAGCATGAAGTGCTCTACGATCTCCTGGCAGACGGCAGAATTCACTCTGGACTTGATAAAACACAGTGAACCAGCACGAGCAGATGACATTGCACCCCAAATCATCACTGACTGTGGAATCTTCAAGCAACTTTGATTCTGTGCCTCTTCACTCATCCTCCACACTCTGAGACCTTGATCTCCAAATGAAATGCAATATTTACTTTGAGCTGAAAAGAGACATTTGGACCCCTAAGTAACAGTCCAGTTTTTTCTCTCCTTAGCCCAGGTAAGACAGCTCTATGTGTGAATGGAAGCTTAGAAGTAATTGGGACTTTCTGAGAAGAGATACCCAATACACCAGTTGAAGTTTCTGTCACTCAAGTGGGCTGTGGTGGTCTAGTTCCATGATTACCTTTATGGGACTCTGTTCATAGTACGTACTAACAACAACCCCTCGACATACATACGTGCTCACAACAGTTAAGCTGTCCTGTAGATCAAAGTGGAACCATTAAAACTATTCATAGATGTTTTTATGGCTCCAAGACTAATCTTCTGACAGGACAACTAAATTGTGACTCACCCACAAGATACAATTCTCTTAACATGTACTGTGCTGACTCATCGGTTGTTAGTCTGCTAAAAGGGGCAGGGACAATGATTTAATATGAATATCTTGCTAAACGTTTCCCTGCACTGATTAAATTTTGATGAAATGTAGGCTAACACTGGTCAGTAGCTAGCAAGGTTAATACCACTGACAGACTAAAGACTGCCCACCTTTTTGGTGAAAAGGACCGGAGGGCTCTGCAGCAGGTGATTAAAACTGCTCAGACGGTCATCTCCTGGGCATCAGTGATATCGGTGAGGTGAGGTGCCTACGCAGAGCCCAAAGGATACTAAAGGACAGTACCCACCCAGCCACAGCCTGTTCACCCTGCTGCCTTCTGGGAAGAGATACAAGTTTCTGCTGCTGCACCACCAGACTGTAGCTTTTCCCCCCCAAGCTATCAGACTTTTAAACTCTAATTCATCCTCAGCACTGCTCCAGTGATGATAGTTTATTTCTGTTTAACATTTTTCATAATTGATTCTGCATTAATGTATATGGACGGCTGTGGATAAGGAGGTAAAACGGGTTGGCCGTTAATTGGAAGGTCAGTGGTTCAATCCACGGCTCCTCCAGGCTGCATGTCGAAATGTCTTTGGGCAAGATACTGAACCTGAAATTGCCCCTGGTGGCTGTTCCAGTGAATGAATGTGTGTGAACGGTGAATACAGATGTAGTGTAAAAGCACTTTGAGTGGTCAAAAAAAGACTAGAAAGACACTATACAAATACAGAGCATTTATATTGTCTGCTATGTAGCGGAATGGAGTTACAAAACTCAATTTCACTCTATAACTTGTTATATTTTGGCAAACCTATCTACTTACCTATTTTATGCAAGGTATCGAATGAAGTACTCTATTAGTATCACTTTAAGGGTACTGGTTTAGGTACTGGTATCGTAAAATTTTAAAGGATATCCAAACCTAGTGGTTACGTAGCTTGTAGTTTTGCAACATAAAAATGTAAAAACTGAAGCAAACTTGCTTTGTTTGGGACTGTGAGCTGCATTTTATCAGAGGTGTGAAATTTAACATTTATGGTAAGATTTCTGCCTGATCACAAGTGTTTTCACTTATTTTCTTTTTGCACATTCATGTCTCATCCAGTTCTGTGTGTGTCAGTCGGTCTGAAATGGATACTACCATATGAGCAGAGCAAGAACGCGGGCTAATGCACAGAGTATAGGGAAGGCATTTAAACCATTATGAATTCTCATTAAATTATGAAGTTAGTATAGATATACACTAATATTATGCTACAACTTTTTTTTTGACATGTCAGAGGTCACAAATATGTGGGAGGTCCAGGAGTTCACTCAATTAAAATAAATTCATTTATTACTGTGGTGAAAAGGTGCCACATGCAGATGTAAAGAGGTCAGGGGAGATTGGGGATGATTATAACACCAGTCAGTTGTAACACAACCAATTTCTCCAAATCAGGAACAAGTTACAAATCAAGCGGTTACACATTTTACTGCTTTTGTTTAAGACTAAGCCTTCTGAGTTTAGCTGAACTATGTCTTAGAAGGAAGAAAGAAGTATTGCGAGGTAACACAAACCCTATTGCAAGGGAATGCAAAAATAGTCCTAAAAAATCCTCATCCTGACCTTTAGAGGGCGCGGTACTCATTTTCTCACACATTCACTCACATAACCGGTACCTGTCCACTACAGCCTTGTGTGTAGCCTTCCACTGTTCCTTATCAGCATCAGTGCCAATCTCAGGATTCAGTTTCTGTAAGTTGACTCCTGCCACATTAGCACCACTCCACACAGGCACTGAAATAAAAGCACACACAAACTAATGATTATAACTAGGGCTGGGTATCGAGTTCAATACTTTTTAGGCACCGACCGAATTGCTTCAATACCACCGAGTATCAAAAAATGCCTTGTCTTTCGGTACCAAAGTTCGATACCTAAAGGTTCTTGTTAACGCCAATGAGCCAATAAGCATGCAGCATTCTTGATGTGCCCACATCTAAAAGTGATTGTAATTGGCTGTAGTGATGTAAACACCAGGCGCGGCGGTTACGCACAGAGACGTGGATGTAAAAGATGCGGAGAAAATCAAAAGTGTGGCATTTCTTAGCAGCTTGGTGGCAGCGTCGCTGTTTTCTGAATCAAATCAAAGCTCTTTTATTGACAGAGTAGCGCGGCAGCTTTCACACACGCTACATTTTTCCAAGTGTTTCTGAAGGATCAGTTAAGTGACGCCATCGACGCACACGGACTTGTATGTGCAGCCGGCGGAAGTGACATCACGCAGCGATCCTTGGGCTGATGTCTGCGACTTTGCTGCAGTGGATTAAAGAGTTTACTTTCTATTGTGATAGTTGTCGCCTGGCCACCTCTTCCTCTAGTGAGGAGGAAACTTTGATATGTAGTGGCAGAAACTTGTTTCCATCAGATGAGAGATTTCTCTCTTTCTCTCAGGCCTGTTGCCATGAATGTTTAGGTTGCCATGGTGCCAGAGCACAAATTCACATATAAACAATAAAAAATATATAATTAATATAAAAAAAATAAAATATAAAAAATTACATTATAAAAACTAAAGAAAGAGGAATAAAACAACAAAAAACACAATATAGGCCGATGTTACATTGAAAATATATCTTGGTTTTGACGAGCTGTAGTATTTTTTAAAGGAACAATTATTAAAATAAACTATTAATGATAATAATGTGATAATTAAGTTACTTTATACAAACAACAATGGTTCTCTGTATGTTGAGAAAATATACAAATTTTATACCAATAAAATTGGTATCGAAAAAAGTATCGTTCAGGTACCGGTATCGAAGTTGAGGTATCGATACCGGTATCGATATCGAAAATCTTTGAACGATACCCAGCCCTAATTATAACTAATAATAATTCTGCACTATGTATTACTTTCAAATAATCATATTCACTTTCTTTCTGTCCAGTCTCAACAAAGAAAAACTACCCTGATGATCCCTACAGACATATCTGACAAATATTAATAAAATAACTGAGTCTGGTTCCTATGTGGACCTACCGCTAGTGTCTCCGTGCTCTCCCAGCACCCAGCCATTGAAGGAGCTGGCGTGGATGCCGAGACGTTCGGCCATCAGGTAGCGGAAGCGGGCAGAGTCCAGGTTGGTGCCACTGCCGATGACGCGGTGCTTGGGCAGACCACTCAGTTTCCAGGTCACATATGTCAACACATCAACTGTGAAAGGTGTGTCACAACCAGGGGTAATTGATACCTAATATACACAAACACACATGCAAATAAACCCAAAGATAATAATTTGTGCATTAGTTATTCACCAGGGTTGGAGACCACGATCAGTGTGCAGTTGGGGCTGTACTTGATGATCTGGGGGATGATGGACTTGAAGACGTTGACGTTCCTCTGCACCAGATTGAGGCGGCTTTCACCCTCCTGCTGGCGAACACCAGCCGTCACAACGACCAGGCGAGAGTTGGCTGTCACCGCATAGTCTGGATGAGGAAGAAACAAGATCTGATTAGTGATGTCTGGAGACATTTTTCTCAGGGGAAGATGTGAACTCCCATGTACAGTGCAGCTATATTTGAGCTGCAGGTCCTGACCTTTGTCAGCAACTATCTTGGAGGTCTTGAGGAAGAGACTGCCATGCTGCAGGTCCATCATCTCTCCCTTGAGACGATCCTCCATCACATCCACGAGAGCCAGCTCATCACACAGGTCCTGTCCAGTGGAGGAGGAGGAGAAGGAGCACAGGAAGATGATTTTGGTGAAGAGATGGAAAGTCTTTTTCACGTTCAATTTGGCAGGGTTATACTTACATTACATTTGTCAGAAGGGTTTTAATTTTTTTTTCATTTTGCATCAACTTCTATTAGAACTGGAATGTTGTCACATGTACAAATAGAATGTCAATTTAATATTGTCATCCCTGAGCTTCTACAGTTCATGGCTCATATTTAATCAAAATTGTTTGTTATAAGAGATCTACTGGGAAATATACAACTGTGTATTTCGACCATTATAGATTAAAAATAATTATGAGATTGAAGTCGGAAATTTACAAGAAAAAGTTGAATATTTTCTAAGATTAAAATGGTAAAAGCTACATTTAATCTCAGAGTTTTTTCATTGTAAATTTGTGAGTTTCTCCTTGTAAATTTACCACTTACATCTCAGACATTTAGATCTGTTTTAGAATTTTACCCTCCCACCTCAACTCTGTATTATAGTTTTTCAATGGCCTTCATACGCTGTAATAGAAATATTTATATAAAAAATTAGATGTAAATTAAATCCCTATTAAATAATACACATATTTACCTAAAAACATTTTTTCTCTGCACTCTATAAATAAGCATACAGTATGTGTATACTAAATAATGGACTGTGTCATATACAGTAGATGGACATATTTTGATATCTAATCTAATTCTAATATCTAATATCTGCTTTCACATACATAAAAACTATATGTGCTGGTGTGTAGCATAACTATTACTAAACTAACTATTACTAGCATGCAGACTACCAGCCATGTACACCATGCTCGACAACCCAGCATTATCCTAACATTAATAGCTATCCTTATTAGTTAGGCTCCTTACTAATGCTAATAACTTTTTTTAAGCTGGATTTCCAGCTTATGTAATTTACACATATGGCAACGTAGCAGATTTTGGTATAGGCTCTTTTCTAATTGTCTTTATTTGAAAACCATGCAGAACGTGTAGTTGCATCTTACCCGCAACAGGATGCTGACGGCACAGGCCATGCCCACCTGGCCCACCCCGACCACCGTCACCTTGTTCCTAGGAGGCTCAGCAGGGCTGCTGGCCAGAGGGCTGATCAGCTTCTGCAGCACTGAGGACATGATCACAGCTGCAGGGTGACACAGAGAGGACAAAACATTAAACAGTAGAATTGCAGCTAATTATTATTATTTTGATCTACTAATAAAAGTGAAAAAGTAAAAAAATAAAGACAGAAATGTTCCTACACTAGATTGATAGTGCTGTAGCTAAATTCAAGGAAGTGATACCATTAGCATTTAATCCAGTGTCATGTCTCAATATAACCAAGGACTATTATGCAAACTTCAGTCCCTCCCAAACTGATCATCTTGTTGATAGGGCGGCAGGCTCGCTGCAAATGACACTCGATTCTGTTGTTCCTCTAAAGAAGATAATAAAACAAAGACAGTTGATCAATTTAATTACTAACACATTTTGTTTAATCTGGGAGGATAACCTTAAAATTTATAGGAAGGCCCTCCGTAATTCCAGAACAGTGTATTAATCGTCATTAATAGAGGAAAATAGAAACCCCAGTTTTCTTTTCAGCACTGTAGCCAGGCTGATAAAGTCACATCTCTGAGCCATGTATTGTTTGCTTCATGAGCTTTTTTTAAATGATAAAATTCAAATTTTTAGAGACAAAATTCATCACATTCTCCCCTCAACTGGCACCGCATTATCTTCAAACTCAGGAACCTTAGAAACAGTTGTAAAACCTGATGAATATTTAGACATTATTAACATTAGGTCTTTTCACGGTGTGTGTGCATGTTTAGCAAGTGAGTGGGCGAGCAAATGTGAGAAAGGCAGTAAAAGTAAGCTAATTTGTCAGGCTGGCAATAAATGTACAGTATAGGTCACAGTGTGTCTGTTAATAAAAATCTGACTGTTTCCCTAACTGCTTGAAAGTAAAGGAGGTAGCAATAGCTAATGGGCTTGAATCTGATCAGGACTGAATGGAGTCAGGTGACTACACTAGTATGTTTTCAAGGTGAAAACACACACACACACACACACACACACACACACCCCTTGTCAACATTAACACCACAGAAGCAAACATTAAAACCAAGCAAACATTAAAGAGCTACAGGGATCCGAAACATTACGCTTGTTAGTTAGTGAGCTTTAACCTGTTGGAAACCTCCAGCTATTTGCCCCTATTTCCAGGAAAAACACCTAAAATAACATACTCAAAATGAATGAGTAATAACTCCTCAACTATTTGGCCTAGATGCATAATTCTGGTCTCCTTTGAAGATCAGAAGCTAAGGAAAATTAATCCATAAAGTAACATTTATTTTACCATTAGACTAAATGGAGATGCAATAAAGAAAAATATTTTTCATCTTTACCTCATAAAAAAGCTATAAACTATCACATCATCATAAGATAGATTATAATGCAACTGAATATCATTTAATACACCTGGAATGCAATTGTAACTGCACGTTTCATGAAAATAAACTGAAATACAGTTTTCATACAATTTTTCAAAATATACCAGGCGAATGTCCATATTTTGGCAATATTTGGTGTTTAAATGTTGGCTTTTATTGGGAGTTATCTTTAAAACGTTATTTATGTCCATACAACCACGTTCCTAATAATATAACATTGAAATTATGATAAAAACAGTGAATATTCATCAACTTTACTCAGACCAAAAGAACTCCCATACTTTACAGGTGTGTAGCTTGAGAACGGACCATTACATAATGTAGCTCCTACTGGTAGGCCTCCAGACCGCAAAAAAGGCAGAGTGTTTCAAAGAAGCACTTCTTCTGCTCTGCAGAAAAAGGCAAGACGGTAGGCACAGCTCCCAGGTATTGCACAATAAGATGGTGCCTGGCGACATTTCTAGCAACAAACCAGTTTATGGAAGTGTATAGGGGACTAATTTCAAATTATCATGCAAAATAAATTTAATGAAAAAAATGCAATCATCCAATTTTCATTTTCATTATCACAAACTTGTGTGGGCATTCAAGGACTGTATTTAAATGAAAATGGAAACAGCATTTGACATTTCATTTTCAAAGGTTTAACGTGCTCTAAGGTGGATTTTATACTTCATCCAGCCAGAGGGAACAACCACTGAACGTCCAGTGCGCCGGTTACACTGGTAACACAACCTGGTGAATGGAGAGGGAGTGGGGGGCCGGAGTGTACAGAGGTCGCACCCTGGCCATAGTCTCGAGAAAAGAAAACTCTTGATAAACATATTCTGGTATTTTCCTAGATCGCTAAGGTAACAGCTGCTTCAGATCAGCCCAAAACAAAAAGCTTCTTTTTGATGCTGACATAGAATTTTGAGTGTTGAGTGTAATATAGTGCTCACATCTACAATCATATTCCCCACAGTAAATATGAGATGAGATGTGACCTTAAAAGATATAGCCAAAAACAACTTGTTTTTTTGATTTTGAAACAAAATAATTAAATTATGAAGTATACACAGATGAGTCTGCTCTTTAGTGAACTTTATTCAAATGCAATGAGTGAAACAGCTCCCAGTCTACTGCATTGACATATCCATGTCCTCATGGTCTTTTAAGTCAAAATTAAAATGCCATTTTCTAACTATGTAAAATGGAAATAAGAACAGCATTGACATTGCATATTCAAAGACTTAGTCTGCTACCTCACAAACCACCAAGCATGCCTGGGAGAAATATCTAGGTGTTGCCATAGAGGATGCGGAATGGCGAGAGGTCTGGTCTCAGGCTTTGAACATTTCTATGTACAACCGCACCAAATCCACACAGCTCAGAATTGTACATCATTCTCATAACACCTGCTGTCAAGAACAATGGAAGCTAACATCTCCCCGCTTTGCTGGAAGTGCAACTCTGAGACTGGTAGTTATGTTCATTGCTCTGGTCATGTGTGAAGTTACAAAGGTATTGGTCTAGTATTGTCAATGAACTGACTGCTATTTTTGGTGTCCAATACGGATGGACCCTATGTGCCTGATACTTGGTTTCCCAGAGGGTCGGGTCTCTGACAGTAAACGCAGGAGACTTTTCAGTGTACAGACTTTTGCTGCCTGAAAGAACATTCTACTCTTCTGGATTATAACCGTTGCTCCAACAAAAAATCAAGCCAGATGGCATTCATCATTCAGAGTTATTCATCATACATCATAGGGTTATTCAGCATTCATCGCTGTTGCCAGCGACAGGAATGGACCCACTGCTCCAGCGGCATCCATTTTCAGGGCTAGTTGACTCGGCGGGTGACTTGTTACACATTCCTTAGCAAATTCAGACTTCCATGGCCACCGTCCTGCTGTCTATATCGGCTTACACCTTTTCTGAGGTCTGATGAGCGTCGGCATTGGGTGCATTAACCCAGCGTTCGATTCATCCCGCAGCGCCAGTTCTGCTTACCAAAGTCCCACTAGGCGGCTCGCATTCCACGCCTGGCTTCAAGTCAGTGAGCCGTTTAAAGTCTGAGAAGAGGTTGAGATTTTTTCGGCCCCAAGACCTCTAATCATTCGCTTTACCAGATAAAACTGCAAGACTGAGCGCCTGCTATCCTGAGGGAAACTTTGGAGGAAACCAGCTACTAGATGGCTGGATTGCTCTTTCGTCCCTATACCCAGGTCGGACAACCGATTTGCATGTCAGGACCGCTACAGGCCTCCACCAGAGTTTCCTCTGGCTTCGCCTGAGGACACAACCAAACCGGGGCATCCCAAGGTCTATACTTAGGGGGACGAAAGCAGCAGGTGTGCCTGCAACTGGCCCAGCTGCGGAAACACGGACGTTTCCGATTGATGGCAAAGTGACATCAGACAGGCGTAGACGTGGGTGGTACCCGGGCCGCAAGACGCGTCGAAGCATCGATTATCAATGTGTCCTGCAATTCACATTAGTTCTCACAGCTACCTGCGTTCTTCATCAACGCACAAGCCAAGTGATCCAATTTTTAGTTTGGTTTAGAGGCCACAGTTCAGAGACAAAGGGGTGGAGACACTGAACCCTAACCACACAAAAAAATCATAGATTTGGTCTTTTTAGAGTTTGAAACTAATTTCAGTATGACAACTGACATGCAATAAGTTAAAAGCTGCCTGTTAAGAATCAATTACAAAGAGACTGTGCCACAGTATAAATAATAGCATTGTATGCATAGAAGTGTGCCTTTAAAAAAAATAAATTTGTTCCCAAGATAGACCCTCGAGGAACACCCATCTTTACTGTTAGAGGTGCATAGCTAAAATTGTCAATGGGCACACAGAGACAAACTTCTTCAGTTCTCCCAGGCAAATAGTTCAAAAACCAATTAAGTAACCTTTCACTAAAACCTATGCAGGGGAAGATCCACTGAATGAACGACTTCAGCAGGATAAATGAATAAACAGTGCAGCAAATCATTTGATATCATCCAGAGCAGGAATAATAATTTGGGAGCTTGAGGTGATATTTGCTGAATTTGATCAAAAAGTGTGATCAAATGGATGAGATTGCAAGTCAGGGAAAGAAAGTTACACTGATGCATTCAACATCATGGCTAGCTAAGTGTACCAGCTAGCGGCTGTAGCTCAGGAGATAAAGTGAGTTAGCCCGCTAATCTGAAGATCGGCATTTGAGCAAAAATCTTTTTCAGATGCTGGCTGCAGCAGTAAATACGGTAAAGTTGTTTTTTTTCAAACTGACACAACTTCTGTTTTAGGCCTAGTAATAGCAAATGCAAACTCTGGGGCTGATTAAGGAAGGTCTTGAAAGAGAAATGTTGCGTCTCCATATGCCTCTGATGTTGGTGGCTTCAAGCAATTATTGCAAAAGCACATGTAGTGTATACTCCTACTTTTTTTTCATTTGCCTGAAATTGGATGTTGGAAGTGTCTAATGTTGTTACTTGTATGTTTAAAGAATTCATTTGAGTTAAAATCGGTTATTCACAGTATTTACCAAAACACGTCAAGTACCTCCCTTAAGGATAATACAATAAATAAAAACACCCCAGTCAAGCATGACTGTCCCTTTAAAAAAATTGGTATAGCAAATCATAAGCCTTTTATCATGGACATTCAAATGAAGCAAAGAGACTATTTAGAACATATGCGAGCAAAACACAAAAGAAAGAGAGTTAGTAACATATTCTGCATAACTCACTCATGTTCTGCAAAGGAGCAATACCATATCAAGGTCAAACTGACGCGTCCTTTTGTCCACTGGAGGTGCCCTTCACAAAAACGTGTACAATTGAAACCAGGGCTTCCATACTATCATACTCGTTAGATATAATACATCATTATACAATAACAAAAATAGCAGCCTTAGATAGAGTTATACATATTGTGAGAAAAGAAGCAAATACAATGAACCTGTATGCTTAGGGCAACCAGTGAAGGTCCCAGGGCCTCCGTTTGGGAACCACCACTTAGCTATCAGAATGGATAAAGAACCAGTAAGCCCATGTTGTCCTGTAAATTTTAGCCTTCTAGCACAGGCACCTCATCCCAAGGTCAAATGGAACCTTGAAACAGGCATAAACTGGACTGTAGGCTGCTGCTATCCCCCCTTCTACAGGAGACAACACAAAGCCTAATTTTAGCTTTCTAAACATCAATAAAATATAACATGGTCTAGCCTTATATGGGACACAGTGCATGTGCCCAGTGTATTTTTCTAAGCGGACATGCTCGTCTTGTTGCCCTCGTTCACTGTGGCTTTTGTGGAGCTGGGGTTATGTAACAGCCCGAGCCGTCGCCCTGCCGTCGTCCTTCGTTTTGGTGATGAAAGACACTGAGTAACAATGTTAAGTGCCTCTAAATAAATATGCATACATCGCTTCTATGGCTTAATAGGCAACGAACGCCAGGAGGGGAAGAGTTCAAGTTCACATAACTTCAGGTAAATTAGGCCTAACAGAGGATGAAATAATTCACATTTCGCACGGTATTACAGAAACAATCATAATGATACCCGATAGCAACTATCTAAGCTGACGCAAAACATCCATGTAACCTGCTCAGTTTTTGTTTCAAACAGTTATAAGACACTCAGTTAAAAGTCAACTTGCATAGCTTAACGTTATAAAATGGGTTCCTGCCCGCGGGCATTTCAGCTCTGGCTTCCATTGTTGCTGTGGCGTTCAACACGCATCACTGTGCGGCAGACCCGTGGACAAAGATTTAACAAATAAAGCAGAATACTTACAGATGTTTCTAACGGCTGATATCCGATGTCTCTTAACTGGCAGAGGAGACGGTGCAGCGACCAGCGACTTGCAAAGAGAGATGGACAGAAGGTTAGTGTGGAGCTGAACGGTTGCAGGGAGGAGGAGGGAGGGAGGGAGGGAGGGAGGGAGGGAGGGAGGGAGGGAGGGAGGGAGGGAGGGGACGGGGGGGAGGGGTTAACAATGGCTAGGCTGGGACTGTCTGCGTGGCATTTATCTGTCTGAAGAATGGGAAATATGGTTAGCTGGAGATTACGTGCGTAACTGTAAATTACCATGAATGGTGTAGGCTATTATATTCAGATTCTCTACTCAGGAAAAGTCAGTGAGCTCAGTCAACAGGCTGTCTTCCTCATATTTCCTTTCCATGTTCTGAAGTGGGTGGCATTTCATTTCTATTTAGCCTAACTGTAACACAGTAACATGGCCCTCTGCATGAAAGAGAGACCATTTTTTAATTGCACCTCAAACTGTATCTCTTCATCCATCTGGGGATGCCAAAATGTAATTAAAGGTGCTCATCAGACTCCATACACAGTTAAGGAAAGATCCAGGACTTGTCTGTGCCTGTTCATTCTCATAGCTTTTCCAGTAGATATTCTCAAACAAATAACAATAAAATAAAAAAAGAGTATAATGAATAATACTAAATATAATCACTTCTCTTTTTTTAACATTACTGTATTTTTGTCTGATGATGACCCTGATGATCAGCAGCAGTGGCATGTAACACAGTATTTTGACTCCACTACATTGATCATAATCCAGTATTAAAATATATTCCATGTTAAAACACTGACAGGGGCTATTTTCCATGATTACATTAGAACATTATTTTGGTGATAACAATTCTGTACTATGGCTGACCGAACATGTTGAATGCAGAACTATATTTCTTTTTATGAAGTTTTTTTTTTCTGGAAGCTTCTTAAGTAAAGAATTTGGATACTTCTTTCACAACGGATGACCAGACACTACTGCACTGACATTTTCAGCCAACACAATATCACAGTATCACACAGAAATACAGACAGAAAAGTTAGTCGCGATACAGACTGAAAATGTCTGATGGTACTGATAATTATAGCAATTATTAAAAGTTAATGATAATAATAATAACAATGGGACTAATAATGTCTGTGAAGATTCTCAGTCATCCAGGTCATAGTTATCCAAAGAAGGTTAAAGTCAAGGGCAACTGGACTTGGTTCCAGAGACTACAAAGTATCTACCTCTGTGTGTGGGCGAAAAACAACAGTCACTGGGTCACAGAGAGGAAGAGGAAGTCTGTGTTCCTTTCTTCCTTGTAGTCTCAGACCAAGACTGGTTGATTTTATATATATATATATATATATATATATATATATATACACTTTGTTTTTAAGTTTTTTGTACAAAACATGGACAGCATCAATGCAATGAATACAAATAGGTATGGTTACAATATGATGTGGCAAAATAATTCAAATGCTAGCCATGTAGTGTTCTTACTGATACAAAAGTGTTATGACTCCTCCCCCTTCCTGCTTCCAACTCCTGCAGAAGGCTGCAGCCGTCTTATCGGCTAATTCCTGTGTCTTTGTTTGGTTTATCCTGACCACACACACACACACACACACACACACACACACACACACACACACACACACACACACACACATCCATTCACTGCTGACATAACTGATAGTCATACTTTGCCACACCACATATTTGATATTTGATGATTATTTGACGATTCTGTTACTTTTACAATAAATCATCTCTTTAGCTTGCAAACCTGTTGTGTCTCACCTCCTTTTTGTCACAGGCTAAGAGCTGGCTTGTGACAAAAGAGTAAAAAGGAAAAATAGATACACACACACACACACACACACACACACACACACTTGCCTGTGCACCTACACATACAGTACGTGTTCACTTAAACCCACTTGTCCAAATAATCGTAAACGTATTCATATATACATAATTGCACACATACACATGTGCACATTCATAAGAACAAAACATGAGAGAACCCTGGGGTGCGATTAGGTCGCTATGATTACAGCAATATGGTCATTGTTTTTCTTGACCAAAATATACAAGACATTAAGGCAGGCTTCTTGTGATACAGGTGTTCCATGTATCCCAGAGGGCATCAGCTTTGTCCCTTTGTAATCTGAGACTAAATAGTTCCATGGATGTCTTTAATTATGACTTTCTGCTGATTAACCGTGGGAGGCTCTGTGTTGAGCCATCTTCTAGTAATGGCTTTTTTGCTTGCTGCCATGAAGATTTTCAGGAGGTATCTGTCTTTCTTTGGTAGTTCAATGTCCATAGGTAGAATGATAAACAAGTAAAATTAAAATTACACTGCAAGACTTCTCTCATTATGCTTTGAACTCCTCCCCAGCAGGATTTAAGAATGGGACAGCTCCAGAATATGTGTATGATCTGCCATACTGTGTCCACATCCTCTCCAGCATGTAGGTTGTAGTCCTGTCTGTTTCCACTTTTGCTTTGGTGTTATAAAAACCTGATACAATTTTTCCAGGAGAAATGTCTCCACAGTTGTTAATTATTTTTGTCCAATCTTCTGAAGTAATTACAGATCTGGATCATGGGTTGGCCTCAAATTTCTTTCTGAATGTTAAGTTGTTTCACCAGGTCAAACCAGATTTCTATAGAGAATCTAACCCACTGGCTCTGCATACCTTATTGTTTAGCCAACATTGGGCTTCCTAATAAACTCTGTATAGGTCTGTGTGACAGTGATAACTATAAGACCCCCCTCCCCCCCACTGCACTTTGGCAGCTGTAAAGTTCTATATCTCACCCTGGGAGCTTTGTTATTCCAGATAGAACGGGATATCATCTTATCCCATTTTCTAAACAGAGTATCAGGGGCACAAACAGGTACGGACTGAAATAGTCCTTACTCACAACAACAGTTTTTTAAAATTTATTCTCAAACTTCTTTTGCCATGTTCCAGGGGCAGGGAGGCTCATCTGTCTAGATCTTCCTTTATCTGTGAAATATTTCTGACATAGTTTTCCAAGAACAACTCTTAATTTAACGCCCAAGTTTTTAATAGAGGTAGATTCCAGTTGACCTTGTACTTGTTTTTAAGATTTAACGATTTCACAAAATTGAGCGTCAAGGCTTGTGTTTTATCAACATTAAAGGTGTAGCCTGACAGGGTTCTATACATCTGCAGGAAGTCCATTAATCTTATATTCCTGACTCTGGATTCTTTAGGCTGACCATGAGTCGTCCACATAGACCACAAGACTATTTTACATTCTATACCTTTTATGTGATGCCCTCCAGGTGGGGATTCTATCTTATGGCTTGTGCAAGAGGTTCAATAAAAAGATTAAAGAGCACTGGGCTGGCTGGGCAGTAGGGTTGTAAAGGTTCTGAAACTGAGGCTGAAATTGCGATACAAAAGTCCACATTCTTGTGTCACAACCGCGACACACCACCCCCTGGACTGTTGAGCTTTCATTAAGAGAGTGCAACTGTGGTGCTGGTGGCTGGTGTACATAGTGTTTGTATTGACAGTAGGTTATTGTAGGTAATTTCCCACCTTATTTTGGTGTTTATTTACTACTTGAATCTGGTTCTCTTTTCTTCTCTTCTCTTCTCTTCTCTTCTCTTCTCTTCTCTTCTCTTCTCTTCTCTTCTCTTCTCTTCTCTTCTCCCCACACTCACACATACACCTAGCCTGCTCCTCTGGTCTCGACAAACACGCCGACTTGACTGACTTCCTGTTGAGTTTAGGGTATGGGTTCATGAGGCTTTTCTGTGTATCTTGATATGATACATGGCACCACAAAATTTTGTGCATATAGGCTGAATGTGGTGCGGGGGCTATTTTTTTTTCCAATTCTGTAGGTGGTGCTCGCACATGGGCATAAAATACATATGTTTTCACCACACCTGACATTTAGGCCGTCAAAAGTGTGATTTATGTGAGAGAAAGACAGAAAGTTTCAATAGGGTCCATGTATGTTTCATGCTCGGGCCCTATTAATATTAATAACTAGAATGAGCATTCACTAAGTAAATGAGTGTGAGAGCTGTGAGCTGTTAGCTGTGACTGCTACCAATGCTGCTGCAAAGTACTGCTCCATCAGCAATTTAACATCCTTTAGTGCTACCTACAGGTAAAAGAATCACATACCACAGACTTATTCAGTCAAATATTAAAGAGCAATCAGCGTTGGACGAGCCCTCACACGTAGTGGTGCTCTGAATAAAAAAAAAATTATCACTGCTCCCGTAGATGGGATTCGAACCTGGGTCTGAATGAACTGTAGCGGGAGATTTCTGAGGAAGCAACAATTTGAACATTTGTCATGGAAAAGTGCGTTTGCTTAAATAAACCTTTTCAGCTATTATTTTGGTGTTTTAAGTTAGAAAACATCTTTAGTTTGTTACCAGTCACTCCAAGCATCATACACGTGTTTAAAGTTGAAAGCAATTATCACTTCGGCGGGATTTCAACCCACGACTGAATTAAGAGGTGCTTCTCCAGAATGTGATGCCTAACCAATCAAGCCAACAGTCACCCTGCTTATAATAAAACAGTTTGACAATTTATTGATACAAAATGCATTTGCCATTAAAAAAAGCTTTTCAGCTCTCATTTTAGTATTTTTAGTTAGTGCTTGAGTAGCTGAGTATAAAAATATACATCATGTGTCCAAACAGAAAGGCAGATATAGCAAGTTAAAGAACTGGTTACAGGGGGAGAACTTAGCCACAGCTCTCACACTAATAATAACTAAAACAGACAAAAGGGTTCTACCGCTTCAAGGTTTGAACCCTAAATACTATTAATAAAATGACTTGGCTGAATATGTGATGCTTATTATTCACTGGGATTTGCATCCATATTGCCCAGTCTGCCCCACTAATCAACATTTCAATATTTAATGTGAATCCACTGTTTATATTAGTCCAGAGTTGTAACTAAACCTTGACTGAGAGACAGATAATCACTATCTTGTAATCAAATGCTATATGAGGAGTGCCCTCACATCTGTGTCTGGACTGTGTCCCATCTGTGATGTTTCTTTGCTGGAATGCGCAAGTTTAATTTCATGCATGTGCACATGCATTTCCACACGCAATGTGGTTGTCTTTTACGAGCTGCAGTTTATAAACACTGTGGCCTCTCAGCATTATCAAATGAAAAATAGTTGTATTTCACTCTAACATTGTTCAATCACAGTTTGGGAAGAAACGAAGACAAAGACAGACAAGAGCTGCGCTGCTCAGCTGGGCTAGCAAGACGACAGGCAGAGAGATTCACTGCAGCTGCACATTAACCTAACATTTACTGTTGTCTGCTGACAGACTTGAGAGGAGAGAACACAGGTTTACCTGACTGATGTTTTCGCAGTTCACTCTCATTAAGTTTTTTCTCTTCTTGTGCCTATGAGGATAGTCCCTCATCATCTTATCAAAGTTGTAAACACTCATTTTCACCTTTGACATGACAGTGAGGCTGGGCCCTTCAGCTCTGTGTGAGAGTGACTTGATTACTTTACTGGTGTCACATCAGCTGAGCGAGGTTAATATGTGCCAAGTCGACATTATTAAGTATTAAGTATTTGTACTTCATTACTTTCCACCACTGAGTCCAGTTGGTTTCTCCTGTAAGCCCCTCCCCTGTTCACAGAGACTATCCAGGCCTGCTGTAGAGTGCATTTCACCCACTGCAAATTCCTCACAGCGAGCCAAGCCAGGCCCCCTCATGCATGTGACCAGGAACAACAGCTGCTATTTCAGAATGACCTCCAAGTTCAGCACAGAGCTGGAAGGACAATGAATGAATGATGTATGAATGTACACGTTTGCACACCAATGCTGTCTCCTTTGCTCTGCCAGACAGCAACAGACAGAGCTCCCACTCTCACCGAGGCATCAAGGTCTTTGAAGATACTTCCAAGTTTTCTTATGGTTAAAGAATCAAAGTCTCATAATGACCAAGAAGACACTTCATTTTTTCCCAGATGAACTTGTCAAGTAAGATGAAATCATTAAAAGTGTAAAAACACAGTATAAATTAAATATCAAAACCTAGGCTCCTCTTTGCTTCCTGGACGAGGCTGGATTACACCCTGAGCCCCAAAAGACCCAGTTTCACTTTGTGCCAGATGAATTTGGTCATTTGATTAATTTGTGGGGGAATCCATAGCAGTCAGGGCTGCAAACGTGTGATGAAGAAAGGTGATAGTTCCGAAACCAATTCCTTATAGGGAGATTCAGGGGCAACACCCTCACTATTATCTGACAGTTTTCTGACTTAATGATAAATCAAAAGATAAAATGAAAATCAACAACAATAAAATAAGAATTGTTATTTGTAGATTGACTATAACCAAGATCTACCAAGATCTCAAGTGCTTGCTGTTTTGCTTTTTTCTTGACTTTTTTCTTCCTTGACCACCTCTCTGCTAGACTTGAGGACAGCTGACTCCACTGACCATTTAGCACACATCTGATGCACCACACCATAGTCAAGGTACAGTAGCCGAGATTTGAGTGTGTCAGTTTCACGTGCATAATATGTTTTTAGCTGCAATGCCTTGAGAAGCAAATTGCTGACATTCCATAAAAAATGGGACGCTTCGTGAAACATTTCAGTCAGTGTGTTGCTGGTGTCACTGCCATGTTCTAACTGGGGACAACATGCACAATGCACAGGCTGGAGGGGAGGGGGCATTTTTGGCCTGTTTTTAGCAAACAGCTTGACAATTGGCACTTCCACCTTGTCTTAATTGTCTCTCTCTCTTTTTGTCTGCAGGTGTTTAGAGCTTCCACAGAGCGGGCAACATGTTTTAGCATTTGTGTGTGTGTATAAAGCTTTTTCAGAGCTCTGTATATTCCTTTGAATCCACGGGGTCTCACTGCTCTCCGTATGTGAACAGACACGAAAAACAAACGCTCCGTGAGGAAACACAGCTCTATACGTAATCACCATGGCAACGGATTCTGTTCTCTCCTGAATCCTGAATTTCTGCAACTGTATTTTCTTTATAGACTAGGCCTATAGAAAACATTAAATATATCTAGTATAAATTATTGAAAGATGTGTTTATTTTTCTGCTGTTTGCTTTATGGACAGTGGTGACTAAACATTGTAATCAATTTTTTGTAGGCTATAGGAGTGCTTTTTGGACTTTTGCAGTATAGGCCTAAGCCTACTTACTTTCATTGTTGTAGGTTATGGTCAAGTTCAGTGAAAGTGTGTGTGACATTTTTTGAAACTTTTGATAAGATTGATGCTTAATGATTACAGGGCTCTGAAGTTTTGTCAAAAGTTTAGAGTGAGATAACGCGTGATAGAGAGGAGCCACTCAAATCTTTGCAGCAGCGGCCCCTCAGCCCCAGCCAATTCTCTCAGGCTTTTACTAGCAGTTAGATTTTACCTGTAGTTAATATCTGACCCGAACAAATAGAAATTATAACAATAGGTAAATCTAATAAAAGACTATTTATATAAACTTGTATTTCATAAATGCAGATGTATCAAAACTAAAAAGAAATTTAGCCCCAAACGAGCCCACTGAACAGCAGTGCTGTAGACATCAGCCTACAGTAGGATCGCAGAAACTACGTATGTATGCCAAGCTGTATCTGACAGTAGGCTACACATTTCATCTTATGAATGGTGTTTTGTGTTAATGCCTTGATGACAGGGTTAGGGGGCTCCCACTTAAAGCACTGTGGCTCAAGGTCAACTATTTTCACCATCATGATGGATGACAGCTTTCTGTCCAGAGCCAAAATATAGAAAAACATCTCTAGTTCCTTCCTTAGTTTCAGGTAGCCAAAGCTAAGCCCAGTCATGGCCAGTAACAAAGTACTAGGCTACTGAAGCTACTTAAGTACACAAGGTATTTGTACTGAACTTGAGTGTTGTCTTTTCACGCCACTTTCTACTTCTTCTTCACCACATCTCAAAGGAAAATATTGTACTTTTTACTTTATCTGACAGCTTTAAAAAAAAATAGGATGTTTTGATATCAATTGAATTACTCAGCAGTTTATACAAGTCCAGCTAGTAGAAGTACAAAAATTAGGCTAATAGACAGAAATTTAATTGGTAACTGTTTTAGTATTTAAAAACATTTCATGGTTCCAGTGTCACAAACGTGAAGATTTGCTGCTTTTGCTTGATTATTTTAATGTATATTTAATCATTTTGAGTTTTGACAAAATAAGCATTGTGAAGGTCTCACTTCACACGCTCTGGGTAACTATGACAACATTTCTCACTATTTTCAGAATGTATTACAATCGAAAATAATCAGCTGATTAAAATAAAAATAATCATTAATTGCAGTCTGATACAAAATAGTTTAAACAACTACATTAATACATGAGGAATAATAAGCTAATGATATAATATATAATAGCATAACAGTTGTTTTTCTTTCTGCTTTGAGTAGGCTACTTTTATTTTTAATTGGCTGCTTCTATATTTTCCAGCTCATAGCCTACCTACATACTTAACTTTTCAATGCTGTAGGCTTGCAATTTTTTACAGTAAGGTCTGAATAGGCCTAAGTTACTTTGATGTACTGACTAAAAAAGCCAAAACTTCTGGTTGCAAAGAGGTTGGAGAGTTTTTCACTGCATCAGGTGGCTAAACAGCTCTGGCATTTAGTAGACTACAGAGAAAGCTATGAACTCCGCACAAACAGATCGTCCATTAGTTGAATATAGCGGGACAACTTCGAGGACATTATCTATTAACTTCTCAGTGTGAGAAATACAAGGTGTGGCGTGTGAGCATGTGAAATGGCTGTGAAATGCATGTGTCTCAAGGTGAATGCGTGAGACTTGAGAGCCCTGTGTTTAGATGGTCGCCCATTGTAAGCCATGGTTCTTCTCCAGGTTTCAGACACTTAAAAGGAAGTTTTTCCTTGCTTGTGACACCTAGTGCTTGCTCTGGGTGGGAATTTTTGTATTTCTGTAAGGATAGTCTCTCATCCTCTTATCAAAGTTGTAAACATTTTCACACTCAACACTCATTTTCACCTTTGACATGACAGTGAGGCTGGGCCCTTGAGTGACTTGATTACTATACTGGTTAAGTAAGTTAATATGTGCTAAGTTGACATTATTGTTTATATTTGGCTTAGAAATATAGCAAAGTGAAAGTAAAAAGTTGCAACACTAAAAATAAGTACAAATACAGAAAAAAACTACATAAGTACAGTAACAAAGTATTTGTACTTTATTACTTTCCACCAGTGAGTCCAGTTGGTTTCTCCTGTAAGCAGTTTTGCCTTGTATTCCCTTTGAAGGATGTATCCAACAGTACCCTCCTATCAAAGTTAGGAGGTGCCTGGGGAAGGGAGAGCTTTTCAGTCCTCCCCATCACCTTCATAGCAGTCTGTGCCAGGCGTTGCAACTTTGATTTGGACTGTGTGGAGAGACTGCCGAACCACGCCGTTATGACATACCTGATGACACTCTCCATCAGTGCCTGATAAAATAAAAACATGTTCTGGCTGACACCAAACACCCTCAGTCTGCATTAAAAACACAGCCTTTGCTGTAAACAGGAACATACATAATCTACATGATCACTTAAGCTTAAGAGGTTATCCAGGTGGATAACCAGATACCTACAAGAAGTGACCTGTTTGGTCTCCTCCCTGTGTATGGGCAGTGGGGTATGATCCCCCACCGACCGAAGGTCAAACACCATTTCCTCAGTTTTTTTAATGTTAAAGGTGAGCTAGTTCTTGTCACACCACTGAACAAATTTATTACAATAAGTACAATGACGGCTTCAGACCTGGTAAAGCAGGCTGAGAATGGCAGAGTGTTGGTGCAGTCGTTTGTGTAAAGGTTGAACAGGACCGATGAGCTTACACAGCCCTGAGGTGCACCTGAACTGATGCATTTGGATTCCGAAAGTGAGTCGTTAATCCTGACATTTTGGGTTCTATCTATTAAAAAGAATAAAACCACTTAATAAAAGGATTAACATTCATCTGGGTGATTTCTGTAAGAGCAGATGAGGCTGTAATGTATTAAAAGCAGAACTAAAATCAATGAACAAAAGGCATTTGACAAAATGTTTAATAAACACTGTGACCACTGAAAGTGGGCGACCTATTGTACTTGACATGAAACCTATTTCTCAGATTTGCAGATCTTAGAAAATCCCCAAATTAGTGTTTACACATTGTGAAATAATCATTAATCATGTCTCTGTTGCTAACATATTTAACAAGGATTTCCTCCCTCTTCCTTATTACGCTTAAATGAGTTCCCCTTTAAATGAGCTTAACTTATTAAACTACCTTTACGTGCTATAATATAGTTAGATATACCTTGTAACCTATGGTTTACACTAGTGAAACAAACAATATCTCATGCAGTGAGTGGAGTTCTTTTCTTATATACCTTAGCAAGCAACTAACAACTATAACAATCTCATGTGTTGAAAGACACATTATATATCAAAACAATCACAGGGTGCATGGTGACCTTTCAGTGTAGCAACATAGTAACAAAACATAACAGTGTTTTGAACAATCATTCGTGTGACACTTCAGTATGGTGCTTAATGTCCAATGAACTTGCAAGATGTCCGATAAACATGTATGATGTCCATTTTGAAAGTTCAGTCCATGGTACTGTGGAAATCCCTTTGCACTTCAGGTTTCTTTGGGGTCAGGCTGGGTAGCAATTTGAGGGCACTCAGTCGTTTGTAGAGTCAGTCTTGTTTGTCCTTTAGCTGGATCATTTGGATGCATAGGTGGTGATAGTCAGAGTTGTCTCTGCATGTCATGCTTGATCTTGCCTGCTGCTGCGTCTGCCTCACATGGCCCCATAGGAGAGTGGCCTCCTCTGGTGTTCAACTGGCTGTGAAGGATTATTTACCTTGCTTATCTGTGTCTTACCATTACCAATAAGTGGGCTTTATCCTACTGTTTGTAGTTGGAAACTTTAACTATTGTCTCTATCTGTGAGGAAAATATCTATCTTTTTCAACATGATTTTTCTTCATATTCTATTTGCTTACAATTTAACCCTTCTGACACCCTGTATATCTGTGTATTGGATTGCGTTGCTATTGGACGTTCAAATAGCAAATCTTGAAATAAACTCCATTGTTCATTAGTGCACTAAAATTCTTCCACACTTCAGACTAGTTCACTAATAATACCTTCAAAACAGAAAAAACATAGATTAACACAGGTGTTCAGCATCACACGTGTGTCTCAGGTCATCATTACAGTTGCTTGGTTGTTCCTGTGGAATAAATGACAAATGGTGCGTTCCAGTTGACATGGGAAGTCGGAATTTCCGAAAATGAACCGAAATTGGACCGACTTTGTGATCCAAGATGGCTGCCGGGGTATCAACAGTTAGTGAAAGCTGTAGTTTATACTGTTTATTAGCACTTCTGCGTACTTGTGACTCATAGAAATGTTCGTACACAAAGTGCTATCCAACAGCTGTCTGTGGACGTGTTGCTACAGTGTTTAGTGTGAGTAAATACCGCGACAATGCGTTTTTTAATCAACCGGCGTATCAATAACTAACCTGGCCAGTTGTAAACAAACAGCTGCATTTTCCAACTTGTTAACTGGAAAGCGTCCAACTTCGGTTGTGACGTCATTCCCAGCTCCGACCTCCGATTTCCGAGGTAAATGGAACGCAGCAAAAGGTCAATCATGATTTAAGACTCTCAATCATCAAATTTAAGCATGCTGTAGCAATGTGCTGCTGTAATTTGCTTTATAAAGGCCTCAATGAGACTTCTCCTTTTAGCTTCTTTAAAAGCAAGCCTGAAAGGTTGCCTGTCATTTTATTTGCTACGCCGAGGAGTCCTGCGCTGGCTGTTTCTCTGCACAAACCCAGAGCAGATAGTGATTGGCATCAGGTTGGCACGTCTCTCTGTGGAACGCCTCCTGTATCACTGCTCGTTTGTGGCCCTCCCACTTCCTCACTGTCAAATTCTGCTGTGTCCAGTTTGAAGCTGCTCTCTCACCTTCTTCTAGCATGAAACTCCAGAGTTGTCATCATGTCCAGTGTAGCCCTGTCTCACTATTGTCATGTCTCATGGTTTGTTGTGCTCTGCATTTGCCTTGGTCTGTAGGCAGACTGTTGTCTTTCTGCCACCAACTTTTCAGTTCGTTTGGGAGTTGTTCTTTCTATTCAAATCTAGTTCTGGTCTCTTCCCTATCTAATACAGCCTCTCTTTTTCCATCTCTCCTTTTATCCTATCTCAACTGTCTTTAAAGACCCTAATTCCTTTTTTTCTTCTTCTGCCTGCACTGGCCATCAAATGCACTTACTTATATCTTTCTTCCACTTGCTGTATACGTTCCTTCATCTGGGGGCATATCTATTTTAGAACTTATCTAACAGAGTGGGGTCTTTCGTAATTCTGTCTCTGTGACTACATTTCTACTACATTTCTCTCACTAAAGGTTATATCATATGTCAGTACTATCTACCTGTTGTCAAACTGTGTCTCCTTGTTTTCCCTTTATTCTATGCTTCTTCTTATCTGAGGTATTTTATTTTATCTTTAACTACTTACGTAGTTGTGTTTTTTACCACGTGTTGCTGCCACAGCTCCTTCCTTTGACCACCTTTTGCAGTTAATTTCTCTTTCTTGTGCTTTTTACCCTTTAATTGTATCTGCTATGTGCCTCTCAGGACAGCCATCGCACACTCACTGCGAGCAAACACTTATTTTCTGGAAACTTTAAAATTTGGATGGACCTCGGAAAAGAAGAAGACAGTTAATTGTCAAGCCACACAACCAAGAAACTAGAATGAAACAAAAATCATTCAGACAGCTTACTTTGTCTCCAGTCCTAAGGAACTATTCTACAAAAATTATCAAAGGAATGTTTAGGCAAACAAATAACCAACTAAGGAGACAGTGAACCAACAGTTAAGAAATTACCATTTATATAGAGGGTATGCGTCGATGTCACTTCCCCTTCCGGAACACACTGGACTGAGTGGCAAAACCTCTGTTAACAAATTGGGAGTAAAACAAGTGATTATTGGCTCAAATTAAAGGCAGTCGGACTCGACAGTGATCCTAACGGCTTACCAAAGAACCAGTGGTCCAGCTCTTTCCCATTTTAGATGTGTTGTTTGTGTTTCAGCTGATTCAAGCTAACACTGCTGCTCGTCTTTCTGCCACTCAGTCAGCATAACTGCATTCTGTGACATCATGCACACACCCTCCATTATATTATATTTTCGTCCATGTTACCCATTTAATACATTTTTCATGTTCTGAAACCAACGTTTTCTGTAGATATCTTTTTGATTTGTTAAAATCTCTTCTGCTATTCCCTCATTGCTTGCTCTAAATAATATCCTGTCCTTTGTGATGCATATGTTTATGTTTCGTTCTATCTAATGTAGCTCACCAAGTGTATTCGCTAATGTATATCTATTGTGGCATGCATGTGTTTCAATCCTCCATAGACTTCTATTCACTGCTATTTTTTTACTTTTTAGGGTTCTAACCACGCCGGCTCAAATTCCGTGAGCTGGAATGAGGTAGAAACATGACAATTGGGGAAATAACTGGAAATGGTGTGCATCAGCTTCCATAGAAATATGAACCCAATCGGTCACCTGGTGGTGCTGTAATTAAGGCTTAGAAATGTAAACTTTGAAAGGCCCCTTGCACTGTAAGTTCGATTGACTTGAAATTTCTCACACAGATGCAGCTCAATGTGCTCAACAAAACCTCTGGGACCATTAAGGTCCATAGAGTTTTTTCTCCGCCATTTTTGAATTTTTTGAAAATCACATCTTTTGACATCTCCTCCTAGACTGTAGCTCCAGATTGTCACCAAATCTTAAGTGAATCATCATTGGATCAAGCCTATTAAAAGTTGTATAAAGCATGTCGATATGTCAATTACTTTTCAAGATATGCCAGAGGAAAAGTCGTTTGCTTGTAGTAATAGTAATAGACTTTACTTTAATTCTTGAGAAAACACTAAGATCTCAATAGTATATCTTTTTTAAATCATTCCAATCTGAATTGTTGCTCCTAAAACCCGTTAGGAGAAAAGGATGAGTTGAAGAGAGATTGAGGTTTTGAGACCTAGGTAAGATAAATGGATACTGAATTGAGATTACAATAGGATAAATGAAAGTAACAGATGAGATCTCATCATTGTATCCTTTTGAGTTCATTAATGTCTCGCTTATTGCTCCTAAAAAGCTTTTGGGAGCTCAGGGGAGATGTTCGTGAGCTTAATTGTATTACATTACTGTCTATGCTTGAACCATGCTGGGGGCCCTGAGCTGGATTTGAACCACGGTCCTACATTTCAAAGGCAACAACACTGCCGCTGTGCCATCCAGTTAAAATTAATTGTAAAGCACTGATTGTCTTTAAATAGAGAACATTTTTCCTTTACTTAAAAGAGGAGAGATACCAAATCCACAATTAAAGTCCTCAAAATTCTACTAAAGTGAAAGGTATAAAAGTATAACATAGTGGATGTACTTGTGTGAAAGGTAAAATTGCTCATTCTGTATGACAGATACATGTTGTATCTCAGTTCTTGTGTGCATTCGGTCCTTAATGAATTAATATCTAAACATCATGTCAAAGTATTGGGTGTTCCAATTATGCTTGCTATTAACAAAGTTAATACCTTAACTTTACCACCTTAACAAAGTGGAAAACGACATTTGAAAGTGCATTATTTTCAATGTCAAAATGTATTCTATTTTTCTCAGTAACTTGGAACAGATAACCATAAATACAATAAGGATTTGAAATTAAGGGGAGTAAAAGTACATACCCCCATAAAAAGAAAATACTCAACCTCAACATTTGACGTAAGTAAAGTACTCGAGTAAAATAACCCCTAAGTGAGTCACTAAGACAAAACTGAGAAATATCTTGGAGCTTTTTTTTCCTGATCCACATTCGGGAGACTGAAATTACTAGGGATCTCATCTTTTAATCAAAGTGAGATAGAGATGATGTTTTCTCCTGAGGCCAATATGAGAAAGCTGAAACATATTTGAGAAGAATCATGAAATCCTAGCAGTCATAGCTGAGTTTTCTTTGAGCTCTTTCTCTGATCTCATGGTCCAATGTTCAGGAGACTTAAATTAGACTTATTTAGGATCAGATTGAAGGATCCCCTTCAATCTGCAGGAATAAACAGTCTTTTGCTCTAAACTAATCAGAGAACAATAGGGCTTGTCTTTAAAATGGCTGACACCCTATCTTAATCATGTCCCTCTTTTTATCATATTAATGATTAATCAATATAGAAAAATCATGTTAACATATCAGAGAGAGATAGAGAAAATAGATAGAGAGAGAGAGAGAGAGAGAGAAAGAGAGAGAGAGCAGAGGGAGGCAGCCTACACAGTATACACATAGAGGTACAGACAGTAAAGGTAATGTTGCTATAGACTGAATGAAAAATGGTACAGATATTTATAGTAATGTTAATGATAATAATAGCAATAGGACTAGTAACAGCAGTTGCAACTGTAGCAGAGGGCGTCGAGCAGGAACACGGGGGCAGCAGGAGACTCCCAACCACAGATCCAGACTCCACAGCTCCAGAGCCAGCAACACCCGCAGGAAGCGACAGGAGGAGGAAGCACACGACCACGGGAGAGGGAAGAAGTCGAGTTAGTAACATGCATTAATGGGATGAGGTTGCACTCAAAGGGAGAGAGAGAAGAGGAGAGAGGAGCTCAGTGCATCATGGGAAATCAGTCTAGGCCTATAGCAGCATAACTAAGGGATAGTTCAGGACTCACCTGAGCCAGCCCTAACTATAAGCTTTATCAAAGAGGAGAGTCTTAAGCCTACTCTTAAATGTAGAGATGGTGTCTGCCTCCCGAACCCAAACTGGAACCTGGTTCCACAGGAGAGGAGCTTGATAGCTGAACGCTCTGGCTCCCATTCTACTTTTGGAAAAGGCAGGCAGGTTCGGGACGTTCCTATTCCTGTCCCCAATGAGTTACACTGTGTAGCCCTACTGCAAGTTGAGCCTCGTTTATTATTTCCCAAAACAAACTTAAAACCCATTTAACTTGTTAGTTGTTGTTCAAGCTCATCTTCATAAGCATACATTAGCCTCAATCAGGTACCGCCGTCACCGAAGTGTATTTGATGCTTGTTGAAGTATGTTGAAGTCCCAAAATAAGTGTGACCCGGAAGTAACAGTAAACATATTAAAATAAAAGCCAAGTTTGTAGAACGGCCAGATCTGTAATATTATGTATGCTATAACGTTATTATACCATACAGTCTGTGCATTATACCAGGGTGACGTTAGATGAAAATAAATAAACATAGCCCGAGAGAAATACGTTAGCAAAAGTGGTTGATTACATGTAGCCTGCTATTGTGCATTTATTCATGTAAACAGCAAGAGTCACATTTTTTTAAGCGCATTGTTTGGTGCAGTACAGTTGGTAGGCTAATAGAGGTTATCCTAAAACCTATTGTGTGTGCAAAGTTGTTACTGTTAGCGCTGTAGTTTGAATATTAAATTAATTTAATGTGGTTTCTGCTGTCATGGGCCAAGCTGTTTCCCCTTTATACCAGCAGGTGGCAGGATTTAAATGAAGGCCTGGTTTGTGTCTTTGTTAAATGTTTTGAATCCAGATTATTGATACAGATGTATTTATTGTTGTTCATTTCATTTGGTTTTTATATTTATGTCTGATATGCAACCTAGTTATCTTCATCATTCACCCTCAGCCCACCTGTTTCTAACACTGCTGTCAGCTCTTAGTAGCTCTGAGAACAAACTCACATCAGAAATGTCCTAATGTAGTCCATCTGGCCAAAACAATGATTTACCAGTGTGCTATAACAGTGTGAATCCAATGTGTAACCTACAACACTCCCATTGTGTAATGCAAGTGAAGAGAATCCATGCAATTTTTTCCATACAACATTTTTTCAGGAATATAGCGGTGGCATTGAATGTACAATCTATGGCTGCAGAACCCTAACTGTGGATCTTTGTTCCCCAAAACATAGAAACCTAGACTGACCCTTTGCTCTGGGTCAGCCTTTATTATCAGGTGGCTGTCCTAGGAGACAGAACATCTGGTGCAGCTGAATTGTGTTGTAGTACTTCTTTATTTATTCACTTTTATTAATAAGTTCTTCAAAGACAACAGTTTGTTATAACTCAATTATTTGCTCAATCCCTCACTGGGACTATACAATTTCCACAACAATTTGGCACCCCAGATGGACAGACACATGATCTGGACTCTGATGAAGTGCGGAGGGCAACTTAGATAGTGGATTCCTCCCTGTGGGTGAGAAGCTGCATACAACTAAGCCCTGGTCATTACTCCAGTCCTGGATAAGAACTTGCACGGTGAGAAATTAGTAGATCATTGAGCGATAAAGAAGAGTGAGGTTGAACAGAATGAACCTCTATTCACATGTAAACTTACAAGTGGGGTCCAGAGGGAGCCTGAAGCTGAGTTGGCTCGCTGACAGACGTGGCCTAGTTATGGTGCCATGCCTGAGAGTTTTTGGGGATCCAGCTGATAAGTTAGGTTTGCAGTGCATAGCCTCAGACTTTAATCAAACTCAGTAGACCCATTAACTGCTGTGTGGCACCAGGGGCAAACTGAGTAGAGACAGTATGGGGAAGTGTCAGAGTGAAGCAAGGTCTGAGTATGACACCACTCCCTTGTTACCCTTCCTAGCTGTAAAATTTGAGTGAAAAAGATGAAAACTCAGTTGGACAATTTGATAAGTGGGTTGAAGTTGGGTTCCCAGCAAAGGGGAGCTTCAGTCTATATCAATTGCAGCAGCTGAAGATATGTTCAGAGGTGGAGGAAAGGAGAAAGGCAGAGAAACATGCAGCTTTGTCCAAAAACAGCAGAAGAATAATCATCTATTTAAAGCAGACTGGAAAGCTAACATGGTATGGAAGGAAGAGGCAGAGCTGAGGAGTAATTCAGAAAGCTGCCCGAGTTGGTTTTAAACATAGCAGGACATCCTGTGGTGTTTTTAGTGGACTCCAGGACCACAATATCAGTTTTGAAAAAAATCAGCTCCTAGTCTGTCCACATGTTTAGGGTTTAGTTCAGAGATGTGAAGTTGGTTCATTGTTTTCCTTACTAGCTGTTCTTCTCCTTGCTCTGACTGGGACCAGTCAAGGCTGGAATAGGATCTTTGTATCCCAAAACATAGAAACCTAGACTGTGTAAATGATTATGCATCCCTTTGCTCTGGGCCACACGTTAGTGACTGTCCTAAGAGACAGAACCTCTGGTCCTGCTGGTTTGTGTTGTAGTACTTCTCAGTTTATTCTCTTTTATTAAGAATTCTTCAAAGACAACTGTTTGTTGTAACTCAATTATTTGCTCAATCCCTCACCAGGACTACAGAATTTCTACGAGTTTCCATCAGCAGTCACACGTGCTGGTGATGGAGCCCCAAAACAGACCACAGACACTGTTCAAGCTGTGTGGAAAATAGCAAAAAAAAACAATGCTAACAGGCCTGCAGCTCACAAATATGAGATAAATCTCTGGGCTACACATATTTACGGATTATCACTCAATGTGGAAATTACTACTGTAATGAGCCTGGAAAAGGGAAGATGAGATAGAGAAAAGAGCAAACAGCAGCTCTGGGAAACCTTTTTATCTCTTATAGCAACGATGTTTTATTCAATGAGAAAGCAATGACATGATCTCAAACAGGGAACATAAATAGAATCCATTTCCCATGACCCCCTGAAACCATTCCCTGTCAGCAAGCCCTGTTAGGTGCAAATGCACATACTGAGGTACATCCTTTTTCCAACAGAACACAGCACTTTTGTTGCCAATGTGCTAACTGTCTGTTTTATGTGCAAACAAATGGATTCTAATGACAGCATGTACTTCAGACTGTGTGAGATTGCTGTGACCCAGGCCAGGCTCTGGCCCATTAGATGATGTAGATCTCAGTGTGCAGCAGCAACTACATCTCACATTACAACACATTATGCTTCACACACACACACATTAGCTGCTTCTAACCACTTTGAAATGTGGCTGTTTTTCTAATGCGCCTCTCCTCCCCTAAACTCACTAAGAGCTCTGTTACTACCAACAACAAAATTACTGACTGGAATTCAGTCAAAACTACAAAACCTTGAGACGGACCTGTTTATCTTATACAAGGGTTGGTTGAGTTTGGTTTCAGTTTTCATTAGTCTACCTCTCACTTAATTTCTAGAAAATCCTCAAACAAATTAAAGACATTTAAATATTCTTACTATACTCACTGGATTTTGTCAAAATTCAAAACATTTCATTTTGATATTGAATGCAGGAATTTCACTTGTAAGAGACTAGTTTCCTATTATTGCAACTTGTATCCTAGGAAAGGATCTGAATGCTCCTTGCATCCCAATTCAACTCAGCTGAGGGGTAAAGTTGCATATTCACCAAACATTAAAGAGTGGAGTACGGACACCCTCTGGTGGTGGAAAACGAGGGATAACCTGCGAAGACAGGAGCAGATCAAAGATGGAAACCCATTTATCCAGTACTGTCGAATTACAATTTTGAGGTACTGCGTACTGACACCTGAGAAATTCCATTTTCCATATTCCAACTTCAAGGACATGTCACTGCAAACAACTACAAAATACAAACTCTACTAACTACAAAATAAATGTACTTAGGACATTTTTGCTAACCATTTTCACAAGCATTCTTAGATTTCAGATGTACTTTTCATATTGCATAATTCATGCAGAGCTGTAGTTCATTGTGCTTTACATTAGCAAAGACATCTTAAAATGACTTTGATTTAATTTAAATTCAAAATCTCACCTAACCAACAGCAGCAGCAAATAGTCATCTCTCACTATTGTATATCATGTGTTGACTTAACGTTAGCACAGTTCCACCATTCACATCCATTCCTTACCAATTCTGTTAGGTGTGAACATCAGTCAGACTAAAATATGCTTGTCGTATGTAGTTGTACAGTGTAAAGACAAAGTGTGCGTACACTGCTGCTGTGTAGTTGCTTCATAATGCAGTTTGAACTGATCTGAAAGATCTGATTTGAGAGTGGTGCTAAGTAGACACACCTACCAATGGTTTAACACTGATTTACAAGTACAAGATGTGCAGCACTGCACCAACAAAGGCTGGGAAAATGAATGCTGGACTTTACAATACTTTAAAATCAGCTAAGCAAGGAAATTTAATACATGTCAAGGATGTATCCAATGTGATTTGTTGAGCAACAATGAACATTAACTCCACAGAGTAGTGTTACTGCAGACTTATTACTAGGGAGCCATTTCACTTCAATATCAAGTAGTTTCTGTATTAGATGCCAATGAAAATTAAATTCACAATTTCATCTAACAAATAGCAGCAAAGTCATCTTTCACTATTGTACTATGTGTTGACTTAAGCCTTAGTTTCTACTGTTATGGTGATTGTGTATAAAAGCTGACTTTCCTTCAGAGCTAACCCATGTATAACTAAGTTATATACAAAACAAGGTTGCATTACCTGCATAATTCCTTTAAGGTAATCTATTGAAATTAATAAAATACAAATGAATGTAAAAACTACGTAGGTCATAAAGGGGATTTAATTTTATTAGAATTTCAACAATTTTCTAATAACAGGAATTGGTAAAACCAGACAGATGTGAGGAATATTTTCTCTCCGACTCTTCGCTTTGCTTGATTTTTCGGTTTAACATATATGAGTAGCAGCCCTGTGCTCTGTGCAGAGCAGCAGGAGGTGAGGACATAAATATAGAAAACTGTTGTGGAAGTTGGGCAGTTCAGATGTGTCAGCTGGAGACTGCTGCTCGGGGTGGTGGGGAGGCTTTACTCTGTGAGCCCAAGCTTCTTCTTCAGGGACTCGGGCATCTCAGGGGAAGGGGGCCGGGGCAGGCGGAAGTAGACCTTGACGGAGTCGTAGATGAACCACTGCAGAGCGGTCAGAGTACCAATCATGATGATACGGGCTACCAGACCCTTCCATACACCTGAGCAGGAGACACACAGAACATCACTGAACTTGAAGTACACTCAATGCTTCAAACCCTGCTGGGATCATTTAACCTTAACTTAAGGATTAAAAAAATTAATTGTGATTAATCGCATGATTTTCTGCAATTAATCACATTGCTATGTGCAAAATCGAATAATGAATTCTAAAGTAGCGTATTACGCACTTTTAATTTAAATGTACTGCTATATAGACCATAACATGTGGTTTGGAAACACTAAACAAATAAGGTGCTTTTTCCAGCAGTGTTCCCTTTACACAGTATCAAGCAAATATTTATTGGAAATCTCAGCTTAAACATTAATGTAATCAAATCAAACATAAAAGCAAAGCCATTTGACACAGATAGGGCATCACCTTTTATCTAGCTTGTTAAAACAAGTTCCCATCAGAGTCAAGAGCCACAAAACACATAACAGGCACCTTCTGAGCAACAGGTTAACATATAAATCTGTTTTTTTCCATAACAGGTTTAAACTGTAATAAAAACTGTTAACGTGTGATAAATTGTTGCCATTAATTAATGTGTTAACTTGCCCAGCCCTAATACATACACACACTATTTGTATAGCACCTTTCTAGTCTTTGCGACCACTCAAAGTGGTTTTACACTACATGTAATTCACCATTCACACAGTCATACATAGACCTTGCCCAAGGACACTTCAATCCCACCCTCTATTGTAATGCAAGACTTGGTTCAACTTTATGTTGCATTGGTTGATAGTAGCTGATCCTGTTACAGCAAACAAAATTTGCTTCCTTTAGGCTCCGTGTCCACCAAAGCGTTTTTTGCCAGCTGAAAACACAAGCTGCTCTTTTGAAGACGCCCAGCAGGGAGCGCTAGCGGGCATTTGAGGTGCCGCGTTTCTTCAGACTGCTTTGGTTGCTATGATACATTTGTTGCAAGTAGTTCTACCTAACTTTACTAGATGTAAAAATGACAGAGTAGAGTACTTGCTCTGTATGAAGAGAAAGCTGAAGCAGGTAGAGAGGACGGACTCGCCGTATGTGGGTTCATGAGCTTTTGTGGGTGAGTACCGCTGTTTGATCCAAGCCCAGTTTCAGGATAGTTACCACTGCTAAGGTGTGGTATTTGTCCTGCCCCTCCTCTACTGTGTTTGGACAGCTGGGTAAAAAGTGACACAGATGAGCGCAGCGTTTTTCTCAGTTGAACATTTTTTAACTTTGTGACCGGGAAAAAAAAAAAAAACGCTCAGCTTCTTGTCACACTGCTGGCGTTTTTACCAGCTCGTAAAAACGCACAGCTCCCATAGGAATGAATTGAGAGAAAAAAACAAACAAAAACAAAAAAAAAAACAAACAAAAAAAAAACACGCTTTGGTGGACACGGGCCCTTAGGATGACAAAGCATAGTTTCAGTCTGCTGGTATTTCATCAGCAGCATGTCCGTCCCCCAGGCTTACAGCACTAGAAGCTCCCTGCCTGTAGATGACAGAGTTGCCAGTGCTGCAGGTGGGCTGGGGGACAGGTAGACTGTTCTCACACGCTAATGACTCAAGCACCTCCAACTGTACAGCCAGAAAGCTGCTGAGGGGCTCTGCTCAGAGCACAGCACCCTCCAGAGGTGGATCTAAGGAGCGTGTTGATCAAAGCCTCATGTTACATACATTATGATGCTGCTGAAATTACTGTTGACTAGTGTTGATACAGACCTTTGGGTCCCAGCCTCTTGAGGACCTGGGCGGCGGTGCTGCCCTTCTCCTTGTTCAGCACAGATACCACAGAGTCAGCAGGGTGGGACACGATGGCACAGAACACACCAGCTGCAAACAGAACAAAAATCACATCTGCGATCAGCTCGAGTAACACTTCTAATACCACTTCAACGGAATGATACACCATTACAAAACAAACAAACAAACAAACAAAAAATCACATGATCAGATATTTCTGCCAATATGTAGATAGGTTGCTAAGAAATATTCCTAGCAACATTGCATAGTTCATAGTTACTGCTTCATGAACTTATTTGTTTTCTAGCTTTAATGAGCATCAGGTTTGAGAGTCCTCTTTTCTCTCTCTCTCTCAATTGTGGAAGTTTGTTTTACACTCCCCAAACTGTAGAGAGGTTTCACAGAGCACCAGGTACAGTCCTAAGTAGTGTTTTTTTACTCACCAATGTAACCAGCCACAAAGGTGACTACCAGCTGCTCAGGTTTGCTGCACTCACTGCGGGGCTTCGGAACAACATACTTGTAGAGCAACTCCACAGTGCTCTCGAAGCAGGAAAACTTCATCATGGTGTAGGGGATCTGCCTCATCCACAGGGGCACAACACCCTTATAGAAACTGGAGTGAAAAGGAGGAAGGGAGGAGACAGAAGCTCACAAAAGGATCAAGTGTTGAAGATGTCTACCCATCAATACATTGCCCTCCCCAACAAAAGGAGTCTTTATGGACATTACATGTTCTCCTCGCAAAATTCTGTCCATCCCCCAGGCATACAGCAGTGGGAGCAGGCTGCCTGTAGATGACAGAGCTTGCCAGTGCTGCAGGTGGGCTGGGGGACAGGTAGACTGTTCTCACACGCTAATGACTCAAGCACCTCCAACTGTACAGCCAGAAAGCTGCTGAGGGGCTCTGCTCAGAGCACAGCGCCCTCCAGAGGTGGATCTAAGGAGCGTGCGTCATCAGAAAATCTATTCTCTAGTTATTATTATAATCAATCACTATGGCAACTACTGTGCCATTCCCATACCTAAACAACCTAGTAGCCATTTTACATAACGTAATGACATAACAGAATGTTGAGGAATTGTAAAAGGTAGTGCACTTACGCCCAGACGCCCTCCTCTGCGAACATCTTGGGAACACACTGTCTGAGGGTGTTGGCATAGCCCGGCTGGGTCTGGATACGAACTTTGACAGCCTCCATGGGAGCTAGCGCAATGTCGGCAAAGAACTCTGCGCTGGCAGAGGCAGCCAGGTACAGCGATGTCCTCCACAGGTAGGTGTTCTCCTGTACGTTGATAGCACAAAACAAATGTTCAGGTTTTCCCTGTCACTCAGCAGCAGAAAAAAAACGTTATTATTTCAGAAACAATACTTTTGGTATAATAAAATGCTTCCAGATCAAATGTTGATGATAACCTGCGTAAAGCCAGGGACACTCCACATGATAAAAGCTGACAACCCCAATTTAGCACAAAGATTTTAAGACACTCGTTTTCACTGGTCACTAGGGTTGGGCCGATAGATGATGCCATTGTTCATCGGCAATTGCTGACAGACATGACAATGTTGAGCCATCATCGTGGTTGTTTAACTTCCTCTCTTTTTTCCAAGCAATGTCCAGTCTGTTGCCTGTTTTTTATATAAATATCAAGTAGTATCACAAAGCTCTGGGTGCCCATTCAAGTCTGAACACACGGCAGCAGCAGAAAAGAAGCAGTTACATCTGAGCTCCTCCTGTGGGTAAACGGCTTACTTGTCAGAGCTAAATCCATTATAAGTGCGGGTGTTTATGTCCAAAAGCTGCAGTGCTGTAGGCCAGATTTGAAACAATCAATGCTGATAGGCTACCGCGACGCAGTGTCATGAAACTTTCTTGCTCAAGTTGAAAGTTTTCACGGATACACTCCCGCCACTACCCATGCTACACAGAAAAGGTCAGCGTTTCTCCCATGTTTATTCAGGAGCGGAGGTGCACCGCAGTGAAATTTTCATCGCCGCTATTGAAATTTTCCACAATCATTAATCGGTGTGATACCAGTGTTTTCACTTTGCTGTCAGAGCACGATAACTCAGTTGGCTAGCTTCCTCTCCTTGTTCTTCAAAAAAAACATCTATGTGAAGGTGCAGTTATAAGAGCAGCTAATTTTCAGTCAAATTTATAGGAAGAAGATGCTGCATTTCATTTTTACCTACTGTCCAGTATTGACATATCAAGCTTAGACTAAACTGGTGTTGTCAGACTGGTTATTAGGGAAAGAAAGGACGGTGGTGACCCGTGGAGGAGTGAAAGTTAATCAAGTTAGGGATGCAAACTTGTCCCTATTAAGCTTATGAGGAAATGTTTTTTTTGAATTTGCAAACACAATGCTTAGTAATTAAGGGAGGTGGCTCTCATGTTACCCATTTTTCATTTTAATTTCTACAGAGAAGTGTCAAAAGCTGTAAATTGAGACAAAAGGTAAACATGAAAGATAAGATCTAGAATGATTTGGTGGTCATTAACAGGGTTTAAACATTAGCTACCATCCAGGCAGTCAATGGAAGAAGTTGTTAATGTGATGTAGAAGAGTGTACCGTAAAAACAAAAAATAGCTGTAACTGCTGATGTAGTTACTGATGTAATAGCTGTAACTGCCACCGCTGCAAGTACAGCTCCATCAGCAATTTTTCCAAATCCTAGAGCTCCGCATCCGGAGAAACACTTGAAATATATTTTTTTAAATATTTTTCTCCAATATAGTGAAATCAGAACACAGATTCTATAAGAACCAATTTTATAAGTAGAATCAGAATCATAATTGAAAAAAAATACCCAACCCATGTGAAAACTGAGTGTGTGTGTGTTAGCTGGTTAATGACAAATTCATACAACTAAAGCAGACAATTTCCAGGGTTTGATTTTCAGCTCAATCCCAGACTCGTTGCAGCGCGTCCCAGGAGCAGCTTCCCCTCCTCAAAATACATGCCTAGCCTGCTTTTGACATCAAACTGCAGAGCAGATCGAGCCAGGTAGGAAGTCAGACACATCAACGACAAATAACCAGATGAACAAAATCGGACTTCTGAAACTCTCACAGTAGGGTATGACGACGTGCAGAAAAATGGAACAAAACTGCTTTGTATCAGCCACATAGTGGAACACAAGCTACCAACACTAGATGTATGCACACAAAAAATATAAAGAATGCTTTAAGTCCTATGAGAGGACAATTTAAAGTCCCCCTCCAGCCAGTTTTAACGGCTGTTTTTTGCGACCGTTCTTTCTCAAACAGAGAATGGGGGTGTGGTAAGTCGGACGTAACATTACCATGACAACCAAAAACTGACCGGCTGGAGTGTTCACTAACGACATGCTGCGTTCGTTAACATCACTACACTGTAAAGTTTAGTCCACTTTGCTGTCTGGCAGGAGCAGCTGTTATTTAGTCATGATAGAAACTAATGTGCGCGTATCAGCTGTTATCAATCACACAGTCGATGGTCCTGTCACGCTGCTACACCGATAACTCCCACTACATTTTATGGTGCACTTACTTTACCGCGGAGGTGGGGGGTGTCTCCGCCGATGCATTGGTAAAACGACGCCGGTAAAATGCATGTTACAGACTGTATACAAGACGGTGGCAGGTGAAAGTGCGACGCGTTTTTGTGAAGGGACGATAAATTGGTTAGTTCACAACGATGTTTAACGGTTTGATGCTCTGAATGAGCCCTGACAGTTTTAACGGAGGCATGAGAGTGCGCCTCGCGAAAGCTTGGAGAATGACGTATGACTTATGAAATTTACTAAAGTCATACGTCACCACCCCGTTTTAACAACTAAGCAACTTTTGCAACTTTGAGCACAAAATTAAGCCATTTGTCAAAAAATATTTGGCAAACTATGTAGGTAATCAACATTGTAAGGAAGTGACTCAGAAAAATATGAAATATCATAGAAATGTCAAAATACACTGGAGGGGGGCTTTAATGCCACTCATTTACTGAATGTAGCAGACAAACATGTATTCCTCTTTTTGTTTTGACAGCCGTGTCCAGTCTCACCTCTCCAAGCAGGTCACTGTAGAAGATCTTGAACACTTCATAGAAGCCAAACTTGCACAGTCCCTGCATGGAGTAGCCGATGAAGGTGGGGGCCCAGCCCTTGCCAGGCCTCTGACACCATCTTCCCTCACAGTCACTGCAAAGCCTTTGCCGATGCTCTTGTACTTATCTGGATCTACCTGTGGAGGAGAAGAACACTGTGAGGAAACATGTAAACAAATCAATGGCAGCTCTGGGATTTGGTGTCTCAAACACATACAAGAACACTGGTTCTCTGCCTAAGTGCTTGGGAGGGAACTGCATTTTCCAAAACTGTAAAATCTAATTGCCTTGAAGCACATTTTTCTGCACAGACTGCAATTTAGGTTTTTAATTTATATACAGCTTAATTTTTTTTTAAAATGTCATTACTGTCAAAATTACATCACCCTGATGGGTAACGTGTTTGATGACCTATAAATCCTCAACAGTAAGAATTCAGTGCAGTGTCTTTACAAATGGAAATCAGTGATCAGTGATCATGTCTGTCCAGATCAAACTTCAATAATCAGCCACTGAAAGTTGCAATGAAACCGACAGATTCACTATTGAATTTTATTGACTGCACAGTGCAGCAATTTCAAATGACTGTATTTTATGTAATTCACACACAATAAGCAGCAATTTCAGTTTCATTTAGTTGCTGTTATTTAAATGATATTCTATAATGGTGTGTTTATTTTTTATTGAAGAATTTTAACTGTAACACTGATCACTATAAGATGTTTCCACCATATAAAGCACTGGGCACAGGATTTAGACTCCAGGGGCCGTATCACAGAAACTTCCTAACCGGCAGATCCTATCCTAACTGCTCGGTAACCATGGTTATAAGGGTTAGGAACTGATTTAGGAAAAAGGCCATTACAGATTAACAGTTCCTAAGTCAATATTCCTTTCCTAACTTCAGATAGGAAAAGTGTATTACAGAAGCATCCTAACTTCGTAAAATCTTAAATAAACTCTCCTAACTTTAGGATAGCTGTTTAGCTCTCCTAACTTTTACTTTTCCACCAGGTAGTGTTTGCTAACTCGTTTAATCCACATTGTCGCTGTTTAATTGCTTCTACAAAAACAAAATGTCAACGGCGGAACTTAATTGATTCTACCGATGTGTTTGATGACAGACCCTCGTTAGTAGAAAGGCCCATAACGTAAAGGCTTGATGTAACAAAATGATCCTAATGCAAGTCTTTGATAGAAGGAGATCGTTAGAGACAAGAAATAGCCTACATGAAAAACATGATGACGTTAGCCCACAGCCTTTATTAGCCTTTCCCGAGAAGAGCTCCGGGTTTCTGCCGGCGTCAGTGAGGGAGCACAGGAGGAGCGACCAGCGGCTTTCCTCTGCTCGGTGGACACAAAAGTTGCCTTTCTCTTCGTATCACTTGTAAATGGACTTGTTTTCTTTTTGGCAGCATTAACGCTCCGCTGGATGCGGATATCGCGGCGGTGACTGTGTCCACTATTTCAGCCCACTCTCTATCTGACTCTACCCGAGTTAAGCTTTATGTGGATTTGGATTTCTCAAAATCCAAATCAATCCACATCATGACAAAGTCATCTGGCTTGAAGTTCAACGATAGTGTTTGTTTTTGCTCTATTTTCAGTGTATGTTTCGTTAAAAAAAATACAAAATACAGCGATTAAAATCAGTTTAGCTCTGCGACGAGAGAAAAGCGTCATCGGGTGCTAGGTAACAGACATAAAAGTTGATAACCGATGTTGGATTGTGTATTTAGGATTTCCTAACCTTGAGATAAGACGGATGAAGTCTTATAAGACAGGATTCCTAAAGTTCGTTAGGATTTGCTTCTGTAATACCAAACTGAGAAAAATCCTATCTAGACTCTTCCTATCTTAACTTAAGACCTAAGATAGGAAACTTTCTGTAATACGGCCCCAGGACTTTAATAGGGGAACGAGTACTACTATAAACAACTACAACTACTTAGTGGCCAAATTGAAATTTCCACAAAACATAGATGAGAAGTTAAACACTATTTTCAATAAATCACACTAAGAGGCTAGAGAAAAATTAATTCCAGGGAAGGCTACAGAAACATTTAAGTCATTTTAATTTTACAACACTGAAGACCCTACATAAAGCCATGGGCCTGTGAGGTTGGTGTAGCTGTGCTAATTGTTATTACTATGAGGTTCAGCTTCCATACAAACCTGCAGACGGCACTTGACAAGGTCGAGGGGCACCACTGCTGTGTGTGTGATGCCGCAGCTCAGGATACCCCCAAACCCACACAGGGCATAGTACTTTGAGGACCCAAACTCACAGCTGATATCCTCTGTGGTAAAAGGGAAGGGACACAACATACATGCAACATGCAGGGTCACATGCAACACAGGACACAAAATCAACATCAAACCAGAGCCACATAATGGAAGAGTTGCACAAGAAAATCTACTTAACCCTTCTTGAGGAGTGTGTCCCATTTCCCACCTGTGGACAGTTTGAATTCAGTGCCAGGACTCTTCCATTATAGATGGGACGTGCAGCCATTCATTAAGATGGACCACACAAGGGTTGATCAAATCATTATACATGTGATTTCAGCATGAAGTTTCAAGTGGTGTTTGGCAAGTCAGATCACTAAAATAATAAAATTACTGCTCAATTTCCCCAACATATAGCACTGATTTTTAAGATCTGTTTCCTACCTTACATGCAACCACTGGTTTCAATTCATCTCAGTAAGTTATTTCATAATGTTAAAAAAAAAAAATCTGTGGAATGATTTTAACAATTTTGCTCATCATTCCTCGTAGTTGAAAATACTAGAAAATGACTTTGTTCTTCGAGATGTGTAAATAAATTCGCCACCATTTTCTTCACCATAATTACCAAATGTACTTTCAACTCTTTGTCTATAAGATATTCTTACTTGACAGTATTTAGTTTTGTCAACATCTTCCTCAGTTCTGGCTCTCTTGACCGTCCTCTACTGTAAACGATGGGTTGGCTAGAAATCATGCAGTCATGTTATGATCACTCCAACACATTAGAATCATAAGGATCGATAGACAATGACAAAAAACAACAAAAAAAAATAAACGAACTTCACAACTGGGCCGATGCCATGTCTCCCATGCAAATTTTTGCATTTTCAATGGACAATTGGTTATGAGTGGATGGGGTGGGACGTTACAAAAACAAGGCACCGTGCCAAGAAAACAGACCTGCATTCTGCATTTGACCAGATCGAGGGGAACGACAGCCGTGTGTGTGGTGCCACAGCTCAGAATCCCACCAAAGCCACACATGATGAAATACTTCTGTGAGCCAAACTCACAACTGTCTCCCTCTGAAGAAACACAGGCGAGACTTAGGAAAGAAACTTTGAAGTCTTTGGATGTAAATGCCCAAGAGTTTAAAGAATACAACCCGGTTAGACGTTTGACAATCCAAAAGCTGTACTGTTGGGGAGACAAATACACTTGGGCCGTGTTGGAGCCAAACAATTTTGGTATAGTAACCTTCAAACCCCTAACTACATGCACCTAAACCCTAAATATTTTATGCATTCTCTTAAAGGGTTGTAGCATGACATACCTAAAGCATCAGGGGAATATCTGCACCTTGATGATCTCCCATGGAACGAAGTTGGGTGCCTTCTTTTTCACAATTAAATAAAATTAATTTGTGTGCAGTGTTTAGAGTGTACATCACTATGGACAATATTTAAAAAGTGGGTTTGTGCATTCTGTCCTAGTGCAAGTAGTGACAATTCTTTTGACCAATCAAATGACTGCAATATATTTCTAGCTTCATCTTTTAAGTGCCAGGACAGTGCTAGGTTCCTCAAGAGGGGTGTAATGGAATGGACTGGTTCTATATGTAACATTCACAACTTATGCTAATAGATCAGGCTTTTTCCTGGCTCAGAATGGGCCTAATTAATCTACACCACTGTGGTTAAGGTTTGATTAGTGCTAATGTTTGTGTATTTATTATAATTTCAGACAATAGTACAGGCTACTATAGCTTACCGTTAGTAGCCTATAATATCAATTCCAGTTGGACAAATAGTCTCATTTTGGAAGGTTGTTTTCAGTAATTAAATTATTGCGCAAGAAAAATACTCTACGTGATGGTCAGTCTCTCATCTGTGTATACAAATTACTAAATCTTCAGTGATAACTGAATACAGAACGAGTTTCTAAACTTTGTACTGGCTCAATGTCCCGCCTACGCCAGGCTATGATTGGTTGGTTCACGAAAGGTAATGACCAACTGTGCATGGCTGCAATAAAAAGCACCCAATCTCCCTGTGGATATTAGCAGGCAGGAGAGAATGGCAACAGGTGAGCATCACTTAGTGCACAGAAAACCTTATCTGGAGGGTATCGGTGTCGGTACGCCAAAGACCAACATATAAAAAGGACAGTACCGGTCAATACCAGCACACTTCAAGCACAAACTGCTTTTATATTGTGAGAACTAACAGGAAGTCATCTCTACCATTAGCGCAAGCTTTGTAGCTGAGCATTTAGGCACGGTCAAACCAAGGCAGCAGCTGGTTTATTACTGCTGCATGTGTAAAATACAGCAGCTGTGGAGGAGAGGTGGCTGCTGTTAGTCAAGAAGATGTATTTATGTTTAGGTTCTGCTTGTTCAACAGTTGTTTGATAAATGGCTATAAAAACACATTTGGAGAAGATTTGAAAGGTTGTTTTTTTAGCAATTTTGATCATTTTGGGTGCTGGTGATTTTCCTTTGACGCTCGCTAAAACCTCTTTGGGGGGCACCAAAAAATTCTCTATGCAGGAAAAACCCTGTATAATTTAACTGCTTGGGGAAACAGCTTTAGAAACAACTTATTTTACCAGTCTTCCGCTTATGCAACATAGTGTTTTAACTTGCCTGCCTACAACTGGTTAGTTGGAATTAAGCCTTAAAATATGATTATAGTCAAACTCTATTGAAAGGTCTCACTACTGTTATGAGCTAGCTATGCTTTTAGCTAGGATGAAGCTCAAGTTTTAAATGCAAGAGAAAATACTGAATAGCTTGGCTTTATAACATGGACTTTATTCAACAGGCTAGTCTTTTCTTACAATAACACTTTTTTACAATAATTTTTCTTTGAACTTTATACCATTATAAATATTTAATTCTAAGACATTTTGTTCTAGACAACTGATATCAGTTTAAAGTCACGACTAAAATTAATATCTAGCCCAGTATGTTATTACGTAACTTAATTAGCGATTCCGCGCTGAAAAAAAATGTTAAATACTAATTAAATCCACTATTTGAAAGAAAGTGCAACGCCTTAGTAGTTTGCTCGGGTGCAAATGCAAGATATCACTTTGTCCTTCCTTGTCCTCCACAGGCGGCTTGTATGCGGCACAGGCCTAGCAGCTAACTTAACTGCTCCAACAATTAAAACAATTAAATGCGTTTGACGATAACTTACAGCCCGCGGTAATTGTATTTAATAGAATGATGTGATGTAATACTAAATTAACGTTCCGCAGCGAAGTTGGCCACAACCTGTCAAACTTGATCGGCTAGGCTAACGCAGCTAACACTAACGTTAGCCCTTTAGCCTGCTGACTATGCGCAAAGGTTACCTTCTGCAACGGCGGCTGCTGCCAGTCTGCGGGCCCGCTGTCCATGAAGGGTCTGTTGAGGTTCTTCCAATTTCTGGAGGGTGAACACGGGAGCGCTGAACGGGTTGATCCGGGCCAGCTGCGTCAGCGAGGTCGGGTACATGGTGGTCTCGTGTCTCCAGGCGGAGCTGTGCCGTAATGAGCATTAAGTTAACTGCATTAACGTTAGGTCGAGCTAACTAGCAGAGGTGAGTGGTAAGTTAACACAACACACACAGTAAACTGCGAATGTCACATGCTGGTTAGCTTAATTTAACGTCTGCGTGACCGTGAAAAGGAAATGCTAATCTTAAATTACTGGATCTAATATACTAAGTTACCCGAATAATAACGTTACGGATTAACTGTTACAAGTCACTGACAGTCGGTAGCCAAAATCCCGAAGCTCCCTTTCAAAATATTCCTATCGCATTTCCTTTGTTCATTTCTAGCTGATGCTAAAATGCTATGCTAAGTTAATACAAGTGCTAAGCTAACTTGACCGCTCCAAGGTGGAAGCTCTCCTCTTTATTGGAAAGCAGCTTAAGCAAAATGGCTAACAGCGGTAACAGTTCACTAAAAATACATCCTCCTTAAATAAGCATAGAACGTAATTACATAATATTTAAATGAATAATTGCACTCACTCTTCCAGCACTGAAAATGTTGCCTCGACTTGGCTGTAACCGGCTGCTGTGAGAGGCCGAATGACCTCGCGGTAAATCGATTTGTCCTTTCGTGACGTCATCGACAAACCTGGGCGGGACCGCCCGTTTCTCTGTCAATTTAGAAAACGCTTCGGAGCTGTCAATCAACACCCCTGCTCCAATCAAAACAAAATAGGTCTATGATTAAATGAAGGAGATGCTGGCTATGGTATGAATGATGAGCCGAGGGAATTCTATCAACAAACATTATGCTTTCCCTCTCACATAAATGAATGCTTGAGTGTCTGGTAGCCATGAAACAGAGAAGAGGTGTGTGTGACAGAAAATTACTTCAAATGACAAACCATGAAAGGAAGACTAAGTGGATTACCTGGTGACAGTTTCTTCTGAGAGCAAAGCCCCCCTTTAAACAATGTTATGTAGCTACAGTACCGGGAGGCTGCAGTTTCAGGACACCCGCAATTCTGGGACCACAGTTCTAGGACCGTAGCAGGCACGTGCAGAGGGGGGTGCAATGGGTGCTTGAGCACCTGCCCTTTTGCCCTTTGCTGCCCAAAGTGCCCTTTTTTCAAACACAAAATTTCCTTCATTTTATTTATTTTAAAAGTTGTAAAAAATAAATTAATAATAATTTCGCAGTAAATAAAATAACCCACATTATGACCTTTCACCTGATGACCTCATCCGTGACGAGCCCTCCCGCTCAGACACATTAGTAATTCAGCAGCTCGGCCTACAGGACGCCTTCGATTCCGCCAGTAAGAGGGGTTTGCTGCAATGAGCTTGTTGTGGATTGTTGCAAAGAGAGCAGCACAGCTGTTGTGTAAATCGCTGTGTGTCGCCTGACACCATCTAACACGCCGACACGTCAACAGTTAACGTTACTTCTACACTATAAACTAAGGTGCTCTGTTCACTTCGTTCTGTTTGGGGGAAAAAAGTTTTACGGGCGTCTGATCTTTTCTATGTAATTTGACTAAAATCTTTGCACTTGAACTAGGATTATTAAAGTAACTTAGTAAAAGCCTTGTGCCTTAAAATAAGTAATATTGGTAAAATTCTGAGCCTATTCCTCTGGCTTAAAACCTTCAGCCTTTTTAAAAAAACTATCATTAAATTCAGAACAGTACTGAATATATTTTCATTTGACAGCAACAGTAGTGTTTACAACAGCTCAACTACAATAAAAACTCACTAACTGGAAATACATATAAAAATGTCAGTACCAATAATATTCCTGACATCAAAGTAAAGAGTGAAGAAGAAATGGCCCTATAAGATTTCAGAAAAATGTATGAATCGTTAAAACAAACATAGGATATATGTTAGCTGATTTAACAATTATGTGACCATGAAAAGATGTAAAGATTGTTGAGTGTTTGGGACTGGCTCACTAAGCCAGCTGCACACTAAGAGCTGCAGGTGGAAGAAATCAGATACCAGATTCACAAACATTTCATACTTTCTTCTGAAATCTAACAGGGCCGTTTCTTCTTCACTCTTTACTATGATATCAGGAATATTATAAAAGATTAATGTTAAGTTTATTTATTTAAATATATGATTAGACATATAGTCAATCCAAATATATCTCAAATTCACAATACAATATATAAAATAATTTCATCATCAACAGTTTTGCATCCTGTGGCCCCACAGCAAGCAACACACACACTACTTAGCTGTCCATCGTGTTCGGGGTGTCAACGACCTTGCCGCTGGTGCCACTTTTCGTGGGCATTGAGTCCGATCCTTGAGCCACACACTCGACCGCAAGTAGAGCAGGGGAAACCAGATGCCAGGGGGGTTCCAACCGCCCATTTGCGTCTCTTGGTGCGCCTCTCGGATCGTCGGTCTTGGTTGGTTTGGTGTATTTGAGAGACTACAGAGGCACAGGTGACCTGCCAGGCTGATCTGTCAAATGCCAGAGATTCAAGCTGCGTAAGGGGGATGTTCGCTCTCTTTAGAATGTCCCTGGTGTAGTCCTTAAAGCGCCGCTTTTGCCCTCCAGCGGACCGCTTTGCGCCCATTAGTTGACTGTAGAGGACTTGGCGGGGCAGGCGATGTTCAGGTATGCGTATGCCCTATCCAACGCAGATGTTTTTTGGCCACAGCTGCTTCCATACAGATTGAGTCAGTGTTGCTGAGGATGACTGTATGGGGGATTCGATCTTCCCAGGACAATCCGAGGATCATCTGTAGGCAGCAAATGTGGAAGGCCTCTAGGCTGACAATGTGCTGACGGTACGGGGTCCATGACTGTGCCCCATAAAGCAGAGTAGAGACACATACCGCATTGTAAACAGCGACTTTGGTACTGACCTTCAGGTTACGGTTTTCAAAAACCCTGCTGCGTAGGCGTCCAAAAGATGATGAGGCTTTATTTATCCGGGTGTGTATTTCAGTGTCAAAGGAGCAATATGAGGACAAAGCGGAGCCGGGGTAGGTAAAGTGGTCCACTATTTTAAGTGGAACACCGTTTATGTGAAAACTGGGGAATGTGGGGCCGGGGGTAATGATATGGGACATAACCTCGGTTTTTTGAATGTTGACCTGTAGGCCAAAGGATTGGTACAAGCTGGTTATTGTGTTAAGGGCGTGCTGCATAGAGTCCGGGCTATGAGCTAAGATGGCACAGTCATCAGCATACTGAAGCTCACAGATTTGGCGGGGCTTTGTCTTTGTGCGGGCCTGGAGCCGACGGATGTTGAAAAGGCTTCCGTCAAGTCGGTATGCCACATGGACACCGTCTTCATGTCCCATGACATGGTGGAAGAGGCAGGTGATGGCAGAGAGGAGGATGTTAAAGAGCACCGGAGCCAAGACACAGCCCTGCTTCACCCCAACATTTACCTCGAAAGACTCTGACTGGAGTTCTCCCATGAGCACTCTGGCTTGAAACTTGGGTGATACCCCAAGTTTGGAGAGGTGTTTCCAGAGTAGTTGACGGTTGATGGTATCAAAAGCTTTGCTGAGGTCGATGAAGGCAATGTAAAGGTTTTTGTGGTGTTCTCGGCTCTTCTCCATCAGCTGCCTCAAGACAAAAACCATGTCTGTAGTGGATCTGGTCTTCTGGAAGCCACACTGCATTTCCAGAAGCACAGCTTCCGAGATGTGCTCAACCAGTCTACTGAGCATGATCTTGGCCAGGACTTTCCCTGCGATGGAGAGGAGAGATATCCCGCGGCTGTTGCCGCAGATTGCTCGGTCTCCTTTCTGTTTGTAAATGACCACAATGTTAGCATCCTTCCAGCCCTGTGGGAGGGTCCCATGTTCCCAGATGTTTTGTATTAGGAGGTGCAGGCGACGCATAAGGATGTATCCTCCGTGTTTGAAAACCTCTGCAGGGATGCCATCAGCTCCAGCGCTTTTGTTGTTCTTCAGCCCTGCAATGGCTCGCTGGAGTTCTGAATAAAGTGGGGGGGTGTCCAAGTGCATGACTGGTGGCAGGTCTGGGAGATTATCCAGGATATGTGGGTCAACACGGTTGATGTGGTTAAGGAGACTCTGAAAATGATTTGCCCAACGGGCAAGAATCTCGTGGCAGTCCTTGATGAGCATAGCACCGTCAGCTGATCGGACCGGGGCAATCGCCCACTTTCTGGGACCATACAAGGCTTTTATGGCATCATAAAAGCCATGATTGTTATTGGAGTCTGCCTGGTTCTGGATTTCTCGCGCCTTTTGCACCCACCAGGTGTCCTCCATAGTCCTGAGGGCTCGCTGGGTTGCTGTTCTTGCAGCACTGAAGTTGGTTTTAAGGGTGGGAGATTCAGGGCAGGACAGGAGAGCTTTGTGGGCCTCATGCTTGGTTTTTAGGAGTGACTGTATCTCGGCTGAGCAACAGTCAAACCAGTCCTGGTGGAGTTTCCTTGATTGGCCGAGGGCCTCTGAGGCTGCGCTATAAATAGCCTGATGCATAGCTGGCCAGTCGGTTGATTCCTCAGGGATCTTGTTGAGGTTTTCAGCAAGGAGTCGTCAGAGGTTGTTTTTGGTGGTGAGGCTATTTAGCGCTGTACAGTTGAGTTTCTTGTTTGGAGCTGTCCTCGGGCCACGGGGCTAAATGCTCATGAGTAGTTTGGATCTGACCATGAGGTGGTCAGTCCAGCATTCAGCTCCGTGCATAACACGGGTGGTGAGGACATCTTGTCTGTCCTTTTGGCGGACAATCACGTAGTCAAGAAGATGCCAGTGTTTTGAGCGGGGGGTGCTGCCAGGTGGTCTTAAACCTGTTCTTCATCTGGAAGACTTAGTAATGACCAGCTGATGCTCAGCACAGAGAGAGAGAAGTCTGAGCCCATTGTGGTTCATTTTCCCCACACCATGCTGGCCAATAACTTTATTCCATACCAGGTGCTCCGTGCCCACTCTAGCATTGAAATCTCCCATGAGTATGAGCCTGTCCGTAGCCGAGAGCTGTAGAAATCCTCTTTGATGTTGTGCTCGGCATCAAGAGTTGGAGCGTATGCACTGATGAGAGTGGCGAAGCGTTCCTTTGCCAGGGGAATGCGCCATGTCATCAGTCTTTCATTGATGCCGATGGGGGATTCGGGAATGCGCTGCAGCAGTGTAGGTTTTACAGCAAAGCCAACTCCATGGTTACGGCGAGAGCCTTCGGGGACGCCCTTCCAGAAAAAGGTGTACCCAGCACCAACCTCTGTCAGGGAGTCCTCCCCATGTAGTCTGGTCTCGCTGAGAGCTGCTATGTCGATGTTATATCTTGCGAGCTCCAGGGCCACCAGTGCTGTCCTGCGATGGGGCCTGTCAGGGGTTTCGGCCAGGTCCAGCAGTGTACGAATGTTCCATGAAGCAATGCTTAGCTTATTTTTCACTTTGACTTTTCGACCGTAAGGGGGGGGATGCTCCGACGGTTGCGGCTTACCGTCCGGAGTGTGGGGAGCAGACAATTTTTGGACCACCTTTTTTAGGTCCTTCCCCATCACAGGGGTGAGCAGTGTGGGGCTGCTCATTCGCAGTGTAAGCTGCCGAAAAGACGCGCTGCTCCATCCAGCAGTCCTAGCGACCGTCACTCCATTGCCGCCTGTGTGCATGGTTTGGTTAGGCACTCCCAGCCACATCCTTGGCCTGTGCCCGCCACCATTCCACATCGCCACAGGACTTTAAGGGAGAGGGGTGGGGGAAGGGGGGAGGGGCAAGAAGCTTGTGCATAGGTCAGGATTAAGGTGAGGGTGTGGGTGCGCAGACCTCACTCCTACCATCTTCACTCCTACCAGATGACCTCCCGTGGCATGAGGGAACCCATGACGACCTTCGTCTGGCAGGAGTTGCAGGGGGCTGCCGGTGGTCCAGTCAGTTGGACTCCTGTGCCTGTCCCCAGGTGCAGGTTTGTCTTCGGGGTTTGCTCCCCTAGCCACTGTACCCTCCGGAGTTAACCCATGTGGCTTGGGGTTGCCTTCTTCCACCTTTCCCGTTGTGGTGGTGAATTCTCACATCACCATCTTCCGCCTGCGTCGCCGTTGGGGTCTTCACTATTTACCCATAGCTAGGGCTATTTACCCATAACTGGGGCAGAGGTTGACGGGCATCAGGGCATTTCCACTCATCGGTGGGCCTGCATGCCGCATCTCTGGGGCCCACTGCTGCTCCGAGATCCCGTACAACTTAGCCTGGAACCATAAGGGACCAGTTACCATGTGTGCCACAGGGAGGCGTGTATGAGATCTTGGCAGTGGAGAGGCTATGTACCGGCTGAGGAGGCTTACACACTCGGCTCCTCTTTTCACCCCTGAAACCAGAGGGCTATCCGGTGGCAGTAGCTGAAAGCAGAAAGTGACAAGCAGAAGCAACATGCACTAGCTGCAAGCACTACTACTCCAACACTGCTGCACTGACGCATCACACACACACACACACACACCACACACACACACACACACACACCTCTGTCTGTAGATCTGTTTGTCTCACTCTCATCCTGCCATGGCCACCCTCATTCTTTCCCCATTAATGTTTCCTTCTCAGATTATTTCCCACACTTTTTTTAATCTGGTATCTTATTTCCTCCACCTGCAGCTCTTGGTGTGCAGCTCTGTGAGCGTCTCCCCAGTAGTCAGCCTGGTAGTGGCTGCAGTATTACAGCAGCTCAGTCACTGTGAGCTGGTCCCAAACACTCAACAATCTTTTTATGGTCACTTAATCGTTTAATCAGCTAATATATATTCTATACTTGTTTTAATCTGTAGTCACAGATCACCTCCAGTAGTGCAGCAACAACACAACAACAGCAGCAGCATCCATAGCAACCCCTCAACAGCAACTGTTCTGTTATGTCAGCACAGTGTTTTAAAGCTAGAGTTGGGTTTCGCTGTTTCTTTTTGCATCACAGCATTTGCTGACATATCAATACAGAAGCATCTGCATATGTGTGTCAACAAGGAATACATAACGATATATTTCTATGTCAATAGCATGAGAAGAATCCTATTTAAATCCTTCTTCCATGTGCCCTTTTTATACTTTGAGCACCTGCCCTTCCAAAGGTCTCTGCACGGCCCTGGACAGGAATCAAGCGAACCCATTCTCATGCAGCAAGTGGCAGAGAGTTTGTGATCGGTTAACGTAGCTGGAAGAGTTTTGCAGTATAAAAATGTATAATCTAAAGCACAGCCTTGTTCTGTTGGGAATGAGAGCTGCACAGAGCTGCTGAAGTTAACGTGAGAATTTATGGTGAAGTGTTTTCACTTCATATTATATCAGATTCTATCATATCAGCAGAGCAAGTGATGAACAGCAAATTATAGGGCAGAGAGATTTTGAAAAATAATGTGAATTGTGATTAAATGATGACTATTATTTTCATTAAAATCTTTCTGGTGATGTCAGATTACACACTTATGTGGGATGGATGCATGAAGTTTTGAACATTCAGTCCAGGAGTTTCTAATTGAATTATAAGCCTTTGGGCTTTCTTGTGTTTTTTATCCTTTTGAACACTTCATGTTGATTGTTGTTGTTCAATAAAGTTTTCAATCAATCAATCAATCAATCAATCAAAATTAATTAATCTACCTCTGTCGCAGACCAACTTGGATTGGTATAATGTCACCCTGGCCCTGTTTCAGATTCTGGAGCTCTGCCGGTGTGGCTGTGAATTAGCCACGTGCTTTAGACACTACACAAAGGTGTTAATCAACACTTCCTGTCCCCCCTTTGTTACTTAGCACTTCGGACTACGACTATAACTGAACATGTAGATGTGTTCAGGCCGGGACTGTTATCAAACACGTCAAGTTTGGTGCAGATGTGAGCATGTACTGTACTTAAAACAACTTCCTCTTTCATGGCGAATCACTGATTTTGGCCGCCACGGGCATGCTGTTTCACGAAAAACTCACCATTTGTACAAATTTTAATCGTCAACAGCTTTATTTTTTCACTACGTCTGAATTATGTGCAAAGTTTGGAGATTTTTCAAGTATGTTTAGGCCCCCAAAATTTAGATTACTTTGCAGAAAGAAAGACTTCAGTTTCAATAGGGACCTCCCATGTTTCGTGCTCAGGCCCTAAAAATAATCCCTTCAGTTTCAATAGGGACCTTGCATGTTTCATGCTCGGGCACTAATTAAAATTTCTCAACACATACTCTCATGCAACACAACACCAATTCTCATATACAGAAGACAGGTAGCTATATAAATATGGTATACACATTCATGGGTTTGTTGTTTTAAAAACACTGAAACTGCCAAAACTGACCTCATGCAGACAACCAAGCACTGCTGTTAAAGGTCTGTATATTTCAAGTAGCCATTCAGTTTAGTACTACATGAAAATCACCTTGCCAACACTTGCTTGACTTCAGGTAACTCATCACAGTGAACATCATGTCTAGCAAACATTTTTTTTATCCCAGACATTATGCTGTTAAAGTATTTAGTACCACACAGACATGTTTCTTTGACAGGTAAAGGAGACATGATTCAGTGAGCGTGATGGATAAGTAAATGTAAACACTATTTAACCTCTATAAAAGTGCTATGTGTTTTAGTCTTACATAGACCTGCATTGTGTGCATTTTCAACACACTTCTCTGCCTGGTTTATCTTGCATTCCTATCAGTTCCCCAGAACTTTCCCTGTAGACAGACATGTTTGGTTTGTGTGTAAATGTACACACCACAGGAACATGGGAATTTTGCTGAATTTGATATGAGTGATTACAATGCTGTAAATATTTTTAGAATTTAAGAAAATGCAGCTTTTCTCTTTATCATGTCCAAGTACATTGAATGGGTCTTTGACAAGTATGTGTTATAAACATCTATCATTATTTTATTCTAAAAATAGACTCAATCATTACTAATTAATCAAAAATGGGTAGATTGATAATGAAATAATAATGAAAATAATAATTAATAAAAAAACAATATAATTCCAAAAATTCAAGTCCTTTAGATGCTGGTACAAAGAGTTCTATCCTGTAAAATCTCACAATTAATTATACTCAATCAGCTAATTTATTAGTAAATGTACTTCAGTTTGTCAGTTTCAAGCCAGGCCAACTTAAACTGTCTAGCTACTACATTCAGAACCATTTCAGAAATGATTTTAGAGGTTTGACGAAGTAAAGGTAATCCAGTATTTCAATGGAAATAAGCACATATTAGAATTATTGTATTATCTAATTTAATTATCTTGTGACCCCCTCAGATTTATCCTGGATCCCATGTGGGTCCCCACCAGCAGGTTAATAATCACTACTAGTGAAAACATGAGCTCCTTAAATCAATTAGAAACTGAAAATTTCATGTAGGTACAATGTACAGATTTGAAATTTATTTATTTATTCTAAGTTTGATAAGAATCAAAGGCGTGAGAAAACCAAAGGTTACGTCAACCTAAAATAACTTAACAGAAGTAAATTCAAACTCAAAAGTTGTGACAAAGTAAAATTACACATAACGTTAAAAACAGAGGGGGGAAAAAAATCAGTTCAATCTGAAATCAAAAAGATTTGTTCAAGTTGAGTTGCCTTGACATTTTTAAAAATGTTTTTATGAATACAATGCTCTTACAGGCACAGTAATAATACAATAGTTTATTGAGTGGATATTCAATATTTGACAGTGAATACATAATTCAGTCAAATACACAGGGACATTCACTTTTATTAGAAGAGAACATTAAGAAAATATTGGTGTAGACTTCAACATTTATAAGCATTTGGATTATAATAACAAACCTCCCTGTCTCATTAACAAAGATGGTCAAGTAAATTACAAGGCAAAATTACAGGTTCAAAGTCCATCTTCAAGGTCTATAATGAGTAACACAGACACGAAGGCAAAATGTGGAAAACCTCTCAACCACACACATTTAGTAAAAATACACTCACATAAGTATGACATAAAAAATAACATGACAATAAAATGCAAGTCCACAAATTGATTGTTGGCTGGCTTTGTCGTAACCTCACAGACTGAGTCAAAGATCAAGAATGGGCAGAGGTTATGTGAAGTACTGTCCTTTTACAACGTGCATTGAAAATCCTTGGGAGTGTCACTGAAATGGCAACGTCGCTTCTCTTAAGGGGTTTACTGAAGAAAATCTTGAGGACAAAAGGACAAAGACGTCAAAGGTAATTTCATAGCGCCTGTGAACAAAATGGTTACAATAAAGATTCTCACACAAAAAAGAGAGTACAAATAGGTAAAGCTCTTTCTTCCTTCCTATGCTGTGCTGTCTCTGGCCACTTCTGTGTCCGGGGCTGTAAAAGGGTTGATGGTGTTGGTCTCCATGACTTGGTAAACTAAGAATAGGAAAGCAGCCACAATGGGGAGCAGAAACAGCTTTATCCACAGAGACATGCCGCCGTGCACTGCTTTGGTCTGACTTGCAAGGGGGTCTGCAGACAGATGCCTGGAGAATGAGGTGGGGAAAGAGGAGGTAGAGGGCGGCAAGCTGGTGATTCTGTTAACAGTGCGGCTCTCTGTGTAGGAAGAGGACGAGGAACTGCTAGTCTTGGTGGTTTTTAAAGAGAAGAGCGAGTTTTCATCCTTCCACAGGTCACTGGATTTCAGTGGGCGACCAGCTGCTCCTCTAATGGGCTGTCGACAGGTGGCACTGCAAGAGACGAGGATTTTACTAACATTGTTTCCTGAGGGGGAGGGAAACTGTTTTTGTCTCTCAAGACACAGTTCATTTACAGCTTACATTCACACCTGAAGTACATACAGCACTTTACTAAGCCTGAAGTGTTCATTTCTCTTCTTCTCACAAAGTGCACACTTACTGTATCTCATAATTACGAGATCAGGATCTCAAAATTATGAGAAAAGATGTCAGAATTACAAGATACCTGGAAAGGTGCTATTTATTATTGAGTTAAAGTTGGAAATATATCCACAGACTTGAACTTCAGGGATCAATAACTCGTAACTCGTAAGCAAAACATGTTAAAAACACTAACAACGCCTCTTTATTATTGTAGTTAAGTAGACAACAAGCTACATAATAAATAAACAAACGACTCGTCCTACCAACAGCACAGATAACACTGGTCTACATGCAGCCGGCTGTGAGACGAGTGCGCAGGGACAGTCTACAAAGTGCAACACTAAAAACACATACTGCAGAGATATTCAATAACTTCACACTTATACAATGTAGTGCCCCCCCAAATCACTTTCCACATTAATGATATACTGCTGGTTATACTACAACACTTAGTTTGGGGGGAAAATGACTTTTGAATACCTAATATTAGGTAGGCCTATTTTAATATTCAATAACTACACTGTTATAAGGCTGTAGTGTCTCTAATATCACCCCAGGCATCAGTGATGTCATGTTGATGATACTACAACACTTAGTTTGTAGAAATATTGTTTTGCATATTATATAGAAATATTTATTAGTCTCTGTTAACTTGTGATCAGTATTTTTCTTTTTTTTTTTTTTTTCTTTTTTTTAACTTTCTAGACAGTTAAAAAGCATGAACTAATAGGACCCGCAATAACCACCAGGTTACTTACGTGATTCCTGTTGGACTGTAGTTATTAGGGAACAGCTCCTTTAGAACAGCATTATCCTCCACTTTCAGGTTGTGGTCATTGGCTGTGATCTTCTCCACCTGAAGACAAAACAACCATTGAGAGCATGATTCAATGAGCCAACACCAACCATTCATGAATTCATCTCACCAGTGAAGTTTGTCAAAATCATTCCACCTGATTTTTAAAAAATAGACTCCAATGCAAAGGGGAAATTCTCAGTCAATACTTCACTACAATCAGCTCTAGGTGCATGTTTGTTTAGAGTGTCCTCTGCCTAATATTAGACTCCTCTCACCATGTGACCCCTTCAAACTAAAGTCAGGAACCACCAACATGTTTATTATTGAGCAGAGTCCCAGCAGTGTAACAGTCCACCTGTCTCACTAACACATCCTTGGACAGTGTGGATGTATTGCCAAGGGTCTTCACAGGGCGGCGTATGGACAAAAGGCTGGTGATTTTCTGCTGCCTCCTATACAGCAGGACATCTGGAAGGTCACACCCCTGCTCATAAACTGTGTGTGATTGTGTATCAAGAACGTTTGACAGTTCAGCTGTCGCACAGTTGTCCCTGCAGAGACCCTCAACAGCTACACACACATTTGGCCCCGGCCTTTCTGTGTGGAGTTTGCATGTTCTTCCCGTGTCTGCATGGTTCTCTCCGGGTGCTCTGGCTTCCTCCCACCATCCACAGACATGGTGTTTCTAAAATTGTCCTTAGCTGTGAATCTGACTATGAGTGGTTATTTGTCTATGTGTGGCCCTGCGATGGACTGGTGACCTGTACAGGCTGTACCCAGCCTTTCACCCAAATGCCGAAAAGAGGAAAAAAAGCACTTTCTGTATTCGGCCTAATACGTCAAAAGAAAAAAATTACAACATGTCAGCAGTGTGGAAGCATTTTAAAGACACAAAAACCGCCATTTGCAGACACTGTTTTCCTGAATTGTCTCCTAGCATATCCACACTATATGTGCCTGACTTTACAGAAAAGGCAACAGTCGTGATCCACTTTTGAGTGTTTCTGTCACTCGTTTATGAGAAGGCGATTAAGCTAGCTAGCATCTAAATTTGGAGTGCACACGTATTAAAGCCTTTACTGTAAATCCACTGAAACAGACCAACGCGAGCTGACTACATACTGTATATAAAAAGGAGCTGACAGGCAGGTTAGCGACTTCTCCTATCCTATTATTTCCTTTTTTTACAAAGACAAGTGTTCAGTATGAGAGCCCTACCTGAAGCAAGGCTATGTAGTCTAAATGTCACATGATACGAGAACCACATACAACATAATTTATCAAACTGGGTTGGACTTGATAAATTTAGCATGAGGACACATGTGACAATGTCCGTTTTTCAATATGAGATGTATATACCCAAAAAAATCCCACAAAAAAAAAGTTATTTTTAATGGTCAAGCATAACCTATGGTTAGGGCCCGAGCATTAACCCTTTGAGGTCCCTGAAGGAATTATTAGGGGTCCAAACCCAAGTGGGGCTGAGAACCTGCAAATTCAAGGCATAGCGGTTCCCAGTACCAGTGGAGCTGGGAATCCTTTTGTAATCGTTATGGTTTTAATTATTATTCTTCCATAAAAAAAATGATACTACGGCCTAAACGGTAAGTGCTACAAACACAAAACTCATTGGGTAGGCTCAATGCAGTGACCTCAGGCGCAAAATTTTTTAATTTTTTTTTTGCAAAATCGCAAAAAATGAAAAACCTATTATCCCCAATCGGCACCAAACTTGGCACAGACCATCTTTGGACCAAGCTGATAAAAGTTAGTGCTCCCCAGATTGTTACGCAACAAACTGTTCGACTTGTACGCCCTCCACAGGGCAAGGGGCTCAACCGGTGCCAGTGAGCTTGGAACCCGCTAATCCGCTTGGAACTACTTACAGTTCTAGTTTTTTAGGGCCTGAGCACAAACTGTTCTAGGTCTCTATTGAAACTGAAGGGATTATTTATTAGGGCCCCTAGCACGAACCGTGCAAGGTCCCTATTGAAACTGAAGTAATTATTTCTTTCTTTCGCAAAGTATATACTCAAAAATTCAGGAATGGCAAAAAATTTCATATTTTACGGGTTTTGCCCATGGCCGTGACAAATGGCTCGGTAGCACCCCCTACAGAACAGACCGGCCGAAGTTTCACCTATGTGTACGAAACTTCTGTGGTACATTTATCAGGTCCAGACACAGAAAAAAGTTGTGCAAACGTTGAGTTTTTGTCCACAAGCATGCCCGTGGCGTGGCCTGATAAACTGACGATTCGCCAAGAAACAGGAAGTTATGACTTATACATTTACTTATACAGTATACATGATTACATCTGTAGCAAATTTGATATGGATAACAACACTAAAAAAAACTCTTGGAGTGATGCCCTAAACCCAACAGGAAGTCGGGAATTTTGAATTTTACGGTCATTTTGGGATGATTTAAACACTCCGTACTTTAACAAACTCCTCCTAGGGATTTAGTCTGACTTACTTGGGATTTTTGCTGTGAGTCTACACCCATTAAAAGTTGTAACTGGTGGTGAGTTTTCGTGGAATGGCGTGTCGGTGGTGTGGCGTTCAAAATCAATGATTCGGCATAAAACAGGAGGTTGTTGTAACTTCAGTCTACATGCTCACATCTGCACCAAATTTAGGATGCCCTAACACATGTAGCCTACATGCCAATATTCAATATTGGTGTCAAAGTTATTTCTATATTACATTTGAAAACAACAACAGTTGACCAAAGTACTGAACAGAGGCGATGTCAAATACATAAATAACATATATAGGGATGGGGATCGAGACACGGGATCTTGCGGATCCTATAATATAATGTTATGTCTCGAGTGTCAAATCTTATTTAATTTGAAACACACACACACACACACACACACACACATACACACACACACACACAGCAGCAGAGCAAGAGATTGCGCCGCTGTGGAATACTGTGGGGGTTAAATTATCTCCAAACGACTGTAACGTTAGTTGATGACAGCTATAAAACCTTTGCAAGTAAAAAGACAATAACGTTACTTTATCAATACACCTGTCTGTAAGGTAATGTTAAACATGTGGAATAGTTAATTTAATCATCTCTGTCCTCAGTTTCTCATCCTGTCTGTTTTATACAAGTACAGCTGACGCTAGCTTAGCATTAGCCAAATGTTAAAAACAAGCTAAATAGTAAGCTGTCTGTCTGGAGCACAGACTGGTCTGTAGTCTTAAAAACTCAGCTGCTGGCTGAGACAAACCAGCCGCTCCTCCTTCTACCTGGTAACGTTGCCTGCAGCCAGCGAGAGAGGAGGAGGAGGAGGAGGAGGGACTGATACAGGCTGATGTTATTCTTTCTAAACGTCACTCACTACTTGTGATGTCAGATAAAGTTATTGAGTTACTTTGCTGTTGTAGACATTAATGTTGCTGCTCTAGAAACAACATTTAGCTGTGTTTAAAACAGTAAATTAAAAACAACAGGCAGTCAATATGTACACTAAAATATATGTTTATTTATCGCAAGTGATATGTCATCTCAATATAACGTTATTGCACATTGAATATTTTCCTCATAGTGTGCAGGCCTACCTCATGTCCGTTGGGTCAGGTCTTCCCAAATAATCATCACTAAATAATAGTAAAGTATCGATAAAAAAATGGGATCGTTAAGCAGTGTCAATAAGGGTATCAATATCAATAAACGATCCCCATCCCTAAACATATACAAAAATTACTACAGCCAAAGTGAATCACAGGGAAACAAAACAACATTTTAAAAACATCAGAAACCAGGTTAACGAAGGTTAAAAGCTACTGCAAAAAGGTGCATCTTAAGCAGCGATTTATTCACTCCCAGTTTACCCATGGCATGTCATTGAAAATTGGTGATTCGCCATGAAACAGGAAGATGTTATTACATGCTCACATCTGCACCAAATTTGATAAGTAGAACAAAAGTCCTGCTCTGTTGTAAAACTTGTGAGTTTGCAGTTAAAGGCGTGGTGGCAAAGTTAAACTCTTCGCCATGACACAGGAAGTTGTTGTAACTTGACAGTACATGATCAAATCTGTAGCAGAGTTTACGCCTTTGATAAGTGTCCGGCCCCGAACAAACAACTGAGTTTTGGAATAACCCTGTAATTGGCTTGTAGAAGAGCTGTTTCTTACCGCGTGGTGCTGGCTGCTGCGGGTACTGACGGGCGTATTTCCTGAGCTCCTTAGCGGTCTCTCTACCACTGGAGCTGGTTCAGGTTCTGCCTCAGGCTTTGGTGCTGCAGTCACTTCTGACAAAACACAGTACAGTCACACACTGCTACTTGACGGACATACAGGCTGGTTTAACATGTTAGGTTATTAAGAAAAAATGGTTACTTTACATTACTGCCAATCATTTTATGGCATAGCACAGATTTTATTTTCATTTCCTACCCTCCAGGCAGTCATTAATTTCCACTGATTTAAGTACAACAAAGAAACTTGCTTAACAAATCATTAACCCACATCCTTGTCAAAGATAGTTAGTTCTGAATGAGTTCAGCATTTTAAAGATTGCTGTAGCACATTAACCTTTTTTAAATGTCCCACTCCATCCAGGCTATGATTGGTCTGTTGATGAAAAGTGACATTAAGCGCTTTATTAAACAGGGATTTCTCCTGGTGGGCTGGTCCTGACTATGTTTTGTCAGGTCCTGACTAATGATTTGTGGCAGAGCAGGGGGTAGATTGTAGCCTTTACACTGTATTCGTAAATCATTTTTTCGGTTTCCACATATCTATATTTAAGGGCATATGTGAGTGAAATGGTTGCACTGTAGAGCCCTGAACATAATATAAATTTTAATTCATTAATGTCACATGTTTCATGCATGTCATGATTTATTTGTTTCCAATGTCACATTTTGATTTTATCAATTCAAAAACCTTTCTACCTCAGCAAAGGTTGAAAAAGATTTTTTATGAATTTTCAGCTTTTCATTCTCTTTTCCCCCATTTCCATTTTTTATGTATAAACACAGACTGATGGAACCCTACCCTGGGTTATGGTGAATATAGTGACTAGAAAGGCTCTACAGTCTTTTCTACAAGATTGAGCGTTTTCTGAATGGTATGTGTGTAAACCAGGGACTTGCTGTAATGCAGGCAGAGACTCACTTCCTTGCCAGTGAATTTATTTTTAATTGAAATTTTAGGCAATTATTGTGTGTGTTTTCACCGCGGTCTAAAGACCTGCCAAAATTTGGGAAAATTAATCCACTGACGTATGTTCTTACTCTCACGTATGCCATAAAGTGAGAGCAGGGCATCATTATTTAGTAACGTCACTAAGAGCAAACTGTATCGACATCAGATTTGAATGGAATATAATGAAAAACAGTAAGGTTGACCATGAAAAATAGCTCTGTGTGGGAAAATAATGACACATGATTCAGGTTCATAACAAATTTAAAAACAAACTGGATCAAGCGATCGTGTTCTTAAAAAGAACTCCAGGACATAAAATGGATCAAAGAAACACAAACATAATTAAAGCTGTTGGACGGCCCTCATGCGGTGACTCAAGTTGGGTTTTGTTGCAGCAGCATGAGACAATTTGACCCAACTCGACTTATCTGGCAACGTCGCAGTGGCCAGAGGTCGGGAGACAGCTCTACATTATTGCACACGATATTCTTCACTTCCTTGTCCCCTATGTGGCGCGCTAGAGAACTCCGTCTAATTATATGTTGTTTAATATCAACTTTCCTATTATCGATTTCTGACGCTATGTCGGCCATTCTAGGCCCTAATTAAAGCTGCAAGCAGCAGCAAGTGACACGCATTGGGGGGTGATGTGGCCGCGGCGTAGCAGCCAGAGGTCGGGAGACGAGCCTTTGAATTATTGCGCGTTTTGGACTGTTCTTAATCATGACTTCTTGTGTCCCCAGTGTTGCTTTTTTATCATGAGTTGATTTTCATAGTGGACTAGAACTACTGTCTGCCTAAAAAAGGACATGAATCTGAAATGGTAAAGTATGTTTTAGAAAGTGGCTATCAGTGTAAACACAAATTTTTATTAGCAGTTGACAAACCCCCTACTATGCTGCCCAAATAATACTTCTCATACAATATGTCGTTGAGGCAATACATACATACTTACATATTTATATTTGCTCTTACCATCCTCCTTGTCACTGTACAGGTCTGATTCAGAGTTGCCATTGTGGTTGACTTGTACCTCTGTGAGAACCAGCTGTGGCATCGACGGCTGTGCAGAACCGTCATCCAGCAGCTTCTGCAATTTCTTCTCATACAGCTTACGGGTGGATGCTGGGCGGATGAGAGGGGAGAAATTAAACCTGCACAATATGACTTGACATGTTGGTGTCTCTGAATGGCAGTGAAAGGGAACCCCTCAATAACTGGAAATCATTACATGATCTGAGTAAATTGCACAGAGCTCTATGTTCATAACAAAAAAAAATTCACATTATATCACCTTGGGAAAGCAGGTTTTAATCCTCACCAACATTTTTTAAAGGTTCATTGTGTAATATTTCAGACACAAATGTAATACAAGATCCATAACTATGTTATGTAATTTTTTCAACCATTAGATGGTGGGTGAGAATATAAGGCAAAATATTAGATGTCATTACTACAGTGTGCAGTTAGCTCAGTCGGTAAAGTGCAGGATCCTTACCTTGAAGATTGTGTGTTCGATCCCACCGCAAGACATTTTTTTCTCCCTTTATCAAATGCAGCGACTATGTCTCAGTTTCACATTAGCAGTGTGTGTGTTCTGATGTTTTAACCGCATCCATCAACCTACGGACGCTTTCACATTTCCCCAGTTACCTCCAGGTAGAGGACATTTAGGGAAATCACGTTTTCTGATGGCTCTTTTAGAGGTGGGTCAAGCAGGCTACAGACTCTTTTTATGGTGGACCCAGAAGAGACAGAATTCATCTTTTATCCAGAATTTTCCACCCATGACCCATTATCATGGCAGCAGGTGAGCCGCATGTCAGCTTGTTAATGACATAGCCTGTCGAACAACTGAAACCAACATCTGCACTCTGTGTGTTCACTGTTGCTCTACCTGGTCCAGGCTTCTAAAATGTCCACCATGTCTGCGACTTGTAATGTAATAGTCTGCTAAGTTTTAAATGAAGTCTTTGTGAGTTAATAAGACAGCTAGTTGGGATGAAGCCCTGTGTGCACTCCTAAGCCTCTCTCAGACTACAGCGACAACAAATGCAGCTAACAAAATGCAGTCCACTAACAACACAAAATAACCTGCTCCAAGCATAAAACAGACTCCAACATAAACTCCATGTCAGGATATAAAACAACAATTAAAGCTGGAAGCAGCGTGGGGCGGGCTTCATGCTGTGATGGGCGATGCAGCGGCGGAGGTCGGTAGATGAGCCTTTGAATTATTGCACGTGTTGGACCGTTCATGAAGGAGTTAATCATTACTTCCTGCGTCCCCTATGTGGCACTAGAGAACACCCGCTAATTATAATTTGATTACCAGCATGTGGACCACGCTGTTAAAATGCCATAAAAAGCCGCCAACTTGGTAGGTCTAGTACATCACAGAGAAAAACTTGACATAAACACATCATATTCTTCGCCATGCCATGGACACGCTGTTTGATTAATCAAAAAAGGCATTGCAATTTAACATCGCAAGGGTCTTGAGATTGTGCTACCCACAATTGAAGTTTATCAGGTTAAAGCTTTAGGAGGAGTTTGTTAAAGTACAGAGTTTGTAAAGAGGGAAAAATATCGTATATAATTCTAAATGGACGACTTCCTGTTGGGTTTAAGGTAAGGCTCCAAGAAGCTTATTTTAAGTCTAGAGATGACACATTGGTCTCTCACATTTCGTACAGCTATTTAATACATACGGCAGGGGCTGCTTTGTTGAAATATTGTAGGGGGCGCTACTGAGCCAATTTTCCATAACCTTGCCCATGGTAGTGACCGGTCAATCATAAGGTAGTCCCGACCAAAGCATACGCTGCATTATTGTCCATTTCCCCGTATACAGGACCATAATTTACTCAATGAACATCATGTTGTGTTAAAGAAGACTTAAAACTAGCGACTGAGACCATAAACTCATTACGAAAGTGTTTACTGGGGTAATAATTCAGCTAAAAAGTAGCAACATTTTACCATTACTTCTAATGGAACCGGACTTCTTTTTGCAACCAGCGGACACGCCCGCTGTTGGCCTTTAGAGAGAATGCAGTTACAAGTTCTGTCTGCATGGTTTCACTTTCAGACCCAGAGGTTGCCACTTGATAGAGATTGGATAAATCACATTTGACAACCACTCGTGACGCAACTAAAAATCTGAACTGGACAACGGTGTGTGCCATGAGCTGCAAAACAACTGCAAGATGTTGAGATGTTAATTTATTTCTTTTAAATACCAATGTTTCTGCACTGGCCCGATCGGGCAGTGAGCTGCTAGTTCAACTGTCCTGTTATTGTCGAGCCCTGAGTAGTGTAATTAAACGTCCATTACATTCATGTCCTCACCACACAAGACACACAATGCTGATTATGCACCAAGTAAATCTCTCTGTATTCACAGTATAACAGAGTTTTTAAATCTGTGCACTGGTGAACCAGTAGTGATGTGTACCACACTACAGGTTTAATTAAACCCAACTGCTGAGAGCCAGACCTTTATGTGATACAGGCATTTATTATTAAATAACACATTTAAATATGCATTCATATTTGAGAAATGGCCAACAAAATTAGAATACTAGATTTTACTTTAGAATTGATGTGTGGGCCGGTATGTTAAACTAATTATCCACATTCCTGAGTAAGCATTTTCAGAATGGATAAATTGACTGTACGTGTACAGTGCTTTTCTAGTCTTCAACAACTCTAAGTGCTTTACACTACGTCACATTCACTGATGGCAGAGTTTAAGGAGCCAACTGTGGCAATGGCATCAGGAACGATTTGGGGTTCAGTATCAGGACACTTTGACATGCATGAAATGAACCGCCATTCTTATAATAAGTGGGCGACACGCTTTCCTTTCCGAGCCAAAGCTGCCCCATGGGTCAAACATAGCATGCTACACGGTAAAGCCACTTGTGTGTGTAGCACCAACACACAACATCCTTCTGTGTGTGTGAAGTGATGGCATGCATCTGTGTGCTGAGGGCAGATGTTACGCTCAGTCTTTAACCTCATACAACCCTGCTGCTGTGAGCACTCACCCACAACTGGCCCCACGTCCATTCCGTTCTTCAGCAGTTCGTCCTTCAGGCCCTGGTTGGTCAGCATGGTCACATCCAGCTCGTCTGGCTGAACTCTGTCTGTTTTCCTGGTGGCTTTCTGTGGGAGGACAGGACAGCCAAGTTGGTAATGATGAACTGTACTCAGACAAAGGATAGTTGTGTTTTCATGTACTGCCTGCTAATATAATCCAATGTTCATTTCTGACACGGTGGTTAAAAGGACAAACACTCTATTCTATTTATATAGCGCCAATCCATAACAAAATTTCTCATTGCACTTTTGATACAGGTACACACCAATCTGTATGTAATATTATTATTATATTCTAAAACAGTCCCAAAAATTCCCATCATAAACAAGCACTTCGTGATATAGACAAAAACACACACAATACAAGTTCCAAATAGATGGTAAGATAGATGGTAATGATAGTAAGGGCAAAATAAATCATTACCTATATGTACTTGTAGTATCATTTCCGAGTACTTTGTTATAATTTTTCAGTATCAGTGTTTTGATACAATGAACTTATGATTGTTTTGTATTATGCAGACTCCATTTCTATGAGAAATATCTTTCCACTGTGGCTCAAGGCTGAGAAAGTCTTTCTCCATAAAATCCACAGCTATTCTCCAGCATTAAATATTTTAGTTTCTCTTGGTCTTTCCTTATCCTAATATCCTATTAACTGTCTCTTATTATGTCAATCTCTACAGCATTTTGTTTGCACTTGGATGTTGGTATGATTCTGTTTTTCAAGCAGGATAAGTCAATAGGAAAAAAGTCAGCTAGCCACAGGAGCACCGAGAAAGTTCCCGGTGGGCGGGTTTTGTGGCCGTTTGAGCAGCTCATTACTAGGTCTACAAATTTGCCGATTTTTTACAAGATGCCGAGGTGTACAGATATAAGCGTCTTCACTTCCAGTCCTCCAATGGTTTCATACCATATCTGAACACAAGGAGAAGGAGCAAACACGTAATATTAATGTGTATTTAATAAATTATTTCCTTTATTTAACCAGGAAGTCCCATTGAGATTCAGAATCTCTTTTACAAGAGAGACCTGGCCAAGGTAGCAGCCAAATCACAATATACATAAACACCAAGTTACATTTTCAAGGTAAAAAAGTACAAAATGTTAAAAAAACACAATTAGACTCTCAAGAAAAACAAGAACATGTCTACATCACAACCTTCTTTACAATAGTTTTAAATTCATTAATGGACATAAGGGTTTCTAACTTTAGCACTTTCTGTAGATTATTCCACCCCCAAGGTGCTGAATAAGAGAAAGCAGTTCTTCCTAATTCGGTTGCAACTCGTGGCACGTTAAACAGCAACCACTTTGAGGAGCGTAGCTGCTCAAAGGTAGTACCAGAGCAGACAGAGGAGGTTACAGAGGTACAGTGGAAGTTTGCCAAATATAGCTTTATAAATAAAGATATACCAGTGCTGCTGTCTACAAATTTTAAGTGATGTCCAACCAACTAAATCATAAAGAATGCAGTGATGGGTGAGGGACTTTGTATTTGTTATGAATCGTAGTGATGCATGGTAAATTGAATCAACATGACGCAAGATGGAAGATGCAGCATGCATGTACAATATATCTCCATAATCAATTACAAACAGAAAAGTAGCTTCCACAAGTTTCTTCTTAGCACTAAAAGTAAAACAAGATTTGTTTCTGAAATAAAAGCCAAGCTTTACTTTAAGTTTCTTGACCAAAGCAATAATATGTTCATTGAAGGAGAGCTTATCATCTATCCATATCCCCAAGTACTTGTATGAAGACACTCTCAATTGATTTCCCATTTAAGGACAAGAGGCCACAATTGTCAAGTAGCTGTTCTCGAGCTTTTGAGAAGACCATAAACTTTGTTTTCTGTGTATTTAAAACCAGTTTTAGACTCAATAATGTATTTTGCAATGTCTGAAATGCAGTCTGAAGTTCGTGCACTGCTGCTAAAATGGTGGAAGCCTGGGTGTAAACCACTGTATCATCAGCATATAAATGTAATTTGGCTTGAATATCTCTATCCAAATCATTTATAAAAATTGAAAACAGAATGGGTCCTAAGATTGATCCTTGAGGGACATTTTGGTTATCTTAAGAAAATCAGATTTATAACCTTCAGCATAAACACATTGAGTACGATCTACAAGATAATTTTCGAACCATGCAACAGCCTTTTCACTTAAACCAACTGAACGTAGTTTGGTCAGTAACAATCCATGATCGACTGAATCAAATGCCTTAGAAAAATCAACAAATAATGCAGCAGAGTGTTGCTTCTTATCTAAGGCGCCAATAATATCATTTGTCACTAAAGTAGCAGTAGTGATAGTGCTATGGCCACTTCTGAACCCTGACTGAAAATATATTTAAAATGTTTTTGTCAGTTAAGTACTGTTTTAACTGTACATTCACAAGTGATTCCAAGATCTTTGACAGAACAGAGAGTTTTGAAATTGGATGGTAATTATTCAGTTCTGATGGGTCTCCACCTTTATGTAGAGGGAGAACATAGGCTTCTTTCCAATTTTTGGGAATGGAGTTGGAAAGAAGACTCAAAATAAAAATATGCTCAATAGGCTGAGCAATCATATCAGCTGACACTTTTTAACAGAAAGAGATCCAGATTATCTGGACCTGCAGACATTTTGTGATCAATGTCTGTGAGAGCTTTATGAACTTCTGACACTGAAATCGGTTTAAAATTAAAGTATTCCCGATTTACATTTTCAGTTTCAGATGCTGACATGGCAGGACATGGGACAGATTTATTTACGGTTTGATCAAATATGAATCCAGCCTGAATAAAGTGTTTATTAAACTGATTGACTATAGCTGCTTTGTCTTTTATTTCATCTGAACCAATGAGAATCTGTTCAGGGAGGTTTGAGGTCACACGTGCACCTGACAAAGATTTAACTGATTTCCAAAACTTTAAAGGGTTGTTTAAGTTTCTGTGATTGACTTCAAATAAAACTCAGATTTGGACTTTCTAATCATAAAAGTACTCTTGTTTCTTACAGTTCTAAATGCAGTCCAATCAGCAGAGGAGTTGGAGAATCTAGCTTACGCCCACATTTTATTTCTCAAACAGATTAGCTCTGATAGGCTGTCTGAGAACCAAGGGTTGTCCTTACCACTGATCCTAAACTTTTTGATTGGTACATGTTTATTTACAATGGAAATGACATTTGAATGAAAAAAATCCCATGCCATTTCAGCATCCCAAAACAATGACACCCTACTGAGATCACTGTGATACAGATCATGCAGAAAAGCCTGTTGTTCAAAACTTTTAAAATGTCTTTTTAGGATGATGCGCGGTTTTACCTTGGGGATTTTTGTATTTCTTACACAAGCGACTGCACAATGGTCACTGACATCATTACAAAATACGGCCGTTGAGATATATTTATGAACTGAGTTTGTTATGATTAAATCGAGGAGAGTAGATTTTATTTCTTTGGGATTTATTCTTGTTGGTTCATTAATAAGTTGCACTAAGTTTAGGTCATTACACACGTCTTTAAAACAATCAGAGTTCCCAGAAAGCCAGTCCCAATTCATATCACCCATAAGGATAAATTCAGTCTCATTAATTTCATGTAATATTTGGGATATAGATTGGAAAGCATCCTTTGAGGCAGATGGAGGTCTATAGCACCCAACAAGTAGGGCTATCAGCAGCAGGCTAGGAAGCAGGGCTACTAACAGCAGACTAGCAGCAGGGCTACCGGTAGCAGGGCAGCAGCAGGGCATCCAGGAGGCGGCTAGCAAGCAGGGCTACCAGCAGCAGGCTAGGAAGCAGGGCTACTGACAGCAGACTAGCAGCAGGGCTACCGGTAGCAGGGCAGCAGCAGGGCATCCAGGAGGCGGCTAGCAAGCAGGGCTACCAGCAGCAGGCTAGCAACAGGGCAACCAGGTGGTGGCTAGAAGAAGGGCTGCTAGCAGCAGGGATACCAGTAGCAGGCTAGCAGCAGGACATGCAGGTGGTGGCTAGCAACAGGGCCAACAACAGCAGCAGGCTAGCAATAGGTCATGCAGGTGGTGACAAGCAGCAGGTTAACAAGCAGGGCTACCTGTAGCAGGCTGCTAGCAAGCAGGGCTACCAGGTGGTCAATGTCCAGGTTTTAAGTTCAAATTCAGCCTTATCCGCAATTAAAATAATCCCAGTATGGAGGAGAATGTCTTGTTTTTCAGGAGTATACTCATTTGAGTTTAAAACACATAAAACATCACAAGAAATACCCAAAATCTTGAGATCTCAAACACTGAGATCCACACCTAGGTGTGGCTTGGCTGCCATCTTGGAAAAGTGAATGGTAATCTAAGTGGTTTGTTAAACTCTGTTACTTCAACATTTTTCACTGTGCTCCTAAATTCCTATTTTTTTTCCATTTAGGCACACATATGCTTCTTGGGAAAAAGGTAGAGCCCTGTGTTGTTTGGTTGCATGAACAAACTACATATTTCGTTTCGTTATGCAGCCTTGTGCTGCATAATGACTAATAAACAACCCTGTACCTTGGATTGGCCACTAGTAAAATTTACTTCAAAGCATGGAGCACTTCCTGATGGCACGGAGGCATTGCGAGGCTATCCAGGCGACCCATCACAGCACCCCAACGTGTGGTTACGTTTTTGAGGAGGTGCACATCAGGCTACGGCGTAGGTTACGGGAATATGCACAGGCTACACCGTTGATTCGACACACTTTAGAGGAAAACAGACCATAAAGCAGAGTATGCTACAGCGTGGGACTAGTTGTTACCATGGCGACCTGCCAATCAGGCTAGAGTGACTCATACCCACGACACTGTGTAGCCAGTGGTGTTGAAAAAGCTTATTAGGAGTTTGCTGTTCACTTTCTCTGGTGAGTACATTTTGTTTTAAGTCTGTTTTTCACTAGACAAAATTATCATCACAGGACAGTTAACATGAATTACAGACGCACCTAGATAAGTAATAAAGCAAAGCTAGCTAGCTCCACACAGAGCCCTTGGTCTTCTAAATATTGTCATGTCCAGTGCTGCAGGTTTCAAAAAAATCAACATGGCAGCGCCATAACGGCCAAACTCGAGGCTGTTAAACAAGGTGTGTTAAGCAAGCCACAGACTCTTTTGAATTTCTTTCCCAACTTTTCAAAAGTAAAAGCTCTCATTTCAACTTAAAGCACTGCAAAAAAACCTTGGGCTGCAATTTTGTAGGCAAAATCACTTTAGAGGAAGTGATTATCTGAGTAACTGTTGCTGTCATGACTGATACAGTCCCTTCCAAAAGTTTTGGAACAGTAAGGCAAATTCCTTTTTTGTTGTTCACTGAAGACATTTGGGTTTAAGATCAAAAGATGACTCTGAGACAAGAGTTCAGAATTTCAGTTCTCATTTCCTGGTATTCACATCTAGACGTGTTGAACAACTTAGGACAAACCACCCTTTGTTTGAATCCACCCATTTTTCAACTGAGCAAAACTACTGGAACATGTGACTGACAGATGTTTCTTGCCCAGCTGTTGCCTTTTAGGTTGATTGTCCAAACATTAAATAGCTCTGCATGACTAGTCTAAGTTTTCATCCTCGGTTCAAACCTATAACGACTGCATTTCCTGTTAAAGAGGATAAACCAACATGAAGAGCAGAGAGCTGTCTGTGGGAGAAAAGCAAGCTGAGAAAAGAAGGAAAATCGAGCAGAGCCATTGGACAAACATTGGGCATAGCAAACACAACAATTTGAAATGTCCTGAAAAAAAAAGAAACTACTGGTGTACTGAGCAACAGACGTCCAACAGGTCGGCCAAGGAAAACAACAGTAGTTGATGAGAAATATGGTGAGCTGTGAAGAAAAGCCCCAAAACATCAGGAAGTGACATCACCAACGACCTCCACAGTGCAGAGGTGAAGGTATCACAGCCCACTGTTGGAAGAAGACTCAGAGAGCAGAAATATAGAGGCCACACCACAAGATGCAAACCACTCATCAGCAGGAAGAATCTGAAGGCCAGATTGAAATTTGCAAAGAAGTAAAGAGATGAGCCGCAAAAGTTCTGGAACACAATCTTATGGACTGATGAGACCAAGATTAATCTCTAGCAAAGTGATGGAAAGGCCAAAGTGTGGAGAAAGAAAGGAACTGCTTATGAGCTGAAGCATACAAGCTCATCTGTGAAGCATGGTGGAGGTAATGTCATGGCTTGAGCGTGCATGGCTGCTTCTGGAACAGGCTCATTAAACAAAGGAATTTGCCTTATCGTTCCAATACTTTAGGAGGGGACTGTATCTATATCAAAGTATTTATTTATTTCTCTTGCGGCTGCATTGCTGACCACTGCTGTAGGTGAAACCAATGTGAGAGGCACATTTTGAACAAAAAACACAGGGAGGTGTCACATCTCTGTGAACGGGCACTGCCCTAGTTAAAAAAGAATGAATGTTTTTCCACTTTCACACCGGAAGTTGCAGTTTGACCCAAAACATTTTATTATACAGTTGACTGCACAGGCAGAGTGTGAGCAGATAATCAAGTAGACAATCATTTGATTCAGACCGAATGATAGATTTGTTTCTCACTTTTGTGTCAGAGCATTTCATTCATTCATTCCTGTCAGGATGTGAATGAATTTCACCAAATGTAACAAGTGCTTCTGGAATAAACTGCGACAAATCCAAGTTTTAGTAAAAAAGTAATCACTGCACAAATGGTTGTTAGTTGCAGCTGTAATACGTATATTTATCTATTTACATTAACATCAACCCCATCACTATGGCACTACAAAGAAAACAAATTCACTAAGTTTTAAGTTACCATAAAGTGGACCACGCTGCTTCCTATTGACATGTTTGATAACTCACCCATCTGCAAATGAATGAATTTTATTCGCATAAGCTGTATAAGTTAATTCCGAATCGAATAACCAAACTTACCCTGCCGGAGGAGCGACTTCTGCTGGACACCATGGGCGGTGGCAGCTCCTCGTCGCTGGAGAAGGCGTCCAGAGTCGTGGCCGTGACATGTTTGCTGTTGTGAACGGTCAGGTTATTCAGATAAAGCTGTACATACACGTCTTTGGTCGGGTTGCCGCTCGGAAGTTCCACGTTGTGGGCCAGCAGCTCGCTCTTCAGCTTGTCCTTGGTGAGCACAGACGGATCGTCCAGGTACTCCGGCATGTCGGTGTGGGGACGGACCGGGATGGACAGACAAGTTAACGTTAGCTAGCTAACACCGAGGTGAAGACTGGAGTAGGGGCAAGGTTTGGTTTGATCAGAACGGCTAACCAGCGCCGCTTACTGGATTCACTGTTAAGTCCCCAAAAAATACTAGCTACGGAGGTAAGAAGTGTTTGAAAGTTAGACTAAAACATTAGTTAAGTTAAAACACAAGAAAGGACTTGAAACACTAGCTGTCGTTGTCGCTTCGCACTCCGGAAAGAATAATGGAGAAATGAAAGTACTCCTTGGTGAGGTTGAAATCTGCTCCGTTAGTCGCTCATGCACCGTCCGGAAGTGACTGCATGAACAGATCGGCCCCTATTGGTCAGATGCGGTTTTAAAGATTCCTTATTGGTGGAACAAACAGTTTTTGACACAGTCCAATCACTGGGTTTATAAATACCCAAAGAAAAAGAAACGGCCCTGTTTGGGTTACGCTTACAATTTTGTATTAATTTACATTGTTACAAAGTTTGTGTTATTGCTTAGCTTCTGTTTCTACATTACAAACCACATCACCATACTCATCCCCATTTGTCACAGGTGAAAAAAGCACCAAACCCAGTTTGCTCTTTTTGCATAACTTAAAAATGAAACAGAATGCAATTGTTTATTTTTATCACTGGACATAAATGAAGACAGGAACCAAGGAAAAACCCCAGTGACATTTCTTCCCCTTCCTCCCAAAACATTTTCTTTAATTTGGACATTTAACTTTATATACTCAACCAGTACAACACCAGCGCATACTCAAAAGCACTGTTTTTGAAGAAATGAAAGCACTTTAACTAAGAACAAACTGTGCAACTACCTCTAGTATTCTTGTAAATTTGAACTGACAACAAAAGCCATGGTCCAGCTCATTATATACCTTTTTGAAACCAAAACCGTTCCGGGGGTGTGGTTGAGCAGCAGACAGGACTGGGATGATCAGAGAGAAAGCAGGCAGCGATGAGCAGACACTCACAGCTCTACTGCTTTACTCTGTAGCCAATACTGTCCATATGACTGCATAAAATCAGTGTATGTGTGTGATGGGTTGGTCCATGACAGACAAGGTAGTCATAATATCCACATCAGTTTCTGATAGATGGAGATTTTCTGCTCCTTGCTGGGGCCTGATAGAACACTGGGACCCCCCCTCCACTCATCTTCTTCCCTTCTTCCTTTCTCTTCTCAACCTGTTTCCAGCACCTCTTTCTCCTCAGGCTTTAATCTCAGGGGTCGAGGTGTAGAGCTGCTCAGAGTTCTCTGCCCCCAGGTCCTCTGTGGAGTAATAATGCAAGACAAAACATGAAAATTATCATACTGATAACTGGATATGACATAATATTGCTGGTACACAAATGTAGTGATTTAAGAAACAAGCAAAGCAGCCTGTAATTCATAGTTTTCAGTCATGTGACATGCACGGTGACCTGAAGGGCAAAACAACATAACGGCTCACCTTAGAGACACTGCAAAAGCAGTCAAAATGGATCACCGTTCAACTTAAATATAAAAATATGAACACAAACTGCAAGTGTTGGGCATATCTGATCCATATAACATTACAGCATCCGCTGCTGCATTTCTACCATTAAAAAGCGCCAGGTCCCTGCCGCCGCTTGACTGCGGAAATGTTTACTTTTCCTTCTGGGGAACCCCTCACCTAACACAGCTCAGGCTTGTCTCCTCGATTAGTGTATCCGAAAGCACAACCACCATCCAGCATTTTGGCAACGCAAAAGTAACAAAGTCAAAGTAACAGTATCATTTGTTCATTGGTTGGCAGTCAGCAGAAAATAACGTCTTTTCTGCCCTCTAAGGGAGCGTTTAGATGTCACAGATCACTGACAAAATTTACATTACATAAAATGGGCTAGCACTGATTTTGCTTTGTTAAGTGTGAAGGACTTAACAAATCCAGATGATGTAATATTGTTGTCATGGGGTCATTTGGCTTGGAGACTAAAAATTTACATCAGAAAGCCTGGAGGGGTGGAGCTCTGTCACCCGACGCTGGTCCCCAAACCACATTGTGTCAAGAAAACACACATGAAATGTAAAACGGGAAATGCACACGAAGCAGCTGTTTGTTTGTTATTATAAAGATAGCAATTATAAAGACAAAGAATCTGGGTGAAGGATGGATTGTCAGCCTTGTTAAAATGACAGTTAACGTGAATTACAGATGCACCTAGCTAAGCAAGCTAGCTAGCTCCACACACGGCTGTTATTTCTACCGCCCTATCCAACCATGGTCACATCCGCTGCTGCTGGTTGCAAAAAATCAACATGGCGGCGCGCCCTATTGGCCAAACCCCAGGCTTCAAAACAGCAGTCCACAAACGGGTGACATCACCATGACTACGTCCACCTCTTATATACAGTCTATGGGTCTCATACACAGTCAAGGTTCAAACAGTGAAACTGTTTGGAGTAAAGCAGCCTGATCAATCCTGAGATCCTACAGAGCATCTAAACAATGATTATAGAAGCTGAGAGTTTAATTCTGTTTCCTCTGCAGCTTCCTCTGTCTGTCCTTTCAAGTTTAGTACTGCAGATTTTTTTTGCAGTAATGTCCCATGATATTTGTTGACATTACTGCCTGGATGGAAACATTTAAATGACCGACAGCAGCCTCTCTGCTCCTCAAGTAAATCATTAAAGAAAACACTCACAAAACATCAATAAGACAATAAAGAAACCACCTGGAAATGTACAGTGACTGGTGGAGGTGGGGTAAAACATCCATGGAGGTGCTGGTCTCTAAATCTGATAAAATAATGAGTTGGTGGGGGGCGGGTGGAGGATTTATATGTAGGCCTATATGAGTATAATGTCCGAGCTGATCCGTACATCACACCAATTCAGCTGCTGTAATCGTGACAAAACAGTGCACTCAGCTGCTGACATCTAATTATTAGGATATAATGTCAACCAGAGCGTTCAGCACTGATCTGCTGTGTTTAATAGTTATAATAATTATAATAATAGATAGTAGTCATAGTAGTAGATAGTAATAGTTATAATAATAGAGTAATGTTACAATGTTGACAGGCATGTTTCTGGATTGTGAAGATATGAGCCAAAAGCTGGTCTGTTCACCTGACAGATGAGGCAGGCACAAACTGAGGACAGAGGATGTGGCTGTGCAACACAGGAAATTTAATGGACGTCGCTTTGAAATGACTGCTACGAGGGAAGGACATCTCATTTTGTTAAATGCCTGTTTCCTCGACTCGATCCTCGATCTAGGAGGCACAAATTTGGGAAATAGCCCTAACCTCAGCTAGGGCTGATGCAATCGGCTGAATTTCATAGTAAAGTTATAGTAATTAATTACTTTAAATGACAAATACAATAGTAGCTTCTTGTTAGCGCTCAGAGACTCAATATATTCCATTCTCTGTTTATATTTTAGGTGCCTTTTCAAACTGAAAGCAGCTCTTTTATATAGAACAGATTTTCTCACTGACTTGCATGCAGGAAGCTGCATTCACAGACATGTTTACACTGGCTTCAACATTTAGCATTGGTGGTCGCTGTTTGCTGAGAAGATAACAGGAGTATGACCAGCGGTGGCTACATAAATGTGTGCTCGAAGTTGTAGTGTTACCAGGAAGGACACACTTCCACAGGCCGTAGGTTTTCCCCACAGCAGTCTGCCACAGTCGGAGCGTGCCGTCCTCAGAGCCACTGGCATAGAGCTCACCATCCGGACTGAAGCGAACGCAGTGCACTGGACCAAAGTGACCCTTATAGGACTCTGCAGACAGGAGGTAAAGCAGCAGCATTAGTGCTAAAAATCTTTTGTTTTCTGGTGTTTCTCTTATCACGGGAAACCGACATTTTGTTTTATACATTTTGATTTCATCCCTTAAATTAACTTTAAATGAACAAAAAGCTCATTCTTATCAAGAGTCAAACAATATCTAAAATGATCCATAGTCTAGAGAAAAAGCTTCTCTCTCCTCCTCACCCAGCTCTTCCTTGGTGCTATAGTCAAATTTGTAGAGCTTGAAGTCATCTCCCCCAGCAACAAAGAAATCCTTATCTGGGTGGAGGGAGGCCGAGTTGATGGGAGCAGGGACGTCCACTGACTTGATCAGGTCCAGGCTGTAATGTTAAAAATCATTTTAACGTACTTAAGTAATGTCACTGGAGAAGCTAAATGTCTACAATATCTCATCTGCACTACAAAGTTGTAGGTATAATTGTATTAGGGGTGTGATTTTCACAATTCAATTGTGTTCTTGATGTCAACAATAATAAAGAAAGGCGATGAAGGGGTTCAAAACAGTTCAAAACATTTGATTTATAGTCCGACTTGTGTCATGCCACATCCATTTCTTGTATTTGTAGCGCCTCCTAGTGTTCGATTTTGAATGAAACTTTCTGGGCATATCTGGGGCACCTATCTAAACATACACTGTAGGATTTGTGATGACTGGCCCAATGGTTACTTACAAAAATGTGTTTTTCAGAAAAATTCAAAATAAAACTTTATTAACATACAAATATCCATTGTATCGAATTCATTCAGAATCACAAAGGATAACAATAATAAATCTTCTGTGAATACATTAAGTGCAACATACCTCAGAGCGTCATAGAAAGCGATTGTCTTTCCATATGTTATAACAAGACTCTCTCCATCAGCCACATACTCCATGCTGCTCACAGACGTGTCGAACACCAACTTCTTCACCTCCTCCATCGAGCTCCTGTCCCACAGCCTGGACACACACACACACACACACACACAAGTGACTTGTGATATTAGACATTCGACTGTTTCGGAGACACTGTCAGGACGATGAGTAAAAATCTATTCTGTTTCTCTCTCTTCATGTCTGCTCTGTTGACATTCTCCATCAGCAGTGGGCCATGTCGCCAAAATGACACAAAACTCTATTCCATTTTACGCTGCAGTTGTGCCGCATGTGAAGGAGGCTTATTAATTGTGCTTGTAAAATATTCACTGTTGTAATACATTTATTGAGAAATTTCCCCTATTAGATAGTATTTCTTTGCATTCTGATGACAAAATGTGTTTTAAACACAGACACACTTGATCTGGGAACTGACAAACAAACAAGCAACCTCACTGACCGTATGGTTTTGTCCTCTGCAGCAGAGAGGATCTGCTTGTCGTTGTTACACCACAAGGCTTTTTTTATGGCTGAGGTGTGACCTGCAATCTCCTGAGGTGCTACAAGACACAAAGATGCAACAGTTGACTACGTTAGAATACATGTGATACAACACAAATGGCAGGGTTTGAAAGGGATAGGAGAAAGAAAGGAGTGTATTCCCTTCAATAATTCTCTGAGCTATAAAAACTTTCACACGCAACTGATTTTTAATGACACTGGTCTCCAAGTAGGGGACAGCGTCGCACTGATCAATGTAGGATTTACAGGAAAGGATGAAGCAGCCCAGAAAGAATAAAAAGAAGAGCATGCTGTAACCCTCACCAATAAATGACATTCCATATGTACCCACAAATCTTTGCATGAACTCTTACCTGCTTCAGGGTTGCTGAGATCATAGATGCGCAACAGCTTGTCATTTCCTCCAGTCAGCAGACAGTTGCTGTCCTGAGAGAAGAGTATATTCAGAGACAATAGCAATTTCAGAAATAACCCCATATCATTATCACATCCACATAAATACATTACGGATATATATAGAAATGATCACATTCCTAAACATGTTATTTGAGTAGCTCATCCATATCCACGACACTGACCTGAGTAAAGTTGACAGTCTTGACGATGTGTTTGTGTGCCAGTGTGAGGACCTCGTCTCCACTCACTGCATCCCACACCTTTCTGAAAGGCACAGAGGTCATGTTTAAATTGGTGACAGTTCATACAATCTCTTGTAGTTGCCAATGTTATTCTTTTTCTTCCCCCCATAAGGAATGCTGCCTTCCCAAGCATGAAAGTAAACACACTTTGCATATAGGTCCAGTCCCATGTCAAACCGACATTGTGGGCTAATAGTCCTTATGGTGGCGCTACAGCAACTGCCTAAAGTTTAAAACATAACAAATCAGTCATAGTTGCTACCACTTACAGCTTTCACCAAAATGTAGGCCCCTAAATGTTCAGATATGTCAAGCTGCCAAGAATTATTAAGTCCATCACTGTTTTTCTCATCTTCTCCCACTTGCCACAGTGCATCTTCAGACTGTCCTCCCCCAAATAATCCAGCAAGAATTTTTAAATCAAAAATGCATCCAAATATTTAACTGCAAACAGTTCTGTACTGCTAATTCCCGCTAAATAAATCTCCAATGTCCATGAAAAAAAAAGTTGTACGGTGGAAGATTCAATGCTTCGATGGGCGGAGCATGACTCGACTTTGCAGCGAAACAAGGACCATGCCATTTTGGCAATATGGGGGTGCTCAACGTCTGATTTTACACATAATTACCAGTTTTCCCCCAATAAGTTAATAAGCCTATAACAATATACATTTCAACATTTGATGCTGTAAATAAACAGCAGTAGGCGTAGCGTGTATGTAGTGGCAGAGGAGCACTTGCTGAAGAAAGGGAGCCCCAGCTTGACTGGTGTTGTGCCGAGTTGTCTGCACCTCACGGGACTTTTGGATAATTTATCATCGTTGATGAACCACACAAAGAGCATTTTGGCGTTTTTAAATTGCCTTGCATGCAGTTGTTGGCAGCAGGGCAAGCACGCTAAACTCTGTACAAGAAGCTAAGTGTGTGTACTGTGTGTGGAATCTGCCTTTACAAGTAACCTTGGTGATTTTCTAAGTCATAATGTGAAGCAATTTATAGTTTTTTACTTGAGAGATAGCTCAACAAGATTGTAACTTGCACTTGCTGGAGCCCTGGGTGATGCAGAATAAACATGCTAATGGATACTCGGGCATTGTGCTGTGTGGATTCAAGGTTTAATGGTAATTTTGGCCTGGACAGTTCTGCTGATCAGCCCTCATCTATTTCTTATTTGTCTTCCTGCTCTTCCTTTTTTCATCCGTCTCCTAAAGTGGCCAGCCATTTGCATCAGTGATGCTGCCTGCGAGAGAAATGTCAACACTCTTCGTTCCTCATATTATCATTTTCCTACTCACTGCTGCTCTCCTCACGTCAGTGAGAAGAAATGCTGAGCTCCCTTTCATGTGCTGATCACAATGGAGGAGCAGATCTTCCGCTGCAGTGGGACAGATCTTTCATGTATTTTCACAGATTTTGGACAGCAGTGGAATTTTATGGCTCAGGGCTTACTTATATCAGTGCGGGGCTACACATAAAATATTGTTTTTTACAACAAATTTATTGGTTTTCGTCTCTCAAGAAGAACAGCTGTTAATAAAGAAAACAACATGAGCACTGGTAGATCATCAGGAGGTGCTAAAGGTGAGGCCAGAACATATGTTAAAGTGATTCTTTTGTTGATTGTATAAGTTATCTGGTTTAGAATTTGTAGCTTACACCATCAGCTACCACAGTGTCTATACCCCTTTATTTATTTAATTTTTGTTGTCAATGCTACCAAGGAGATGGTGGCTGTATGCCACCATAACAGATTCTCCCACTGTGTTTGACAGAACAGAATTTCTAACAAATTGACATGCACACACATGCAAAGGCTACAAAGTGCTTATCTATAGAAAATAAATTAATATTGATGAAATTGGGTGCAATTAATATACATTAAATATTTCATAGTGTGTTACTATAATACTTGATGGTAAATTCCTTCCATTTGCTAGAAGTCCTGTTTCAAACACGGTGAGAAAAATAAAAATGATACAGGCCCTGGGGTTAGGACAACTCACATTTATATTGGTGCAGCAAATTTTAGCAGTTAACTTGTTAGAATTAATTGATCACACACAATAATGTATAATCAGCATAACTAGAAGGATTATTGCATTTTGGAGAGGTTTGGGTGGAAATTAGATCACTGACCACATCACATGTAAACTGAGGTTATGAAGTAACTTACAGATCACAAAATCTGTCTTTACATTACTGTAAAATTAGTCAGAGAGAGAGACACATCCTGGATGACTGGATAATTTAAACATCTTGCCAGCAAGACAAACGGCTAGACATGAATCTGTAAGCCCTGTACAGGACTGGACTCTCCACTCACGCTGTGAAGTCGGCTGCAGCGGTGGCTGCCTTGGTGGCGTCTGTGTTGAGAGTGGCTCCCCAGACCGCACCTTTGTGACCCAGAAACGTTCCTATCCAGTCCCCTGTGTCTCCCTGGCGCAACATGGGCTTGCCATCTGGCAAAAGAAAAGCAGCAAAGATACATTTTACCAGCAGATGACAGCTGCGACAAAGCCTGTGATACTGCAGTCAACATGGGTCTATTAAACAAACCACAGACTGGCTCACTTTGACAGCATGTAAGTGTGCATTCTAACGGCAGCTTTCAGGAGGACAAATTGAAAAAGTACATTTCAATTCAAGGGTTTGACATTAAATGACCAATTTAAATGATCAATTTAAAACAACAACAACAACATATGATAACAGTGGTCAAAAGATGCCTGAAAGTGAATGTAATGTTAAGCCGGTGGACACATGGAAATTAAAAAGTGCAAGTGTTTCATAAAGATGACAGAATGCAAAGTGAAGTACTCTGCCATCAGACTGGATTTTTTTTATGCCTGTTGACAGTATTTTTTGATTTATGAAATAATAAAAAGAGATATCCAAAATCCAATTTGCAATCCTTACCAATTGATGCAACAAAAGCATACACTGAATTTTTAAGGGGAAAATTAAGGGAAACCTAACTTACATTGCCAAGTGACCCATTTTCTAATCTTTGCACTTCTAAATGTTGTGGAAGCTACAGGCGTTTTGGATAAACCCTTAACGTTGTCTGAAACACAATTTGAGATCACTGATCTAATGTTGTCTAAAATAGAAGTGCAACAACTAATAGACATAGTCGAAATCAATTATTAAATTTGTTGCCAACAAATTTTATAATCTATAAATTTATGGGGTAAAATGACGTGAACAGTAAAGTTACTATAACAACACAACCGCTGGAATTAACACCTTCACGAACTAAAACCTCCAATGTGTGGGAGCATTTCACTCTTCTTGTGATTCATAATCCGGACAGTCGATTATTCATTTCAATAAATCAACTATGAAAATAGTAGTTGCAGCCCTGGTCAACAAGCAAAAATAATTTATATATCACCTTTATACCATTGTAATAAATAGTATAAAATTGTCACAAATCTGAAACTGTGTTCAAAGACACTTTGGTAGATTTAACAGTTACGATTGAAAAAACATGTGACAACGCAAAGGTGGTGCTGACAAGTTAAGGGAGGGAAGAAAAAAAGACAAGACAAAAAGGGTTCTACCTGAATACAGGTAGTGAGGATACATGCAGCACGAGTGGGTAGTAACTTGTTACAAGTAACGCAAATTTGCTAAATAAGTAAATAAAATAAGTCACTGGCACCTTTTAACGTTCCTTTTCAAAACTGTACTCTTACTCTTCACTCCAGAATTTTCTTTGGGACAGTAATCTACTTTTAAATTGACTACATTTTCCATTCATACCTTCATAACCAGTCTGTAATCTGCATGTTGCCTCATTAACTGAAATGAGCTGTTTTTCTTGAGTAAAGATTTTGAGTACTCTACCCGCCACTGACCAGCGGCACCAGTACTAACGCTGACATGGTGAACATGAGACAGACAGCCGAGATCAGAGCAATAGCAGAACAGAGTCAAACCCAGCAGAGTCCAAAGCAGCAGTTTATGGAAAGATTAAGAATTATATGGCATGGTTATTTATTTATTGTACTTGAAAGGGCTCAGCTGAGTTGATTTCTTTACTCTAGGATAGTTAGAGGTGTGTCTAGTTTTGAAAATGTACTTGGCCATTGGCTCATTTAGTTATGTACACTATTTGGATAACATTCTCAAAAATGCAGGAATAAAGGTCTGTAAAGACCCAGAGGCCCCGACAAATGCTTTGTCAGGAGAGTAGGCTGACCAAACTCATGGGCCACTTTTCCCCCTGTCAGTAACCAGCCATGACCTTAAAAACTTGTGTCCTGATGTGTGTATATGTCTCTGCTACGTGTCCATAAACAATTTTAAAGTAGTTCAAATGTTCACAGAGTTCACAGGAGTAAGAGTAGAAAAAACTGAGGAGGACAAGCTTGTAAGTTGAATGGATGGCTAGTGGACATAGTATATTCTAAAACTCATGTAGTAAAAAGACGTTGTTAGGCCAATGGCCTGTCATCAGAGTTCGCATTGAAGACATTTCTGTGTTCACAAACATTTTTTTGCAGGGAGAGTCAGGGCCAAGCGAGACACAGGAAATATGACAGACAGCTCACAAGTCTGAAATTATTGGAACTAAATACATTTATACTGTACTAAATGATTTTTAATGGTAGGCAGTCAGTGGAGTTGTAGTTTACTCAGTCTCTGACTGTGCACCCAAGTTTTCATAATCTCCCCTCTTAAGTCTATTCTCCATCTTCTGTCACAGCAAATACCCTCTTTCAGCCCCATTCATAAGTACATTCTGTTTTCAAAAGTCATCTGACATGAGCATGTGCTTTATTTACAAGAAACGTGGATGCCCCGAACTCCCCTAGCATTTCAGCGTCCCCCCAGGTTCATAGTCGCTCCTACGCCCCTGAGAGGTGCAACAAACGGATGATCCATCGCTCAGCAATGTAAGTTAAGTTTCCCCATAACTGCCAAATCGGTAGCTAACTTAAGAGTCGTAAAAGTTAACAACTTTCCAGCTTGTTAATAACCCTTATTTGACTAACTTATATACTGGCTGTTGGTCTCACCCTTGCAGGCGCTGATGAGGAAGTAGCCATAGGGAGTGATTCCACTAAAGGCCAGGTCCACCACAGGCCGGGTGTGACCAGAGCAGGTGAGTGGAGTCTGTCTCATCGCCATGGTCCTTCAGGTGGGCAGGAAACGTTCGCACTGAGGAAATAGACTGTCCAACGCTAACGGCTAGCTAGCTGGGGAGGCTAGCGGGCTAAGAGACGGACAAGACAACAAACTGGCTAGCAGAGCAAATACTTTCCGTTGACCTGTAGTTGGCAGCTGGTTGGAATACAAATGGCCGGTAATTAACGTTAACTCCGTAGGTTTGTCAAACTAATCGTCGGTCTCCCTCCCAGCGAAGGACTGGCGATCGTGCTAATAGCTACAACATTGCAACTAACTAGCAACGTGCAGCGCGGCGTATCTACCGCAACGATGATATAGCCTAGCCAGTGTTCCGCTCGCGACAACAAAGGTAATACTTCCGGTGCAATTTCTTTCCCAATAAAAGCGTCGTCTCTGACTGAGGACTGACAGGATAGCCATTGTTTAATATAAAATAAATAAATAAACCACATAAAACTAAATTATGTATAAATAAAACGAAATACAAAATTGTGAAAGCATTCATTCTTTCCATTGCGTGTCATTTTTAATCAATTCCAGCAGATTTCATTTCAAAATGCCAAAATTTGTATTAATTTTAAAACATAGTGACTGTTTCATAAATTCGCATGACGTATTTAGATGTGAAAAAGGACAGAGACAGTTTGCTGTTACTTTGGTCTGAACGTGCCAACAGCTCATCCTATTGTCTGTTGTCTTACTGAGCGCTCCATAGTAAGCACTTTGCAGGTTGCAAGACAGTGCTTTTTGTAAGATTGCAACTTGAAAAAAGCAAGTTGTTTTCGTAGATAATCATATCATAAATTTAAGTAGCCTACTCCTGTGTCAAAGAAAAAAAATAGTGATACTACTATATTGATCACTAAATTAGTGATTATATACTACTATAGTATTTTTCACAGCTCTTGGTCTCATATTTAGTAGTTATTTTTCAGCATGTGGTACATGATAATGTATTATAATCTATATTAATACCGTTTTGACATATTATATATATTAATAAACTAAACGATAACTGTGATATGGTTTTAATCAATAGATCAATTCAAAAACTTCTACTTTTATTTTGAAGGCTCGACAAAGACGCATCTCGGTTGTATTGCTGCTCCCTAAGGGAAATGAACACCTGCTCTTCACACTTTTCTTCACACACCTTTTTCATTCCTTTATCAGGAAGAGATTATACAGTAACCCTGTCGTAAAACTATTGTTAAAAAGGATATAATAAAATGTTACAACAAAATTAATCTAACTGTAGAGCTATGAAGGTCTATAACTTGCCACAGTAGGTAGGTATGTACATGTGGAATTCTCTTTACTTTTCTGTACCTGTACAGGATTTTTCATATAGAAAAATACAGAACATACATACAGAACATTTTGCCAAAAGTATAAACTACAAATATAATTTATTATTAATCAATTAAAACCTAAAATTACAAATATGTTATAAGAACATGTAAATTTAAGAGAAACCGGAATTTCTGTGTTGGTGGTCTGTGTATGTTTTGATAGTTTGTTTTTCTGTTTTAAAACCAAACAAACATCTGTTTTTTTCTGTTTTAAACCCATAACCGAAAACAAAGGAGTTGTGTTTTGTTCTATCTGAAAGTATCAGGCATGTTTGTCTTTTTCTTCTTCTTCTTCTTCTTCTTCTTCTTCTTCTTATTATTATTATTATTATTATTATTATTATTATTATTATTATTATTATTATTAGCCATTTTGCTACAATTACACATCACACAACAGCTGTTTGCGACCTGACCTTTCTTTTCTCCATGAGAGGGAAGAATTTAGAAAGTTGCATGGCGCTGCAGGAGTGCATGGACCATGTTTAGCCTATATTCATCAGCCAGAGGGAACGATCACGAACCCCAGCGCGACGGTAGTAAGAACAACACAACCCGTGCCGGAGAGGGAGTGGGGCGGTGGAGTGCATAGGCCAGGGGATCGCGGAGCGATCGGCCCACTGCGGACGATCGGTGATCGTTCCCTCTGGCTGGATGATGAAGACGCTTCTGATTTTACCAAGATCCATGATGATAGAAAAATTATAAAGCATGCTGTGAAAACCTTATAGACCCCCCAAAATATCAGAAATCATGCTTTTAGGGGAGCTGACGTCTTATTAATGTGAGATAGCCTAAGCTCAATTCCAGAAACTCAATATTAGGCTACATGTTTTTATATCACATTTTATATAAGGCTATGTCTTTTCAACTCGCATCACATCTCTTATCAACTGTGGCGAATATGATTGTAAGTGGGCACTAGCTAGAGTGTTTAATAATTTAAACATTTTAGACTTTCTTTTGAGGACTTTGTAAAATGTTTATACTGTATGGCTTCACAGTCAAGGTTCTGCAGCCATGCACTGTACATTCAATGCCAGTGAAAGTATGTACATGTTTTATGTTGAATAAATGTTGAAGACTTGAATGGATTCTCTTCACTTGCCTGACACAATGGGAGTGTTGTATGTTATACACACTGTTATAGCACACTGGTAAATCATTCTTGTGGCCCGATGGCCTAACTTACATTAGGACATTTCTGATGTGAGTTGGTGTCAGAGCTGCTAGAAGCTGACAGCAGTGTTACAACCAGGTAAGAACAGAAGGGCATGCAGGTTTAACTCTGGGCTGAGGGTGAATGATGAAGATGATAACTAGGTTGTAGCCTAAATAAGACATAAATATAAAAACTAAATGAAATGAACAACAATAAATACATCTGTATCAGTAATCTGGATTCAAAACATTTAACAAAGACACAAACAAGCCCTTCATTTAAATCCTGCCATCTGCTGGTATAAAGGGGAAACAGCTTGGCCCATTACAGCAGAAACCACATTAAATTAATTTAATATTCAAACTACAGCGCTAACAGTAACAACTTTGCACACACAATAGGTTTTTAGGATAACCTCTATTAGCCTACCAACTGTACTGCACCAAACAATGCGCTTAAATAAATGTGACTCTTGCTGTTTACATGAATAAATGCACAATAGCAGGCTACATGTAATCAACCACTTTTGCTAACATATTTCTCTCGGGATGTTTGTTTATTTATTTTCATCTAATGTCACCCTGGTAACGGCAGCGCTGCACAAAGTTACAGATCTGACCATTCTACAAGCATGGCTTTTATTTTAATAGCCTATATGTAGGCTACTATTACTAGGCTACTTCCGGGTCACATGGCCCACCTGTATTTTCTATTCTTAATGTATTTCTTGAAACGGAGAAATGAAAAAAATAATTTCAAAAAAACGAAATCAATACGCAGACCGGTTTTCCAGTTTATTTGTTTTTGGTTCAAACGAAAAAAATAACCTATCAAAACGTACACGGACCTGTTTTTCATTATGTGATGCAGGGCAGTATTGCTATCGCTGAGGATCCAAACCCGGCAAGCCTGCAGCAGGATGACAGAGTGGGCAGTGTGCCTTGCTTCGCGGCTGCAGGCAGAGATGGCGTCCTGATGCCGGTGAATAAGCAGAAAACAGAGCAGAGGGAGGGGAAAGAGATGCGGGCAGCGGAAGATGACAAGCTGCATCATTTAGAGCATCACATGGCATGTAGAGGACTTTGTCTAGTGATGATGACAGCGCCTTGAGGACATTTAAGGCCGTTTATAGTTCTTTTTTAGGCTGCATGAGATTTTAAGCATCAGTGTGATTCCTCGGAGGGGAGGAGGTGGGGGATTCTCCCTTCGGCGGCATTTGACGCAGGGAGAAGAAGGCAGAGGGAGAGTGGGGCGATGGCTGCCGGTGGAGCCGGATGCGGGGACACGGTGGAGCAGTGCCGGGCCGAGGTGGAGCGCCTGACCCGGGAGCTGGCGGAGGCCAACCGCGAGAAGATCCGGGCAGCGGAGTGCGGGCTGGTGGTTCTGGAGGAGAACCAGAGCCTGAAGCAGCAGTACGCCGAGTTGGAGGCCGAACAGGAGGCGCTGAGACTGGAGCTGGATCAGCTGCAGGAGGTGTGCTCAGCAGAGTTATAACAAGTAAAAAGTAAAGCACTAGAAGTTATGACTCATAAGAAGTAGGTTATTGTTAATGCTTCCTTGGAATTATTAGGCTAGCTTTTGCAGTTTATTCGCTCCGTTTCAGAGCAGGAATACTTCACAGATTAGGCTAATGAAAAATAATTTGTGTTGACTGATAGGCTACATCACTTCATAAATAGCCTATGACTCTGTGTGTTGTCATCTGACTCATTAGGCCACAGTTACACAGGTGGACAGCTCACAACAGGCCAAGCTCATACTGATGGTCTCCAGACCACTAGTCTATGACTTTTCAAATAGGCCTATATGCGACTTTCAATCGACGTTCATTTTCGTTAGGAAAATAGCTAGGAAAACTTTCAAATTAACTTTACCATTCTGTTTTATTTCTTCCATTGTTTTTAAAGTATGATATTGGGACTTTTTGAATGTTTTATTATTTAGCCTCTAAATTAAGTACTTTTTTAATCTTGCTTTATCTTGATGTTTATTGTTTTTTTAACAATACATTTTTAGAGCTTTTAACTTTAATATTCAGGAGTCTCTTAAAAATGAATAAACTACAGAGATACTAAGAATTATAGCCGCAAGTCGTGAAAAATGCAACATTTGACATTTTCAGTGAAGGAGAAAAAATGCAGATGACTTTGAATTTTGAATTATGACTCAGATAATTGTGGAAACGCAGATTTGATTTTTACAGCATCATCTTGAGGTCAGAAAGTATACACAGAGTATATGTCCCTGACTGCTACTGGGTGAAATATTCTACCCCCCTCCAAATTTTGTGTTTTAAGCTACACAGACACTTGTGTAGCACGGGATCCAAATAAAAGAGGCAACTTCAACTCACTATGATCTGAACGCCTTGTTGTCGGGAAGTCGGACTTCGTCATGAGGATGTGAATCCTGGAACTTAAGATCCCTAGTAGGTGAACTCCATGCCCAAGAGGGTTAAGGCAGTGCTGGAAAATAATGGTGGCCACTCAAAATATTGACACTTTGGGCCCAATTTGGACATTTTCACTTAGGGGTGTACTCACTTTTGTTGCCAGCGGTTTAGTCATTAATGGTAGTGTAATGTGTTATTTTGAGGTGACAGCAAATTTATACTGTTATACAAGCTGTACACTCACATTATACCAATGTGTCATTTCTTCAGTGTTGTCACATGAAAAGATATAATCAAATATTTTGTGAGGGTGTACTCACTTTTACTGTATGTAGTTTGGCCCACCCTATGCCGCTATAACAGTTTCAACTCTTGTGGGAAGGCTGTCTACAAGGTTTAGAAGTGTGTTCATGAGAAGTTTTGACCATTCTTCTTGAAGTGCGTATGTGAGGTTAGGCACAGATGGTGGACAAGAAGCCCTGGCTCACACTCTCCGCTGTAATTCATCCCAAAGGTGTTCTTGGGGTCCGGACTCTGTGCAGGCCAGTCAAGTTCCCCCACACCAAACTCACTCATCCATGTCTTTGTGGACCTTGCTTTGTACACTGGTGCACAGTCATGTTGGAACAGGAAGGGGCCATCACCAAACTGTTTCAACAAGGCTGGGAGCATGAAATTGTCCAAAATGTCTAGATATGCTGAACCATAAACAGTTGCTTTCACTGGAACTAAGGGGCCTAGCCCAACCCCTGAGAAACAACCCCACAACATAATCTACCTTTCACCAAACTTTACACTTGGCACAATGCAGTCAGGCAAGTACCGTTCTCCTGGCAACCACCAAACCCAGACAGAGAAGCATGATTCGTCACTCCAGTGAAAATGTCTCCACTGCTCTAGTGCTCCAGTGGTGGCGTGCTTTACATGACTGCATCTGACGCTTTGCATTGCACTTGGTGATGTAAGGCTTGGATGCAGCTGTTTGGCCATGGAAACCCATTCAAGGTGTACTCACTTTTGTGAGACAATATTAAACCCTACGGGATGTTGTTAACCTTCATGTTAATGTAAAGGCAGGCGACCCATTACCTTTGGCAATAAAGTGTATAGGTAGATGTGCTGAAAAATTTCAGCTCTGTAGGACGTACAGGTGATTTTTTGGGGATTTTTTGAAGTTTGGATTGAAAAATGTCTCAAAATTTTTTATTTGTTGTAATACACCATTCCTACTTTTTTATACATCGACTGAGTAGTGACCCTAGATTGTACAAACCGAATTTTGTACAGATCTAAACAGGTATAAACATTTCGCCTGTGTAGTGCTCCCTTAGTGGAAGCACTGCTCAGGACTGCTCAGCGAAGCCTGGACCAAGCATCTGAACAGACGCTTAATTATAATAGCTTAATTAGTCTGTTGCATTTGATTCTTTTACATGTAGGTATCGCGAAATGATTTAAAATTGCTGATGGAGCAGTACTTTGCAGCAGCATTGTGAGCAGTCACAGCTAAAAGCTGACAGCTCTCACGCTTTTATTTTAGTGAATGCCCATTCTAGTTAAAATTTGTTGTCTGCCGCGCCGGTTCAAATTCCTGTCAGCTGGAATGAGCTAGAAACATGAAACTTGGGAGAATAACTGGAAATGGTGTGCATGTGCTTCCATAGAAATATGAACCCATTCGGCCACATAATGGCGCTGTAACATACTTTCAGACTTGATTTAAACTTTAAATTGGTCACAAGAAAGTAATTATTAATGATGTTTTCAGCTATTTCATATATTTTATGGTTTATGCACTAACGCTGTTGTAGTTTTATGCTTTTTTCAGCTCTTTTCTGAGTTTATAATGAGTCTGTATTAAGCTGATGATACACAGAGCAACTTTTACAGCAATCGTGCAGGGCAACGTTGCCGTCAATGGTAGTGAGTAAAGACAACTACCGTAATCCCCTTCCCCCACCACGCCACTACCGGCCCCGCACCGCCGCCAGCTGTTCAAAACATAGTCGGACTTGCCACTAGCAAGATTGCCCAGCTACATTGCTCAAAAAGTTGCCCAGTGTATCATCAGCTTTAGCTTGAGCTAGAGTGTTACATCATCATTAGAGTGTAGAAGCTTTGCAAACTCATCTTAAAAAAATGTCTTAAACTCACTGGCTTGACCACAATTTTGACTCTTCATGCATATCACAAAAATGTAGTAAATCTTGTTCTAGTTGCTCACATGGGCTATTTAAATCGCTCAGACTAGATTTGGCTCGGCGCCGTTGCAAAGGACAAGAGTGACAGGCAACTCCTCCATTTTCAGTTATTGTTAATTTGTGTCGAAATTTCTGGACCAGAGCAGAATGTAGGAGAGAGTTGTCGCGTGTGGAAGTTGTCACACTGCTCATAACTCCAACACTAGAAACTCTCTGTCAAAAATCAAATAGCCATTTTGTGTGACTTTTTCTATATTCAACTTCCTGCTTACCTGTGGTCAAGGTCACTCTAATCTGAGGTGATCACAATTTTATTTTTATTTGTTCTTCGAAAGTAAAATTTGCACTTTACATTTTATGTATTTCAACCTTATTAGGTATGAATGTTCAAAATGATAACTTTGCACAAAGTAGAGGAGACAGTTAACGTGTCTTTTGATACTTCAGCTGTAAGTGCTCTGTTAAACTAACCTTAAGATATAGCCAACATTAGCACACATGTCAGTTTGGGGCAAGTTGTCTCAAAGACTTTGTGACAAGTCGTCACATGTGATTACTTGCCCCAGTACAAATAAACACATAGCACATGCTCAAAAAAACTATGTGAAATTGTGTAATTACCTCTGACATCAGTATTAAATACTGTAAATAGAATATTATACACTGTAGTTTACAGCAGCAGCCATATGCCTAGACAAGACTGAATTCATGACATGAGTATATACGGTCTTTTACTGTAGGCGTGTAGTGTGTTAGTAGATACAAACACACAAACTACATCATACAGTTATTAATTTAGTTAGGCAACAAGGGTAGTAGACAAATAAGCTTGTAATTAATTTGTAATTGCAAGAAGGAATGTATTTTTTGAAGGAAGGAAGAAAATTATCAACAGAAAACAGAGATGACAGTACGCTGCTTGACATAATGTTAAAGGCAGTCAGGCAGGTGAAGTTGAAGAACAAATCAATCAGAAGTACAGCTGAGGATTTTGACATAATCCATTGACTTTTGGCCTCATCTATTTGAAGCCATTTTCATACAGTATTCCAAAGAAGAAATGCAACAAATGGGCCTGCGATGCTTGTACCTCAGGCCAGGCAGTTTATCTGTGCCACAACTGTGACTCTAAACACATCTGATAAGTCAGATGTTATATACGTTGTACAAAAATGCACATTGTTGCATTAGTGTGTCTAATATGGGGTGCCAAATGTAAAATTTCAGATAAAATTCTATATTCAGAAGCTGATACATTTTAACAGGATCTTATATGCAATTGTCAACAATATGATTATAAAGTAAAATAAATTATTAAATGTTAAATCTAAATCTAAATATTAAATCTAAATGTTTCGAAAATATGCGCCCCCTATCGGGTTCTCGTCCACAACACTGACCTCGGATCAGCAAAAGAAGAAAAAGAAGAAGATTATGGTGATAGGAAAATGTCTAACGTTACTCCACTACAAGGAGAGATTGAGCGGGCGGCTGTGGCAGGTGTGCAGGCTGCCTTCAGGGGTGTACCAGCCACACCATTAACGATAAGTTTGAGTTTCATTTTAATTTCTTAATGCATGCTGGAGGGAGTTACTTTTAGCTAACGTGCGAGTCAAATGCAAGCTAAGGTTTATGTGATGCACTTTCTGTAGCTATGATTCAGAGGTAACTTAACCTGAAGGTTTCCCTGAAGGTTAAGTTACTCATAAGCTGGATAGCAACAAAACTATCAAGTGTATGAAGACTAGTCTATATGATTGTATTCTATGCTGTGGTTAATATGTGGCTAACGTTTCTGGATAGCTAACGTTAGCTCGTTCGCTTGTTCACTAACGTTAAATTAATTTGAGTGGGCTTTGCCGCCATATCTGACATTATACCGGGCTCATGCTTCAGGCGACCACACCACAGGGTAACCCAAACCCACAGGCACCTCCAGCTCTGCCCACATACACATCACTGAGAACAGTAACTGAAGTTGTGATGTGTAGGAAGTTTATGCTGTCCTAAGATAACTTGAGAAACATTAACTCACTACTCACTTTACTTAAACGTTAACTAAAAAAGAAACATCCATCCAGTTTATCCAGCTAGATAATTGACTAACGTTAGACATGTCAAGTTGGTTTGAAGTCATTCAGAGGGCATGTTTTAGGAAAAGAGTTGTTCTGTTGTTGCCTGTCTTCTAATATGGCAACATAAGTTATTCTATTTTTTATGTCATGTCTCTTTCCCTTCTATATTTTAGGATGGGCATTCATTTCAAAAGAGGACATTGAGGGTTTGCTGCTGCTTGGGACAACACTTTTCTGAAGTAGCTTTGGCCCTGCAGATCTCCAGACCCACATTGTACAAGCTCATGTAGGAATACAACATAAGAGACACAAAATTCTGTAACATTTCTGATGTCTGAGGTATTGGATGCAACCATAAAAGAAGGACATCCTTATATAGGATAAGTTATGCTTAATGGACATTTGTCAAATGTACTTGATTTGTCACGTACATGTTGCGATATTCATCCTCTGCATTTAACCCATCCCTCAAGGGAGCAGTGGCTGTGCAGCGCCAAGGGACCAACTTCAGATCTTTATCATTGCCTGGTCAGTTGCACTGACTGAAGAAACCTAACATTGTTTTTGATGGTGGGGGAAACCAGAGCACCCGTAGAACATGCAAACTCCACACAGAAAGGCCGGTGTTATCCACTTAACTACTGTGCCGCCCATTTGCGTGCCAGAAACATTGTGGTACAGTGACTTTGTGTCAGAGACTCTGTAAAAAAGGGTTGATGTGCCAGTATTGAGTCCAGGAGGAAAACAACAATACGACGAGTATACACTGTGCCTTTTCCAAAGTAAATGGCATATAGATGGCAATCACAAACTTATTAGATAGAAATTAGTTGTGAATTGCGCAATGGATGGTTACAGTAGAATGTTAATGTTTCTCCAGTGTTCCAACAACAGTCGGGCTGAAACAGTACAGCCTCTTCAGTATAGCCAGCAGCAAGCATGGCCGGCCTCTTCACATCAGAACTGATCATGGAGGGGAAAATACCCGGATTTGGGAAGACATGAGAGTGCATAGAGGTGAAAGTTCTATGTTTACTGGAAGCTCTGTACATAACCAGCACATTGAACCATTCAATCGGGGCTTGAACAGAAACTGCCGTGATGTGTTTGCGCCCATTTTCTATGAGCTAGAATCAATGGAGACCTTGGATGTAGACAATGAAACAGATTTACTTTGTCTTCATTATGTGTAAATTCCAAAGATCAATCGCACACTGGATGAGTTTAAAGCTGCATTTAACAATCATTCACTTTCCTCCGAAGGGAACAGAACTCCTGTTCAGCTTTTCACATTGGAGAGACATCTCTTGTTACTTAACCATCCAGACGCTGCAACTGAAGAAAGAACAGTGGATTCAGCATCAACACGTCATTCACATGACTCCTTTTGCCCACTTAACGAGTTGTAGTTGTGTAACTGTAACTCTTGTGCCCATACTGAAGAATATTAATGTAACATGAACACATTAGTGGTGTACATTAATGAAATACTACAAACGCAGCACAGGTTTAGTAAATACTACCAACGTGCATAGGTTTAGTAAATACTACCAACGTGCATAGGTTTAGTAAATACTACCAATGTGCACAGGTTTAGTAAATACTACCAACGTGCATAGGTTTAGTAAATACTACCAATCTGCACAGGTTTAGTAAATACTACCAACATGCACAGGTTTAGTAAATACTACCAACGTGCACAGGTTTAGTAAATACTACCAACGTGCATAGGTTTAGTAAATACTACCAATCTGCACAGGTTTAGTAAATACTACCAACGTGCACAGGTTTAGTAAATACTACCAACGTGCACAGGTTTAGTAAATACTACCAACGTGCACAGGTTTAGTAAATACTACCAACGTGCACAGGTTTAGTAAATACTACCAACGTGCACAGGTTTAGTAAATACTACCAACGTGCATAGGTTTAGTAAATACTACCAATCTGCACAGGTTTAGTAAATACTACCAATGTGCACAGGTTTAGTAAATACTACCAATGTGCACAGGTTTAGTAAATACTACCAACATGCACAGGTTTAGTAAATACTACCAACGTGCATAGGTTTAGTAAATACTACCAATCTGCACAGGTTTAGTAAATACTACCAATGTGCACAGGTTTAGTAAATACTACCAACTTACTGTTGACAAAGCTCTGAAGCTCATTTGAGCATGTGTGAGCAATAGGAAGGTGTTTTTTGTCATCATGGGCAAAAGTCAGTTTTGAACTTTGCAACTTCCTGTTGCAAAAGCTAGGATGTTTCCAGGAGTCAGGATAAATTTCTGCCTCAGTGAGGTTCTACATAACTTGTTCCGAAACCTGTCCTGGAAAAACCTACTTACTTCACATATTTGATCTATTCCACCACCAGCACAACTGATTCAGCCAAACCAGGCAACAATTTGAGATAACCCGCACCTTATCTAGAAAGTGCATAGGGTCAGGCAACAGCAGGGGGTCCCAAAAATATTTACATCCTGTTAGATCTGATCCCAGTTTAATAAAGTGTTATCAGATCTACTAAAGAAGCTGTCTAATAACTGACTGTTTTGTTTAAAAAGTGTTCTGTATGACTGGTAGGCCTATAAACTATTAAAATGTCTTAGAATCTTGTGATCACCAAAACAATGTGATGTGAGGAATTAACCCCCTTTAAGCTGCTGGAGTTAACTTCTTTTGAGTTGCTGGATGATGAATGATATTAGCCGCTGCAGGGCTCCTGCCAGAGAGCACAAAGTCACTAGTGGTGTTTCGAACGTCTTTACTGATTGTTGCTCAAAGTTGACATATTACAGGCAGTCACGCTGTAGGCCTACATGAGTAGTAATGGCAACAGTTTCTGCAATCAAACACAGAGAAAGGCTCCATAACCATCACACCAGTTAGGTCCTCATTACAGCTTTGGAGAAGTAACTGTTGACCACTTACAGAATTAAATGTACAGCTATCACCATAAGTAAATAATTAAATTAAATAAATGACTAAAATAAAGATGTTCTCCATTAGTGATAATATAGGCTGTGGCTTACATCAGCTAGGAGCATTAAACACATGGGAACTGTAGCTAGCTAGTAGGGTTGAGCCGGATAGGCTACTCGGCTGAAACGAGTATCCGGTACGGATAAAGCATTTTTGCTGAGTACGAGTATTATACGAGTAATAGGCTACGAGTCAATATCTGTACTCGGATTGAATAAAAATCGTCATTGCGTAGCTGACTGTGCTGCACCGCAAAGCGGGTTCAACAAACCCAGGATATGTTTTCGTTATCTGGCTTCACTAACCCGTAACAATCGATCGGGATAAGCGGCACCACGAAGCTGGTTATCAACTCTGTAAATTAACCCAGGGCTTCCCGATCCAGCCGGGAGCACGTTCACATAAAAGAGGCGGTGTTAGCAGCAGATGACCAAACAGACATGAACAGGTCCACTGTCAGCAGAGCGTCATATTTTACGATCGAGGATTAAACTGTAACACTACAGAAATTCTACAGTAGCACGGCTGAAACTGACACATGCAGGGAAACAGAAAATCGCGGACAGTGTGAATTACTAAATGAACAGGAGTAGTCTATAATAATGCGTTGATAAAAAAATATCAGCCTTATTCTTTCAGCTCGGCTGTGTGTCAGCGTTTCCACATTAAAAGTCTCGGCCGTTTTCCCTCACTTTAAAAAAACTTGTCGCCACTTCAAAAATGAGATTAATTTATTTAACACACTCAAAGTGTTCCAAACATTGTTCTAAATTAACTTCATAAAGCAGTGAAACGGAAAAATCCCTTCATCCCATAAAATGAGCTCAAAAAATGTTTGAAAGACTGAATCTGAACATTTAGGCTGCTGAAAACTGCGCCCACATCGCAAAATGTGGGACAGAACATGACTACAGTCTCTGTAGTCGGCCTTAGAAAGCTATACTAATCTAAATAAGCAGCCTACGTTCATATTAAAATTTAGTATTTCAATACCAAACATCATATTCAGCCTCACATAAGAAAAATAAAATCCATTTATTTAACAGCTGCGTCAGGCTGTGTGAAACTGACTGGGAGCAAATAAAAAAATATGACATTTAAAGGCAGTAAGTAGGCTGATCCTGCAGTACTGTAAAAACCTGTAGGCAACATTAGCCTGAGGCTTTTAATCAGTCTCTGTAGGATCCCATAGTCAAGAGTTTCTCCACATAAAGCAGCCTTTTGGCTAAAACAGTCTGTGGGATTTTGTACAGATGGTGATCTCATTTTCCAGAGAGCTGATTGGTCAGTAGGCAGTTTTCACAGAGTTAATCTCTTTTCTGGAACATAACCTGCTCGGAGCAGGTTAGCCGTTCATAAAAAAATTAAAAGTTAAAAAAAGAAAGTTATGTTGAGTATGAAAACTGTTGTTCATTACATTTTACTTCATAATTGCAACCGCATGTGTTGTATTCATTGTTGCAAAACTTGTTCTGTATATAGTTTGTTTGTTATCGTGATCAAAACCATTGATCTGAAGCTCAATGCTGATGCTGTTATGTAAATAGTTTTCTAATCAGCAATAAATATAACAATTTCTGATTAACCCATATAAATTGCATGTGTAAATTACATACCGTTAAAGCCCTGCCCATTTCAAGACAACCCGACCCACTTCCGGATTAAATACAGCCCACTTCCGGGCTAGGCCCCGCCCAATCCGAGTACGGATACAGATACAGATAATTCATATGGTTAACAGATACAGATACAGATACAGATAATGCTGTACTCGCTCATCCCTACTAGCTAGCTATGCAAACACATGAAGCACAAACAACAGTTAAACACATGACATTCAGCACACCTCTGCCAACAACAGATAACTTAGCCAGAGATTAATTTACTGTAACAACCGCGGGTACATATAGAGTCGGACTTACATCGTCTCTGACTGTTTTCAGGCAACCGCCGTAATGAAACGAAACTCCGATGTCTCGTTACAGCTCCGCTATTCCTGCGTAACTTCCGCCACCAGCGTACGCCGTTGCCGTAATCGCCGTCTATAAACACAACATGATCCACCCCATCCCTTTACGTGAGGAATTCACAACAGCCGCCCCCACATTGGTGGCCAATGTGCAGTCAGTGGAATTCCTTCCCTTACCTTCCCTGCGTGTCGTCTCCGACTGCAGGGAGCTGGATCAGGCGGGTGACTGGTCTCCTGTAAACTTTACCCTTAACATGGACGTCCGCTGCCCTGACACATCCATCTGGGCTTATGATCTTGCCAACAGGCCACTGAGCTCTAGGAAGTTGTGGATCCACTATCATAACGACAGAATCCACCGTCAGGTTTCTTGAGGGTTTCTGCCACTTCTGGCGAGTCTGAAGAGTGGGCAGATAGTTCCGTGTGAAGTGGATCCAAAATTGATCTGCAAGGTTCTGACAGTGGTGCCACCTCCGCCGCCCCATGACAGCTGGGACGTAAACTGCTAGGGGTAAGGCTGCATCCCGCCGTCCCATGAGTAGTATATTAGGAGTAATGGGGTCAGGATCTGCGACATCCGTTGAGGCGTATCCAAATGGTGTGGAATTTAAGATCCCTTCTACTTCCACTAAAACTGTATACAGGACATCCTCAGATACTGCTTGGGTACCCACTGCCACCTGAAGGGCGTTCTTTATTGAACGGACCTCTCTCTCCCACACACCTCCAAAGTGGGGGGCGCTTGGTGGGTTAAACTTGAAGAGGATTTGGTAGTCCGCCAGCTGTGACTGTAGTTGCCCCACGGAAGTTGGTGCCACAATCAGACAGTATCTCCTTTGGTCTGCCCCTTCTGGCAATGAATCTACGTAAGGCGAGCAAGAAAGCATCCACATCCATGGAATTGAGGAGTTCAATGTGGACTGCGCGGGTAGTGAGGCATTTAAAGAGGACACCCCAATCCTTCTCGTTCCTCCTGCCAATCTTGACCCAATAGGGCCCGATGCAATCGATGCCTGTTGAATAAAAGGGTGGACAGAGGAGTCTGAGGCATTCCGGCGGTAGATTGGCCATCTGCGGGATCTTTGGCTGCGCTCTCCATCGCTGACAAGTTGAGCAGTTGAGCTGATGGTGCTTGATGGCCTGGCATCCTCGCAGAATCCAGTATTGTCTCCGAATCTCCACATAGACTCTTTCCGCCCCTGGACGTAATAAGCGTTCATCAAACTCCTTAATGAGGAGCTTTGTGGCTGGATGCCGTGGATCCAACACGATCGGACAACACTTAATGGATCTCCATTAAGTTGGTGTTCTGTAACCTCCGTAGTCTCCCTCCAACACGGATGACACTGTGCGCAGAATCCCATTCTGGGGCAAGGCTTGATAGCCGGCTGTGCAATGGCACCGGTTTCTGCCTTGAGGGCAGCCACCTCCTCAGGGAAGCTTTGGACCTTGCATGCACTTAGTAAAAGGAGCTCTGCTTCTTGATGCCCAATGGTCTGGTTGTTGGCAGGGTCTATTTTTCCTGCATATACCTGTCTAGTCGCTTCGACCAGGTTCTTCCATGTACTGAATCTAGTAGCGTCAGGAATGGTAAAACCTGTGTCCACGGCTGTGAAACTGCAGAAGGTAGCACCTTTCCATTGAGATGAGCCTGCTGAAGGTGTAGGGTCAGGTTTCTTAGGCCAGTGATCAGTGCTCTGTTTAAGAAATGGAAGCCCCAGACTCCATCTACTCTGCCCCTCCAGAGCCAAAAGTGACTTTCCTCTCGTTATGTCATCTGCTGGGTTACTCTGGGTGTCTACGTACCGCCAAGCCTTGTGGTCAGACAACTCCTGAATTTCCGACACTCATGTCCCAACAAGACACCTTGAAACGGCAGGAGTCTGATTGGAGCCATTCCAGGACCGTCGTGGAATCAGTCCACAAGACTGTCTGGCGGAGGGTAACTGTCAACTCTGTCTCCACAAGCTTGGCTAACTGCGCTCCAGCCAGCGCAGCACAGAATTCCAAGCAGGGAATAGACTGCTGTCTTCGACAGCGACCCTTGACCTGGCCATTACAAATGAGGTGTGGACCTCACCATCCTTCTGTACCGCAAGATAGGCAACTGCACCATAGGCACGCTCAGACGCATCACAGAATACGTGGAGGTCATATTCCAAATCCACATCCTCGACAGAAGCAGGTAGGTAGCAGCGTGGGATGGAGATTTTGTTCAGATGGTCCAGCTCACCTTCCCAAGTGCTCCAAGCGTTCTGTAGGTCTAGTGGTAAGTTAGGGTCGTCCCAGTCCCTCCTCTTGGCCCACAGTTGTTGGATGAGCACCTTAGCTCAGGTCGTGTATGGGACTATGTATCCCAAAGGGTCATACTGGCTGGCTAGCACCTGATAGGCTGTTCTCATTGTTAGCGCTGAGTGTTCGACTGGTCGGTGCCGGTAGCCGAGGGTGTCCTCCAAACAATTCCACCTGAGGCCTAAAGCGGGCTCCAGTGGATCGAGTCGGTTCTGAACCAGCCACTGTTCTGTAGCTGCAGACCTTGCATCATTAGGCAGATGCGCTACAACGGCTGGTCGGTTACTGGCCCACTGTCTTAACTCAAAGCCTCCCTCTGCCAGCAGACTGCATAGTTTGTCCACGCGCTCCTTGGCAGCTGGTGTGGAGGAAAGGCTTTCTAGGCAGTTGTCCACGTAGAAGCCTCGATCTACTGACTGGGGAATGTCTGGAGATCTGGTCTGGTAGTTATGAGCATGCCTCTGCAAAGCGAAGATGGCGCAGCAGGGGCTGCACGTTGTCCCGAATGGAAGCACCTGCCATTCATACACATCAGGTGGGTCCTCACTCGCATGTCCCTCCAAATGAATCTGAGTAGGGGTCTATCCTCCAGTAGCAGGCGAATCTGATGAAACATTCCTCGGATATCCCCACTGATTGCTACCTGATGCTGCCTGAATCGCAGGAGGACTCCTACTAGGGATGGACCAAGTGCAGGACCCGGCAGCAGCTGCTCGTTCAGCGACATATCCTGGTACCTGAATGAGCAGTTGAAGACCAGTCTTGGTTTATTATTATGGCACACCAAGTGGTGAGGGAGGTACCAAGACTCCTCTGACTTCCCTACCTCCTCAGGCTTTAGCTTGGTGATGTATCCTGCTCGGGTAAGCTTGTCTATTTCTGCAGAATAGACAGCTGCCTTCTCTGGGTATTTCTTAACCCTCCTCTCAGTGTTCCTCAAATTAGCTGCGACAGATGGCATGGAGCTTTGCAGCCTAGGGGCCCCTGACCTACGCAAAAGAGGTGTGGCGTAGCGCCAAACACCGTCCAGTTCCACCCTCTGAGTCTTGTTCTCAAGGAGACTTATCGCTTTCTGGTCCTCTCTGGAACGGGTGACCACCTTCTCACTTCGGTAAGGCAAGACATTGAGTTGCCACAATCTCTCCACGTTCCTGTGGAGGAGGTCCTCTGGGCTGTCTGCTGAAAGGAAGAGGCACTGGTGTACTGATGCGTGGCTTGGGTCACATCTGTCCGCACCTTGCAGGGCCCACCCGAGGGTCGTGTGAATGGCTACTGGCCCCCCCTTGTGGCCTCTACGTACCGGTTGGGTGGCAGTGATGAGGTGCACGTTATCTGACCCAATAAGCACTAGTGGTTGTGCATTATGGAAGGATGGAAGAGGAATCTCCTGCAGATGAGCATAGCGTCTCTGCAGTTTCTGTATTGGGTAGCTCTACTCCACCAAGTCCAGCCCTGATGCAGTGAAGGCTCCCTGGATCTTGTAACGTTTACCGGGATTATCCTTGGGAGAAATCTCAAAGCTGACACTAGAGCCACTGAGGTGCGTAATGTCAGGTTGTATGGTTCAGAGGGCTAGGCTTTCCTCCTTGCCCGCTAGCTGGAGCTGCTGTACGGCAGCAGGTAGTATCATCGTCCGCTGAGCACCGTCATCCAAGACTGCGAAGGTTTCCATCCACCTCAGGTTGTTGTGAAGTAGGATAGGCACAACTTTCAGAAGTACTTTGCCTGATGGGATAGATGGGTTCAGATAGATCCGACTCTCTGAGGTGCCGGGTGAAGAGGTGAACAGACCATCCTGGGACACTCCATGAAGGACTTGAAGGTGGATGCTGCCACAGTCGCTGCAGGGCTTCTTAAGATTGCAGGTCTCAGGTGTGTGAAAACGGGCTCACCTCCAGCAACGTTTCCCTTCAATAATCCATTTGATCAGATCCTTTGTTGGTTGCTCTTTAATGTTGTTACAGCGCGTAATGAAGTGTTCTTTGCTGTTAGAAAAGAAACAATTCATCTTGGGCAGCTTCTTGGGTTTAGACTGTATAATTAAGCTAGATAACAGGGGGCCGGTGGACTCTGCCCCATGGTAAATAGTTGCACTTTGACCTTTGACTTTGATTGGGGCTTTTTCCTTCCAGCTACTTGGAGGCTTCTCCTGTTGGTAGCGTTGTACTAGCCGGCTGGACAATCGATGTTGTTGAGATTTGAAATGGAGCTATACTGCAAAGTCCTGAAGCTTGTAGGGGTTGAGGCTCACAGAAGTGAGCTTCCCCTGCAGCTGCAGGGACTCAATGAATCCATCCCGGAGATACTTTGGTAATTTGCTGAGCAAGCGGTCCACGTGTGAGCAGCAGTTAAGCTCGATGCCTCTGGTTCCCTCCAGGGAAAGCAACATGCTGACTAGGAGGTGAACCCGTAGGGAAAAGCTCTGTAAGCTACGGGAATCATTAGCTTTCACATAGGGGGAGGTGAGGATGGCAGCTATTTCACTCTGAGCCAGTTGGTGAGGCTGGCTGTACTGCAACTGTAGAGCCTGCATTGCCGCTGAGTACGGGTACAAGTGATGACGACAAGACCGACCTATTATCTGGGCCTTGGCAGTTTGAGGTGTTCTAGCAATACATGATACTTATATTGCTCAGTCAGTTCCGGGTGAGGCTCAAGAAGATTATCTAAGGCCAATTTCAGGTTAGCAAACTCTCTCTCATTGTCAGAGGTAAAGTCTGGGATAGTGGGCCGAGGTACACTATACAATGGCGGTGTACAATGGCCGCTGTCGTTTCTCATACTGAGCTAGTCTGCTTGTAAGCTGAGCTATGTCGGCAGCCTCTTCTCTCGTTTTGAGATATGGACTTGACTAATCTCCTCAGTGGCACTGCACCCAGAGTCTCTGCAGAGGCGTGGCTGGGTGTGGTTGGGAACTTCCCCCAGTTGGAGGGTGCTGCCGCTGCTGCTCCTCTCTGCTCTTCAGTCTGCTCCTCGGTGGAGGAGGAAAGGGCAGGATAATGATGACCGTAGTCAAGGATGTAATCCTCCAAGTGTTTGGGGGTGTGACGTCGCCTTGGGGGTCTAGCAACATGTGAGGGGGGTAATGATACATCCTCTAGTGACATCTTTCTGCAGTATCCAATATTGAAATCCGGCTCGAAGGACTAATGTGAGGAATTAACCCCCTTTAAGCTGCTGGAGTTAACTTGAATGATATTAGCCGCTGCAGGGCTCCTGCCAGAGAGCACAGAGTCACTAGTGGTGTTTCGAACGTCTTTACAGATTGTTGCTCAAAGTTGACATATTACAGGCAGTCACGCTGTAGGCCTACATGAGTGGTAATGGCAACAGTCTCTGCAATAAAACACAGAGAAAGGCTCCATAACCATCACACCAGTTAGGTCCTTATTACAGCTTTGGAGAAGTAACTGTTGACCACTTACAGAATTAAATGTACAGCTATCACTTAATTATAAGTAAATAATTAAATAAATGACTAAATAAAATAAAGATATTCTCCATTAGTGATAATATAGGCTGTGGCTTACATCAGCTAGGAGCATTGCATGGGAACACATGGGAACTTTAGCTAGCTAGCTATGCAAACACATGAAGCAGAAACAACAGTTAAACACACGACATTCAGCACACCTCTGCCAACAACAGATAACTTAGCCAGAGATTAGTTTACTGTAACAACCGCGGGTTCATATAGAGTCTGACTTACATCGTCTCTGACTGTTTTCAGGCAACCGCCGTAATGAAACGAAACTCCGATGTCTCGTTACAGCTCCGCTATTCCTGTGTAACTTCTGCCACCAGCGTACGCCGTTGCCATAATCGCCGTCCGCAAATACAACATGACCCGCCCTGTCCCTTTATGTGAGGAATTCACAACACAATGTATTATGTAATCTCAAATATTATAAAATGATTGTATGTAGAAATTCTGCTTGCTTTCCAGAGAAAGAAATTTAAATAACAATTGTATTTAATGTAACACTATTTATTTTTTCTTGAGTTGTTGGAAGAGGTCTTGGTAGAAGCTTTTAGCCTCCTGCCTCTCCTGCACAAATGTTTATTTTAATGTATAGCTGAGTATAAGCAGGCAGGTATGTCATTGTCACACATGACATTTTATTTGAAATGTATTTCCTTATGTGCAAACAAAGTTAAAGACCATCATTACTGAAAATAAAAGGGGACAGGAGCAGAAAGACATATCCTTTATCTATTATATATACAGATTGTGTCAGGTTTAGACACCTAAAATATCAAACAAGGAAGAAAGACAAGAGAGTTAATGGCTTTTTACTCGCGAGGAGAACGGACAGAGATGCACTCAGTTACAAACTCCAACCGTTCTGAGGCATCTCCGCCGCTTCCTCTCTTTTATTATGAACAAGGAGGTCCCTAGTTACATACACATTGCTGCTATATGGGGGGAAAGGGAATAAACAAGGACATGAACTTGAAATTGAGACAGATTAAAATATGTTGTTATGGCTATGGTGCTGTGAAGAATGTTCCAGAAACTATGTAAAACAGCTCCATATCAGTAGCTATTTTGGTTCTTGCTTCTTTGGGTGTCTGGCTCTGTGACCCATCCACTGCAGGTTTCCTGTGAACAAACTCAAGGATTCATATTAAAATACAATACATATATTTCCATATATGTATTTCCATGTACTGAGTAAATATGAGATAACTTATATACATAATGATTCCAACATTTCCCTCCTGTTTATCACATATTTGCTCAATTTCTCATTTCACTTAAGTCAGTCACTTCTGTTAAGATTTTCGACTGCAAGATCATTTTTATAAGCTCCAATATGCTTACACTCAGAGTTCAACGTTACAGGTTAGAGGAGACTCGTTCATAATCTCATGGATAAGAAAACAAATCTGGTACTTGATGTAATGGATCATTTTCTTCATTATCAGTATCATTGTCTTTGAACTCTTTGAATTGATTCATTTCACCCAACAAAGGATACAACTGAGCCACTCTGTGCTCCATAGGTGATATGGCTGTGGTAATGATACGGTGTACCAGTGTTCTAAGACAAGGAATAAAACAACAACCACACAAGGTCAGAATAGTAGCAAAAACAGTTATGGACACCAAAGCGGAGGTTATCAGAGCTTCCCATTGACCAAACACACTTGACCATGAGCCCCACAGTGAATTATCTATTCGAGTGCTCTTTCATTTTCCCATTAAGGGATCGAAGTCCTGCAATGGCATTAGTGAGACTGCCATCTGCAGCCGTATTGTTAGGTATGAACGTGCAGCATTGCTCTCCGAACATTGCACAAACACCTCCATGCTCTGCTAATACCATCTCTATGGCTATTCGGTTCTGGAACGCCATGAGGGAGGTGGCAGCAAGTTGGTCATGAATGGCCTCAAAACCGCTCTGGGTCCAATTTCCTAGTTTCTGAACGTTGTAGTGGATGTAATTTATTCTGTCTACATTTTTATTAGTTGTACACCACCAACAGAGTGCTGATTCAAACCCAGATAATATTTGATTTGTTAATTTATATTCATCAGGAACCCCTCTAGGAACTCCAATAGCATCAATATAAGTAGGATCTGTTATGGATAGCCAAGGGGTATTATCCTGGATGCTTCTCTTCTTAAGCTGCCACTGATGTGGCATTACACTCTTCAAGTCAATGATTAAATTTGCAACTGTCATGGGATATACTGAGATTGGTAAGATCAGTGTTACTAGTGAACAGAGTCCTGTCACATTATATGGTAATTTGTCAAACAATCTATCATCTCCACACCACCACCAGATATCTCCTCGAGAAATTGGTCTGAATGTGGTTTTCACAGATATTATAACAGTACACCATTCTTTGGATAGTTTACCCAATTTTGCACCTGCCCCTGTCATATTTATGCATGTGAAGTTTCCATGTGCTACTCTTTTAGAGAATAAAGGCTTCTCTTCGTCTGCTGCAACAACAGGGAACACCCATGGGGAATCCCATTTCTGACAGCTTTTCTTAGGATTGGTATTATTCATCAGGTCAATAGCACAACTGTCTTCTACAGATGCTGGCACTACTTGTAGGAGTGGTCCAGGTCCCATACACACTACACAATCTCCTTTTGTCACATTACCTACTTGCTTCACCATTAGTAACCAGTTATTACTATATCCAGTAATTCCTGTGGTCATTTGAAACCATTCATCAGCTGTTTTTGGTGTGCCAATAATGCGTATTCCGCCTTTCAATGACACAGGAGATAAGGAGGATTCTGTAATGTTTACATTATTCACTTCACATATGTAAACGACAAATTTTGGATCATATCATGAACTAAAAGCCTATAACAGGAATCCCCAACAACTGGTTGGTGATCTTCCCATAGAACTATAGGAAGGCGGCGTCAGAGTATTAGATGTCAAATCTATTGTCAACAAAAGTCCGGGTTTGTGTGTGTCAGTTTAAGCAGTCGTCTATGATGTTATGCACATTCAGTAGTTGCCCAACAAGGTGTCCAGTTATCATTTTCATTTTCCACTAGAGTCGACCATGATGTATCCTTTAGATCATTTGTCATATATCATGTATGAGTAGTATAATCACTACCTTTAGCATTTCTACTGGTAAGGCTAGAAAATGGAAGCACTACAGAAACACTGGTATTATTCTATAATAATTATTTCCCTGGCAGAAGTGTGTTTCTTACGTGGCCAAAGTAGGTACCTCCAGGGAGATCACCACTAACATCTCATAAAAGTCATCTCACTGCTCTTACTCCCTAAAAGGTCAGCAGCCCGTGGGTTTCTTCACTGACTTTCGGGCCTATCCAGGTTCTAAACACCTGAATCCGTCCTATTATCAGACTTTGGCTTGCTTCCCTTGTTGGAGCTTGAGACAGCAGAAATGACCTTCTTATAGTGAGTCAGATGCTATTTTAATTGCTGCTTTTCTAATTTCTTCATCCAAACAGAATTTCATATGGAGTTAATCCTGTTGTCCATCTGTTGAAACATAACTCCTATTTTTTTTTCAATTAATTGGTTTGTTGTGTGTTCCGTTATCACTATAGATTCTTTCTGGGATGCCATATCGTGAAATAATATCTTTACACAATGCTTTTGCTACCGTCAGTGCATCTGGATGCTGAGTAGGAAAAAGTTCTATCCATTTAGAAAAAGCATCTATTATCACTAGACAGTATTTTTCCCTTCACTCTTATTTATGAAGTCCATGTGTATTGCTTGAAACGGATACTGAGGCTCAGGGAACCGGCCTCTTTTTGGTCTTAGATTCCCCTGTGAGTTATGTTTAGCGCAAATCAGACATGCTCTACAAAAATTCTTTGAAAAGGCATTAAATCCATATGTAGTATAATGTTGTTGAACCTGAGTCACCATCCCTCCTGTTGAGACATGAGTAACTCCATGGCTCAATATGGCTGCCCATTTAAATAGATTCTTAGGTAATATTGGTTTGTTGTCTGGTCATACATACAGATCATCTTTCAACTGTGCACCATTACGTAACCAAACATCTTTTTCAAACTGGGGACTTTGTTGTTGCATTTCTTTAAGGGTTGATTGATCTATGTCTGTGTGTTCTGTCATTAGAAGAACATCTTGTTTCCCTGTAGCTGCTTCTTTAGCTATTTTATCCGCAAAAGCATTTCCAAGAGACACCTCATCTGTCCCTGATGTGTGTGCTGCACATTTACATATGGCTATAGCCTCTGGGAGCTGTACAGCATCAAGCAGTTCACTTAGGAGTTTGGCATGTGTTACTGGTTTTCCTGTAGATGTTATCATACCACGATTCTTCCAATACTGGGCAGAGATATGCACTGTGGCATATGCATATTGGCTGTCTGTATATATAGTTACCTTTTTTCTTTTCATTAGTTTACATGCTTCAGTAAGTGCTACTAACTCAGCTGCCTGTGCTGAGTAGTTGGAGGGTAGCGGTTTCGCTTTTAACTGTGGTGTTTGTGACCACAGCATATCCTGTTAATAATTTGCCTTGCTCATTTTTCCTAGATGAACCATCTACAAAAACAATTTCCCCTTCTTGAAGGGGTTGATCTTTGAGGTCAGACCTACTTTTAGCTGTTTCCTCAGCTAGTTTCTGATAACCATGCTTCTCTCCGTCATCTGCTGTCGGTAGAAGTGTTGCTGGGTTTAACGTAGTACATCTTTCTATAAAGAATACAATTGCAGCGCTTACTTCTACAGCCATTGAGACTGCTATTACAGCACGCACACAATGTGGCATAGCACATGCCACACTGTCTAATTTGGAGGAGAAGTATGCAATAGGTCTCTTTTTTATCTCCATATTGTTGAGTTAGTACTGATGTCATAAAATATTCTTTACAATCTACCTTCTGGATAAAGGGTTTACTATAATCAGGTAGTGCAAGAGCTGCACTAGAAACCAAAACTTGTTTTATTTTACAGAAAGCTTCTTCAGCTTCCTCTGTCCATTTTAATAGTGAATTAATTTTAAGATCTTCTTCATTCATTATCTTGCTTAAAGGTGATGTTATTTCTGCATAATTTGGCACCCAAGTCCTGCAGTAATTAGTTAAGCCTAGAAAAGACATCATTTGTTTCTTTGTCTGTGGTTTGGGTGCTTGAAGGACAGCTATTTTTCTGTCTTCAAGGAGAGTTTTTCCCCCTGCACTGAGATTATGGCTCAGATATTTCACTACCCTTTTACACAGCTGAAGTTTATTTTTGTTCACTTTATGACCTTCCTTTGCCAAATGCTGTAGTAGTGCTTTTGTATCTGTCTTACAAGTTTCTTCATCTAGAGATGCTAAGAAAACATCATCTACATAAAGTAAAATATGACTATTACCAAGAGGTTGAAATTTAGCCATACTAGCACTCATAACTTGGAAATAGATGGTTGGACTTTCGCAGAAAATTGGAGTATTACAAGGAAAGTTGTATTTCATTATTTTCGCATTTCATTATTATTCTTGCTTTAAGCAAATCTTCTATTACTGGTTTTATTCCTTCTTGTGCTTCTTGTTTTAATGGATATTGTCTTATGCGAGGCCTATAATCTGATTTTGGTCTTATTTTTACAGGTACTGCTCCTTTTATCAGGCCTACATCACTAGGTCCCTTAGACCACACTTCTTCTGGAATGTTTTGTAACAAATCTTCATCTTCCTGTATTAACACCATTAATTCTCATTTATTTGTACATTGTAGGTGTATTCCCTCCTGCACATGAGCTAACCAAAACAAGGCCTTTTTTTGTCAGTCCAGTACCAGCACTTGACCATGTGTTCATGGATGTTGCTATCCAGTCAGTAGCATTCTTTCCCTGTTGCACCACTTTACCCAAATCTTTCCACTGCATGTTTTTTGTTTTTATACAGAGAGATGTGTGGTGGTACTCTCATTCTGTATAACTGCATGATTCTATCATTATATATTTTATATATTTAAAGCTACTCCTGCAACTGATGTGCTGTCTGCATCAGAATAAATATAGTTGATGGTGATTTTAATAGGGGTAACTTGTGTCAGGCTTTTCTCATAGTCTCTATCTGGGCCTGTTGTGATTTTTGTAACTCAGATATTGCTTTTCTTCCTTCACTTAATAGGGCTGTGGCAGTATTGTGTGGTGGCTTGTTTGTTATGTCTAGGGAATAGTAGTATTTTGGCTCTCCTATCTCTTGAAGGACACATATGTGCCCTTGCAGCAATTTAGTTTTTCTTTTTACTACAATCTGTCCCTCGGCTGATGGTATTAATGCTAATCCTAGCAACAAAAAGACCATCTTTCCCTAACAAATGTACTGGGTATTGTGGAAACATTAAAATGGACATCTGGCATGACAGACCCTCAGGATCTCGTATCCACACGGGTTCAGATTCAGGTACCTCAGTCAGCTTTCCGCTGGCTGATCGCACAACAATTTGCTGACCACTATGTTTAAAATTTGGTATTGGTTCATTGCAGGTGGTCCTGCATGCTCCAGAATCACACAAAAAGATAATGGGTTTTCCATTTACTAACAGTGTTACTTCAGGTTTTACACTGTCTATTGCTAATAGATCTTGGAAATTTATCAGGACATCCTTGGCATCCTCATTGTTTTTACTTCAGAAGGTTCAGTTGACTCAGGAGTCATGTTTGATTTGTTTTCTGATCCTAGTCATGAAGATACGTCTCTGGACATATATGGACTAATTTTTTGGGTGTTGAGGCGTCCCTCAAACCCAAAGTCATTTATCCATTTGTCAAGATGCTCTACATGTTTTGGATCTAATTTTTCAACATACTTCCAGTCTTTGCACGTTAAACCTTCCTTAGTTAAAAGTTTACTTTCCCCTTGTCCCTTTTTGCAAAATTTAGTCCAACGTTTCAACACCTAGGGTGTTCGACCGTTGGTTTTTCACCCAGTGGGACAGTAATAAAATACCTGTCGTGGTAATTCTCACTTCAACTCTCACGAGTGGAGAATTCTTGCCTCTGCATCCACGTCAGTCTTACTGTTTACAACCCCACTGTTTTATATGGAAGAAGATTCCAAGTGGAACTCTTTTCCCAATCACTCACTCATTCACTCCTTTCCACGGATTTTATCGGCCCTCTACTCCCCATCCAGATGTTTACACGTAATTTGTCGGGTACCTGCAGGACTCCGTCGTCTCTATACGGACTTTATCGGGATTTTGTTGGACTCCGCCGTCCACTTTAGGCCTATTTTTATGCACGGATTTTAACGGACTCCACCGCCCAGTCCAAATGTCACGGATTTTATATCCCAGTAGGACTCCGCCGTCCCTTCACCTGTCAGTGCCTATGGATTCACAGGGTTTTCACAACGCTCGAACCTCAGTCACACTTGCACGCTTAACACAAAAGCCTACTCACCACTGTTGTCTTTCTCTCCTTCGGATTACCGTCAACCTTCAGATCCCAGTCAGCGAGCTGAAACTTCGGTCCTGGAAAGGATCTATTGCCGTGGCCACGGTCTTTCCGGTTTCTAACTCGCCCACTGGAAACCTCGGGTATCTTGGTATCTGGCTCGAAGGACCAAATAAATGTCAGGTTTAGACACCTAAAATATCAAACAAGGAAGAAAGACAAGAGAGTTAATGGCTTTTACTGCTGAGGAGAACGGACAGAGATGCACTCAGTTACAAACTCCAACCGTTCTGAGGCATCTCCGCCGCTTCCTCTCTTTATTATGAACAAGGAGGTCCCTAGTTACATACACATTGCTGCTATATGGGGGAAAGGGAATAAACAAGGACATGAACTTGAAATTGAGACAGATTAAAATATGTTGTTATGGCTATGGTGCTGTGAAGAATGTTCCAGAAACTATGTAAAACAGCTCCATATCAGTAGCTATTTTGGTTCTTGCTTCTTTGGGTGTCTGGCTCTGTGACCCATCCACTGCAGGTTTCCTGTGAACAAACTCAAGGATTCATATTAAAATACAATACATATATTTCCATATATGTATTTCCATGTACTGAGTAAATATGAGATAACTTATATACATAATGATTCCAACAGATTGACAGGGCTTCACACCTGTACAGAGGAGAAACTTCATGTCACACTTGTTACCAAAAGCTTAATTTAAATTCAGTTCATAATCCTTAGAATAATTATAATGTAATGGTATCTGCATTCTACTGTTTAGTGGCTGAATGTTTTCTCTCTCTGGTTGAATATCATCAACCATCTGAATTATTCAATGTCAACATTTGATTTATAGGGTGTCTATAAAACATAATCTAACACCTGAGCCAATCAGCTCATTGATCAGCTGAGAGCAGCTGCAGATCTGGCTTCAAAAGCTGCGACTGCCTTGATCTCATGACTTTATATATATATTATATATTTATATGCATATACATGACGCTAGAGCAAGTTGGACATCCATCTAACCAGCGTGGTCTGCGCGTCAATTGTCAGGTATCAATTCTACGCTGGCCTAGCTTATCTCAAACGAGCCTAAGTGCTTGATTCAAACTGAATGGACTGCTAAGTAATGGGCAATATTGGAACCAAAATACCCTGACATGTCCCTTTCAGAAACCAGAAAACCCAAAAACTTTTTCACATATTGTCCTAGTCTATTAATGTGTAGTATCAAGCTTTCATTAAGCAAATTTAGAGCATGTCGTGGAAAATATATTAAGTTAACACACCCGATTACCTTGTACACAGTGGACAAACTATCTGATCTTAACCACCATTAACTCTTCTCTTGGTTTTTTTGTTGCTTCCCAGAACAGAGTAGTAGCACAACATCTGCTGTGACATCACTGGGCACTTAAGGCATCTCAAGTAAAACCCTAATGCCAGGGTTTTTTTCAAGAGTGGCAGAACCTGTGAAAACAAAAACTATTAGAAGCTTAAGATTAGATTTTCTTCCTATACATTTACGGTCACAGTATCTAACACAGATTGACCTATAAATTGAAAAAATAGTGCATGTAAACTTTAAATATATAATTAACATAAATAAAGCAAAATTTGTTTTAATTTTAATTTTAATATATTTAATCTCTTGGAACAGGAGAGAGCATTTTGGGGTTGAATGTCTTGCTTAAGGGCACATCGGCTGGATTTAGCATCCCATCATTAATGTAGCATCCCCCTGGTTACTTAGTACCACCATGCCAGTTTTATTAATCTGAATATTATTTTACAGGGGCATTGTATTTTAACATAGTTCCAATAAAGAGCATGATATTTATGTTATAGAATAGAATAGAATAGAATAGAATAGAATAGAATAGAATAGTCATTGCACTGTGAAGGTACAGCGAAATTTAGGGTACTCCCACGGAGCCACCCTTGCACCATAAAAACAAGAAAAGAAAAGAAAACAGGTTAAAAACAAACAATGTTCTCATGAAAATAGAGACACAATAATATATGCAACCAGGATATATAAATATAAAAATATGTATGTATGTTTACCTATATTGTATATTATATACATATATATACTATATATACTATATACATATATGAAATCTAATAAAAAGGTAGTCTTAAAGTGTCTATAGTTATTGCAAGAGTGCAAAATAGGGGGGAAGTGAGCAGATTGTCTGCTGTTTCGGGCGTTATTGGGTGAATTGGAGGCTTATGTGTGTGAGTGTCCATGGGTGTTGGCAGTTTGTATGGCCCAGGGGAAAAAACTGTTCGTCAGCCTGCTGGTGTGAGATTTGATTGACCTGTAACGTCTCCCCAAGGCCAACAGATCAAACGGGGTAGGCAGGGTGTGAGTGGTCTCTTGTGATGGCCTTGGTTCTCCTGAGGCAACAGGATATAGAGATGTTTTCCAGGCTGGGCAGAGGGCAGCCAATGATCTTTTGGGCAGTGTTTATAACCCTCTGTACCGCCTTCCAGTCCTCAGCTGTGGAGCCTGCGTACCACACACTTACACAGTATGTTAGGACGCTCACCACAGAGGAGTGATAGAAAGCCAGCAGCAGCTTTGTGTCCAGATTGTTCTTCCTGAGGACCCACAGAAAGTGTAGCCGCTGCTGAGCCTTCTTGACCTGGGCCTTGAAATTATGGGTCCAGGAGTAGTCAGCGGAGATGTAGATGCCCAGAAACCTGAAGGTGGTGACCATTTCCACCTGCTCTCCATTTATGAGGAGAGGGCTGTAGTCCTGTCTGTGCTTCCTGAAATCCAAAATTAGTTCTTCTGTTTTAGGGATATTCAGGGTCAGGTTATTGTCTGAGCACCAGCGCGACAGATCCTTCACTTCTGCCCGTACGCTGTCTCGTCTCCTTCGTGGATACATCCAACTACTGTGGTGTCATCCGCATATTTTATAATGTGGTTTGTTGGGTGGGTTGGAGACCAGTCATAGTTATATAGCTATTGCTAATTTTCAACTCCTGTCCCAGGTAGGGCTTTTGTACATACAGTTTAATCAAATACCCAGCTTCCATTCTCATAAAACCACAATACAGTGCAGATATTCAAGTATAACGCACCGGAAAATAAAAGAAACATAACAAAATGAATTTTAAAAAATCCAAATTCAGTCTATGATGTGGTATTTTGTAGTTGCTATTCACAGTGTCACTATATTGATGTTGGATAATAAAGACGCTTTAGGCCTAAACTATTTGAAAACATATTTAGGGGGAAAAATAAGCTCTCGAAAGGTAGGTAGATCTTTTCAGGGAGTGGTGATGCCACAGAGATACAATCGGTGGTTTGTGAAAGATTGAAGGTAGCCCAACTAAAAGTATTAATTAAAAAAATATAAATTAATAATTTATTAAAAAATATATCCACAGTTTAAGTCAGCTGTAACACCTGAAAACCACTGTACCTGTTGCAATTATGTGTAATGAGGGGCGGCTGTGGCTCAGGAGGTAGAGCGGGTTGGCCGTTAATCGGAAGGTCGGCGGCTCAATCCCCGGCTCCCCCCAGGCTGCATGTCGAAGTGTCCTTGGGCAAGACACTGAACCCCGAATTGCCCCTGGCAACTGTTCCACCAGTGTGTGAATGTTAGTTTCCGTGAATGCGGATGTAGCGTAAAAGTGCTTTGAGTGGTCGAAAGGCTCTATACAAAGCATTTACATTTAATTAATCAATGAAGTTACATCTATAAGCAGTCAAGCAAATTAATCTCCAACTATTTTGATAATCAGTTTGAGAAATAAGGAAAAATCTAAATTCTCTAATTTCAGCTTCTTAAAACGGGAATATTTTGTGTATTTCTTTACTCCTCTATGACAGTTAACTCCCAAATTTCTTTAGGCTGTGGAAAAAACAAAACTAGAGCCCTACCAATTAGAGCCCGACCGATGTGGGTTTTTGGGGGCCGATGCCGATATTAAAGTGAAAAAGAACCGATTTATGAGCCAATATTACTGTATAAACTACACTTAGGTTTGATATTGAAAGCTGGTATGTCTGTGGGCTATAAAACCTTTTCCTAAATGGATTATGTTAAAGTGGTGGTATTCTGCTTTTTGGCTTTTTCCCTCTCCTTTATTGAGTTATATCTCTTTTTTGTGCATGTAACAGGTTTGCAAAGTGAAAAAGCCCAAAGTCCAGCCCAAAGGGAGTTCCCATCTCCCACAGAAAGCTCTGCTCTGAACCGCTTGAAAACAGCTTGTTTGTAGTCCAACCCTTCACTTCCTCTACTTGTGACATCACAATGAAAACGTGTCATAAAGCTTGCCAAGCCGCTAGCGGGGTCAGGCACGCCCTCAAACCAAGCTAGGCTTGGCTTGACTCGCCTTTGTTTGGGTTTCCATTGTAGAAATGTTGTACCTGTACCTGCTTCCAGGTACTTTTTTTAGTATCACCTCACCTCCGCCAAGGTTCCAAGCGAGCTGAGGGATACTAAAATGTAACGTGAAAACACGACAGACTGCTGATTGGTCAGAAAGAATATTCACTGTTCACTGCATCATCATTGTGTGCATCAGACAGGCCAGCAACAGGAAGCTTTATATTTTACAGTTTTCGTATAGAATTTCATCACTAAATCCACTTCTGAGAACTTTTGAGGTGAGAAATCAGCTGTGTAGATTTCGAATATTGACAGTTTTATGAGAAGTGATGGTGGAACAAAAATGAATATTTTCGTAGTTGAGGAGCTCCGCAAGTGGTGGCGGGGGAAGGCTGCGCCAATCCGCGGGAGGAGCATGTGAGGCCGGCCAGCCACCCGCTCACAGAGCCCTCTGCTCCCGCTGTCACACAGACCGCTGCAGCAACAACGGCAGAGGAAAACACAGCTGGAAGGTTTTCATACTGTTTATCAGTCTTTACATTCTGAGGAATATTGAAACGTTTTAACCGTAGACTGTATATATTTTAAGAGCTGTGTGGATCACTGGTGTGTGTGTCGCATTGAACATTACATCGCGGCCGTTGTGTGTGGCGTCGCTATCTCTGGGAACTATCTGCAATGGAAAACAGAGCAGGGCCGAGTAGAGTCGTGTCTATCGATTTGCGCTATGGTAGCATTTTTCAGCAAGCCAGCATAGATCGTCAGAACACCGCCAACAGTTCAAAGTTCAGTCCTGATGATAAGATGTGGAACAATGATGTTGTGTGGTTGTGGACTGGTAATAACTTGTACCATCTGCTAGGTTACGGTCGCAGTCTGAAGGCTTTGATTTGGATCACACTACCTTGTTTCTTACGACCCACCCTTCTCTGCTTCTGATTGGCTAGTAGTCCTTACCTGGGAACTGCGCATGTGCAACTCCAACAAAGATTTTGTACAAGTAAGATGCATCACTCTGTAGCTCAAGAGCGGAGCGTACAACACGTAGGGTGAAAAGAGGAGCTGCAGCAATGTGCAGTATTAGAAAAATATGGTGTTTTTTGAAAATTAAACTATGTAAACCTTTTCCGGTACAACTCCTAATTAAGATTTTGAACCTGAAAATGAGCATAATACCACCTCTTTCATAAAATAGATTACCGTCTCAAAAAAGTGAACATGTAAACAATTGCACATGAATAAATATTTGTTGCTGGAATGTGCAACTTTTTCAGCTATCTGTAAACAGAGAGAGAATAAGCATGTGTATTTTAATTTACACAATCTGCCATAATTCCAATGTAGCATATTCACATGTAGTTTATCCCTTTACCAGCACTCTTCTAATCAAAGCTACGAAAACCATTTCTCATCATCTGTCTAAATCAGATGAGCTGCTGTTGAATGCATCTAATACAACATGACTCTACAATGACCTGCAACTTTGAGATTTCATTTAACGTTATAACTACAACCAGAGCTGTTACGGCTCACATCTACAACGTCAGAAAAAAAGCCAGAGCTACAGAAGTACGTGTTATTTTCTTGTTCAGCTCACGTTTATTTACATGTCCGCCAGGGGCATTTTTTAGGATCTTGAAACATTGGGGGCTTTAGCCCAGCACATAAAATGTCATATCTTCACATAATAATTGACCCCCCTCCCCACCCAAAAGTCTGTAAAGAAGTAAAGCAACAGTAAACATGCTCTACTTATACAGCACAACAAAACTCACAACAACAGTATTAACTGCCTCATTTTGATGTTGCAAAATTGTAATGTCGTGTGTAATTATAATAATATATCAATAAAACTGCGTCAGTATGAATCGAGGGGTCTGGGGCTGCTCCCCCCAGAAAATTGTGAGTGTTAAATACTTAATTTCCTGCATTCTGGTGTTTTTCTGCACCAATTTCTGCCTTTTCTGCATCAATTTATTGTGGAAATTATTTATGTAAAGGGACACACAAAATTCAGGTGTTGCTGAATTGTGGTGAAAATTTAAGAACATTTTGATATTTTACAACCTTGTAACTGATTATTTATTTCCATCTTAAATGTGCATTGTACTACTGCCTGCCTTGGCCAGGGCACTCTTGGAAAGAGTTTTTTGGTTTTATAAAGGTTTAATAAAACAATTTAAAATCTAAAACTGTAACAGAATATAATGCAGAGCAGCTCTCAGGCATTCTGGGTTGCTTTCAGATATGTTCTCCTGTAGCTCGACTTTTAATATCATCACTGCTAAATCTACACACATGCAGACGTGACTGATTGAGGTAACCTCTTTAAATGTGCATGTGGCACCATTTTACCTCTTCAATAAGTGACTCATGTCACTCCATTACTCAGTGACCTTCACTGGCTTCCCGTGGCCTCCAGAATTAAATTCAAGTCACTAATGCTTGCATACAGAGTGACCACTGGGTCTGCACCCATCTACCTAAACTCCATTATACAAACCTACGTTCCTTCTCGCCCTCTACGCTCCTCCTATGAGCGGCGCCTGGCTCTGCCAGCCCTTCACACAAAGCGATCCCAGTCCCGGTTGTTCGCATCGGTGACACCACGATGGTGGAGCGAGCTACCACACGCCATCAGAGCAGGGCGTCCTCTCTAACTTCAAGAAGCTCTTGAAAACTCATCTCTTCCGAGAACACTTCCTCTTATAACACCTCTAACTAACTAACCTCTAACATGCACTTCCTGTGCCCTTCTTCTTCTATCCCTATAATTATCTTGTATTGACTGCACTTTTTGTTCTGATTGCACTTTCTGTTAACTCTTACTTCCTTCCCTATATTTACCCATTGATGTGATATGTACTATGAGCTCTTACTAGGATTTATTGCTGCTCTTACTAGTATGTATTGTCAGTTGTTAGATCTGTATTTGATGCTCTGTTGATACTTGTAAGTTGTTCCTCAAATGTAAGTCGCTTTGGATAAAAGCGTCTGCCAAATGAGTAAATGCAATAATAAATGAAATAATTTTAATTCAGTTACAAACTCCTGGACTTTAAGCTCCTGTGTTTCAGCAGGTTTCCTACTCATGTTCAAAGTTCTGCACATTCAGAATCTAACTGGGCTCTCTGAATAAAGGGTATTTTGAGAGGTCAAACAGGATAAATCATCATAGACTGATGATTGGAGACAAGCCTTGTGGAGGACGTGCTGACGTACTGCGGTAAGCGTGTTGACTCATTTCCGTTTCCGGTGCTTGTGTGTTGGTAGCCTGTTTGCTGCTCTCGCTAAATACCAGATAAAATTGTTAGATTATCATTACAGCGGCCAATTGTCCGCTAAACACTTATTCTTACTGTAAGTTTGCCTAAGCACTCACAGTTCTTTCCATCTTTAGTGACTGCTGTTCAATCTCATAATTGTTTTTAAAAGTTGGTAGCCAACGCTACCGTACTTTAGCTTAGCCGTTGCGTCTTTAGCTTAGCAGCTAACAATGGCTTCTCCTTCTCCCTCTCTCTCTCTCCTGCTTTCTCCTGCTCTGTGTGTCAGATGTTCAGTTACTCCTCTGCCTCCTTTAGCGGTAATGGTACGTGTAACAAGTGTAGTTTATTTGTAGACATGGAGGCGAGGCTCAGTGAGTTAGAAGTCCGGCTCCGCACCTTGGTAGATCAGCCTACTGTAGCTAGCCAGTCCCCGGTAGTCGGTGCGGACCGGCCTGAGTTAGCCTCTGGTAGCCGTTCCCCGGCATTTCCTGAGCAGCCAGGAAAGGGTGGCTGGGTGACTGTCTGAAGGAGGAATAGTTGTAAGCATTCAAAGCCCTCAGGACACCACCATTCGCTTTCCGTTTCTAACAGATTTTCCCCACTCAGCGACACACCCGCTGAGAAACCAACTCTGATAATTGGCAGCTCCATTTTGCGAAGCGTGAAGTTAGCGAAACCAGCGACCATAGTCAAATGCATCCCTGGGGCCAGAGCGGGTGACATCGAGTCCTATTTGAAACTGCTGGCTAAGGATAAACGTAAATACAGATTGTTATTCATGTCGGCGGTAATGACTCCCGGTTACGCCAATCGGAGGTCACTCCAATTGGCGTAGGCCCATTCGGAGGCCCACATCGTTTGCTGGACCACCTCGATAACCAGCGCTTTTCATAAAGAGCAGGTCTAGACCGTACTCTGAGGTTATTTACAGAAGCCCAACAATTCCCACCAAGAGCAGCACTAGTCAAGGAAGGAAAATCTTCCTTTTAAGAGGCAGAAACCTCGAGCAGAACCATGGCTCCGGGTGGGCGGCCATCTACCTCGACCGGTTGGGGGTGAGGGGGAGAGAGAGAGAGAGAAGGAAAGAGAGAGAGAGAGCAGAGGGAGGCAGCCTACACAGTATACACATAGAGGTACAGACAGTAAAGGTAATGTTTCTATAGACTGAATGAAAAACGGTACAGATATTTTTAGTAATGTTAATGATAATAATAACAGTAATAATAGCAATAGGACTAGTAACAGCAGTTGCAACTGTAGCAGAGGGCGTCGAGCAGGAACACAGGGGCAGCAGGAGACTCCCAACCACAGATCCAGACTCCACAGCTCCAGAGCCAGGAACACCTGCAGGAAGTGACAGGAGGAGAGAGGACAGGGACGAGAAAGCACACAACCACGGGAGAGGAAAGAAATCGAGTTAGTGAAATGCATTAATGAGATGAGGTTGCACTCAGAGGGAGAGAGAGAAGAGGAGAGAGGAGCTCAGTGCATCATGGGAAATCCCCCAGCAGTCTAGGCAATAGCAGCATAATTAAGAGATTACTCACCCGAGCCAGCCCTAACTATAAGCTTTATCAAAAAGGAAAGTCTTAAGCCTACTCTTAAATGTAGAGATGGTGTCTGCCTCCCGAACCAAAACTGGAACCTGGTTCCACAGGAGAGGAGCTTGATAGCTGAACGCTCTGGGTCCCATTCTACTTTTGGAGACTCTAGGAACCACAAGTAACCCTGCATTCAGGGAGCGCAGTGCTCTGGTGGGGTAGTAAGGTACTATGAGCTCTTTAAGATAAGACGGTGCCTGACCATTAAGAGCTTTGTATGTGAGAAGAAGGATTTTAAATTCTATTCTGGATTTTACAGGAAGCCAATGCAGAGAAGCTAAGACAGGAGAAATATGATCTCTTTTACTGGTTCCTGTCAGAACTCGTGCTGCAGCATTCTGGATCAGCTGTAGAGTCTTAATGGACTTTTTCGAAGAGCCTGATAATAAGGAATTGCAGTAATCCAGCCTAGAAGTAACAAATGCATGGAATAGTTTTTCTGCATTATTTTTAGACAGGATGTTCCTGATTTTTGCAATATTACGTAGGTGAAAAAAGGAGGTCCTTGAAATTTGCTTAATGTGAGAGTTAAACGACATGTCCTGGTCAAAGATAACTCCAAGATTTCTCACAGTGGTGCTGGAGGCCAGGCGATGCCATCCAGGGAAACTATATCTTTAGATAATGAGTCACCGGAGGTGCTTAGGGCCTAGAACAATAACTTCAGTTTTATCTGAGTTTAACATTAGAAAATTACAGGTCATCCAGGTTTTAACATCCTGAAGACACATTTGAAGCTTAGCTAACTGATGAGTTTCATCTGGCTTGATCGATAGATATAACTGAGGATCATCTGCATAACAATGAAAGTTTATGGAGTGTTTCCTGATAATATTGCCTAAAGGAAGCATATATAAAGTGAAGAGGATTGGTCCGAGCACAGACATGACTAACTTTGGCATGCATGGAGGATTCATTGTTAACATGTACAAACTGAAATCGATCTGATAAATAGGACTTAAACCAGCTTAGAGCGGTTCCTTTAATGCCAATGAAATGTTCCAGTCTCTGTAATAGGATCTGATGGTCAATGGTATCAAATGCAGCACTAAGATCTAGTAAAACCAATACAGAGACAAGTCCTTTGTCTGATGCAGTTAGGAGGTCATTAGTAATTTTCACCAGTGCTGTCTCTGTGCTATGATGAGCTCGAAATCCTGACTGAAAATCCTCAAATAAACTATTGCTATGTAGAAAGTCACACAGCCGTTTGGCGACTGCTTTCTCCAGGACCTTAGAGAGAAATGGAAGGTTAGATATACGTCTATAGTTGGCTAAAACATCTGGATCCAGGTTGGGCTTTTTCCCATGATGCACTGAGCTCCTCTCTCCTCTTCTCTCTTTCTCTCTGAGTGCAACCTCATCCCATTAATGCATGTTACTAACTCGATTTTTTCTCCCTCTCCCGTGGTCGTGTGCTTCCCCTCCTGTCCTCCCCACTTCCTGCGGGTGTTGCTGGCTCTGGAGCTGTGGAGTCTGGATCTGTTGTTGGGAGTCTCCTGCTGCCCCCGTGTTCCTGCTCGACGCCCTCTGCTGCAGTTCCAACTGCTATTACTAGTCCTATTGCTATTATTACTGTTATAATTAATATCACTAAACATTACTACAAATATCTGTACCATTTTTCATTCAGTCTATAGCACCATTACCTTTATTGTCTGTACCTCTATGTGTATACTGTGTAGGTTGCCTCCCTCTGCTCTCTCTCCTGCTCTCTCTCTCTCTTTCTCTTGCTCTCTCTCTCTCTCTCTCTCTCTCTCTCTCTCTCCCCCTCACCCCCAACCGGTCGAGGCAGATGGCCGCCCACCCTGAGCCATGGTTCTGCTCGAGGTTTCTGCCTCTTAAAGGAAGTTTTTCCTTGCCTCTGTCAGCCTAGTGCTTGCTCTTGGTGGGAATTGTTGGGCTTCTGTAAATAACTTCAGAGTATGGTCTAGACCTGCTCTTTATGAAAAGCGCTGTGAGATAACTGTTGTTGTGATTTGGCGCTATATAAATAAAATTGAAATTGAAATTGAAATTGAAATTTCTGAAGAGGTTTAATTACAACTACTTTAAAGTACTGTGGCACGTAGCCTGTTGATAAAGATATGATGAAGATATCTAGTAGAGAAGTGCTGACTAAGGGTAAAACTTCTTTAAGCATCCTAGTTGGGATGGGGTCTAAGAGGCAGGTTGATGGTTTGGATGAAGAAATTAGTTGGTAAATATTTATGGAAGCAAAGCAGTCTAAACATATATTTGGTTTCTAAAGTTCCTGAGTTTAGAGATAAGTGGGTGCCAGTTGAGGGCAGGTCTTGGTGGATTTTGTTTCTAATAGCTAGAATTTTATCATTAAAGAAGCTCATGAAGTCGTAACTACTGAGAGCTATGGGAATACTTTGCTCAATAGAGCTGTGACTCTCTGTCAGCCTGGCTACAGTGCTGAAAAGAAACCTGGGGTTGTTCCTATTTTCCTCTATTAATGACGAGTAGTACACTGCTTTGGCATTACGGAGGGCCTTCCTATAAGTTTTAAAACTATCTTGCCAAATTAAACGAGAATTTTCCAGTTTGGTGGAACACCAATTCCTCTCAAGTTTCTTCGATATTTGCTTTAATTTGCAAGTTTCAGTATTATACCATGGAGCTAACAGTCTTTGTTTTAGTATTTTCTTTTTTAGAGGGGCTACAGAGTCGATTGTTGTTCGCAGCGAGCCTGCAGCACTATCAACAAGATGATCAACTTGGGAGGGACTGAAATTCGCATAAGATTCCTCTGTTACTTTATGACCTGATAATGAATTTAGAGCTGATGGAATCGTATCCTTAAATTTAGCAATAGCACTATCAGACAGACATCTTGTATAGAAATTTTTGCCCAATGGAGGGTAGTTCAGCAATACAAGCTCAAAAGTTATCAAACAGTGGTCAGATAAAGAGGGATTCTGTGGGAACACTATTAAATGTTCAATTTCAATACCATATACCAGAACAAGGTCAAGGGTGTGGTTAAAACAGTGAGTCGGTTCATGGACACTCTGAGAGAAGCCAATTGAATCTAAGAGAGAGATAAAAGCAGTACTAAAGCTGTCATTTTCAATATCCACATGAATATATCTCAATCAATGCAGTGATTATCTGACATAGGTGTTACACTGTGTAGTCTTCATTTGCTCTGCATAGACTAAAGACGCTTTTAATGCGCAGTTAAGTTATGTATTAGTGCACAGGAAAGTATTTCACTTGCCGACTCGTTAAAGAGCGACTCAGGCTGCTTTCCAACACAGTCACCAGTGCCATGGTGTGCGCTCACTGGATTTCAGTTGTATTAGTAGAACAATAAAGCCTAGATATTTGGCTGATTTTCTAAATGTTTGCATCTGCCCAGCTCTGAGACTATGACAAGTGCCCGACCAGTGCTTTACTGTGTAAGTGCGTGCACATTTCTATTGGCTACATTTTGTCCGTGACTGATGTGGAGTGTGTGAATGATTGACTAGTCACTTAGTAAACCGCCTCCTATATGAGCCAGCTCAGAAATTGCCTGAGCCAGGAAGGCACTGCCAAATAAAACTTTACATTATGAAAGAGGGGGGGACCAAACATAGATTTTGAAATGAAATAGGCCTATGTATAATGCCTCCTATACCTGTCAGGTGATTAACAGAGGACAGGTGAGGACAGACACAGAGCTACAGCTGGATCATGTTATTGTCCTCTAATTTGCAGGAGAATAAATAACAATAATCTCTCCTGCACATGTAACGTTAGTTAAACAAGTAAAGTTCAGTTTTCGGCCTTTTGTTGTTTGTATGTTAGAAATCCTTCTGAGATCCGGGATCCGAAAAGGGAAAAGCAGATCTTGGCCCAGGGCTAACGACGCTGCTGATGTCCACTTTGGTTTAATAATTTAAGACATGCAAACTAGCTGCAGACAGGCAGCTCACAGATATATTTAGAATACACCAGAAACTAGAGTTTAAGAGCTCATTAACGTTAGCGCTCCTCCACTGATAATCACGGCATTAACTTTGTGGCTAATTTAGCTCTGGGCAGCTTGAGCTGCTGTAACGTTACGTGATTTCAGAGAATATTGTGATGAACAGAGGGAGGCAGAGGGCAAACACTCAGCCAAAACACTCAGTACTGAGTGAGTCAGAGAGAAAAGGGAGACATCCCACTGGTAGAAACGGACAAAAGAGCATGGGGACGACCAGGAGGCCGCAGTGCAGATGTCGTCCACTGTCATCCCACAGTGCATCGCCACTGAGGAGGAGACGCCTCTCGTGGAGTGCACTCTGATCCCATCTGGGGGAGACTCACTGGCAGACATATAAGCCTGGGAAATGGCATTGCACAGCCAGTGAGACAGGTGCTGCGCCGATAGGGGAAGTCCCTTAGACCACTCCCTGTAGTGCACAAACAGACGCTGTGAACGGTGCCAGGCAGCCGGGCGCACCACATAACAGGACAGCACTCGCAGAGGGCAGAGGAGGTGGGACGTGGCGTCCTCCACCGACCCATGGTGGGGAAGAAAAAAAACCCTGAGAAGGTGATGACCCGCGACCACAAGGAGCTCATAATGTTTTTGGCATGAACGCCAACTTAGGGCACAGAACAGCTGAGCTGCCGTCGCCCTGAATCATGAGTCAGAGAGGGCAGCCAGATTGCTGACCCTCTTTGCCGATGTCAGAGCCAGGGGCAAGGCGACCTTCGCCGAAAGGAATCTCAGGTCCGCCGTCTCCAAACGCTCAAACAGGGCTTGGGTTAAGGTTCCCCCCTAAGGAAACACTTTACCAGGGGGTGCGAGAACACAGTCCTGTCCCCGAAGCTCTCGTGACAGGACGAAATGGTGGCATTTAACCATACTGAATGCCAGTCCCCATCCATGAACAACTGGAGGAACGAAAGCATCGCGAGCCACGGACAGGCAACCAGGTACATCCCCTGGTCCAGACACCAGTGTTGGAAAGCCGACCACTTAGAGGAGTAAGAGGACTGAGTGTAGGCAGCCCCCGACCCCTGGATGGTGCGAACCACCTCCCGGGAGAGACCTAAGCCCTCCAGGCGTCGCGTCTCAGCGGCCAGGCCCAGAGAGGCCCCCCCAGCAGGGGGCGTCCCGTGGGCTCAGGGAAAACCAAAGGGTGTACTGAGCGTTCTCCTTGTTGGCAGCCAGATCTGGTCGCCAGATCGGGATGGAGGCGCCACTTGTCTGGGGGCCCCTCTTCGACATGATGTCCACCCCTCTGCACGGAAGGGGTAAACCCTAGCGATAGCCTTAGAGGGCGAAGCCTGTATGAAATAGAACATACATAGAATTCTGCATGATCCATGATGATAAACATACAGAATAATTTAAAAGCATATCAAAATAGCAGATTGTCAATTTTTTTAAGGGGCCTACTGTTCTATTAAGAAGAGCCGAGCTTCCTCTAGGACCCTGCCTACAATCTTAAACATTTCAGGCAACAGGAAATAAGGATTTTCATCTTTTACTCATGGATTTTTTATACGGTGCCAAAACACCACTTAATTTCAGGTTAAAGACGTTGTACTGCGCACTACTGCGACTCTAACATTAAAGAAATTACTAATGCATGATATTACTACATTACAGCAAGCAATATATTACTGTAATTGTGATACTATTGTAACATGTTACTCCAAAACCCTGGTGTACAATGAAAGATCAAGTTGTCTTGTGGTGGTTGGTTGCATTACCGCCATCTACTGGATTAAACTGTTTCTCAGTGCGGTATATTTACAGTGTCCTCCCAAAGTACTCCCATATATTTTTCATCCATTTTATAATGTTAACTCAGACTCATTTGTCTGAGTTGGTGCAAATCTTTTCATTAGTGTATTCTCTATCTCTTCTCTCAATACGTCCACCATGTTGAAGAATCTGCTTGCAGCATCCAACACCACCTTAATCTATCTTTCTGATTTACTCTTTGTTTCACATGTCGATTTCATGGCTGATCCAAGGTCAGTGGTGTGGTCGAGAACCTGATGTTCAAAACATTTAGATTTAACATTTAGATTTAGATTTAACATTTAGATATAAATGTAACATTTAACGTTTAGATTTAGATTTAACATTTAACTATTTTACTTTAAAATCATATTGTTGACAATTGCATATCTCTCTGTCCTAAGTGTGAGAAAAGTTAGCTAAATGTAAGGAAAGTGAGCTAAATAATCAAAATGTATCACCTATAGAATTTTATCAGAAATTTTACATTTGGCACCCTATAGTCTAAACACATCTGTTTAGTTAAGAAGTTATTCATTTAAGCAAGTTATCTGCAGCATTACAGTGAATTACCATAGGTCTATTTGCACTCCAGAGAAGGTTTGATTTTAAAGTTCAAAGAAAGAGGTTGTGCCTCACAGAGAGCCAGCTGATCAACCTCCCGTCTGTAGGCCGACTCGTACAGTACACACCCCTGGGGGGCACCAGTGCTGACAGTCTGGGTGCTGGATGTGATGTTTCCTAACCTCACCTGCTGACTCCTGTCAGTCAGGAAGTCTGTGATCCCTTGACAGGTGGAGGCTGGCACAGTGAGCTGGGTGAGTTTGGTGTTGAGTATGTCCAGGATGATGGTGTTGAACGCCGAGCTGAAGTACACGAACAGGATCCTTGCATATGTCCCTGGAGAGTCGAGGTATTGCAGGATGTAATGCAGACCCAAGTTGACAGCATCATCCACAGACCTGTTAGCCCTGTAGGCAAACTGTAGGGGGCCCAGCAAGGGGCCTGTAATCTCCTTCAGGTGGGCCAACACCAGTCTTTCAAAGCGCTTCATGACTACAGATGTCAGGGCGACGGGCCTGTAGTCATTTAGTCCAGAGATAGAGGGGTTTTTTGGGACCGGGATGATTGTGGAGCGTTTGAAGCAGGAGGGAACTTCACACAGCTCCAGTGATCTGTTAAAGATCTGTGTGAAGATGGGGGCCAGCTGGTCCGCACAGATTTTCAGGCACGATGGTGAGACACCGTCAGGTCCAGGAGCCTTCCTGATCATCAGCCTTTGGAAGAGGTGGCTCACGTCATCTTCACAGATCTTGAGTGTAGGTGAGAGGTCAGAGGGGGAAGGTGACTGTTGGAGTGGGGGAGGGGTGTGACTCTGGGTTTTTCAAACCTACAGTAGAAACCATTCAGCTCATCTGCCAGTTGTTGAGTACCAGCAGTGTTGGGGGATGGTCTCTTGTAGTTTGTGAGTGTCCGCAGGCTTCTCCACACTGACGCAGGGTCGTTGCCTGCAAAGCTGTTATTTAGCTTTTCAGCATAGCGTCTCTTTGCAGATCTCTTTAGTCAGCGTGTTCCTGGCCTGGTTGTACAAGACTCTGTCCCCACTTCTGAAGGCTCTTTGGTCTGACGAAGCTGCCTGAGTTTCGCAGTGAACCAGGGTTTTTGGTTGTTGTATGTGTGGACGGTTTTAGTCTGCACAGACATGTCCTCACAAAAACTGATGTAAGATGTCACAGTGTCGGTTAGTTCGTCCAGGTCAGTGGCTGCAGCTTCAAAAACACTCTGGTCAGTACAGTCAAAGCCGGCCTGTAACTCCAGCTTTGATTCGTTGGTCCATCTTTTCACAGTCTTTACAACAGGTTTAGCAGATCTCAGTTTTTGCCTGTATGATGGAATAAGATGAACCAGACAGTGATCAGAGAGTCCTAAGGCTGCATGGGGAACAGAGCGATAGGCGTCCTTTAATGTGAGCTGCCGCTCCTCCAACTAATAACTGGGAAAGTTCCAGGGTCAATAATGAGCAGTGGAATAGTATGAGCAGTTGAAAGTCCAATGTTTATATATAATCTATTGTTTATATAGTGTATCAATATTGTGATGTACGGTGCTCAGTAAATAGTAGACATTGTGAAAAGTGTGACAACATATCCTGCTCTTACCTACCAGTTTAACTCACTTAAAAGCAGGCACGTGCAGAGGGGGGTGCAATGGGTGCTTGAGCACCTGCCCTTTTGCCCTTTGCTGCCCAAAGTGCCCTTTTTTCAAACACAAAATTTCCTTCATTTTATTTATTTTAAAAGTTGTAAAGGCCCTTTTGTGAAGGCCTGTCCGATCAAACTATTAGTAAAATAAATTAATAATAATTTCGCAGTAAATAAAATAACCCACATTATGACCTTTCACCTGATGACCTCATCCGTGACGAGCCCTCCTGTTCAGACACGTTAGTGATTCAGCAGCTCTGCCTACAGGACGCCTTCGATTCCGCCAGTAAGAGGGGTTTGCTGCAATGAGCTTGTTGTGGATTGTTGCAAAGAGAGCAGCACAGGTGTTGTGTAAATCGCTGTGTGTCGCCTGACACCGGCTAACACGCCGACACATCAACAGTTAACGTTACTTCTACACTATAAACTATAAACTAAGGTGCTCTGTTCACTTCGTTCTGTTTGGGGGAGAAAAGTTTTACGGGCGTCTGATCTTTTCTATGTAATTTGACTAAAATCTTTGCACTTGAACTAGGATTATTAAAGTAACTTAGTAAAAGCCTTGTGCCTTAAAATAAGCAATATTGGTAAAATTCTGAGCCTATTCCTCTGACTTAAAACCTTCAGTCTTTTTTAAAAAATTCATCATTAAATTCAGAACAGTATTGAATATATTTTCATTTGACAGCTCAACTACAATAAAAACTCACTAACTGGAAATACATATAAAAATGTCAGTACCAATAATATTCCTGACATCAAAGTAAAGAGTGAAGAAGAAATGGCCCTATAAGATTTCAGAAAAATGTATGAATCGTTAAAACAAACATAGGATATATGTTAGCTGATTTAACAATTATGTGACCATGAAAAGATGTAAAGATTGTTGAGTGTTTGGGACTGGCTCACTAAGCCAGCTGCACACTAAGAGCTGCAGGTGGAGGAAATCAGATACCAGATTCACAAACATTTCATACTTTCTTCTGAAATCTAACAGGGCCGTTTCTTCTTCAATCTTTACTTTGTCAGGAATATTATAAAAGATTAATGTTAGTTTATTTATTTAAATATATGATTAGACATATAGTCAATCCAAATATATCTCAGATTCACAATACAATATATAAAATCATTTCATCATCAACAGTTTTGCATCATGTGGACACACAGCAAGCAACACACACACACACACACCTCTGTCTGTAGATCTGTTTGTCTCACTCTCATCCTGCCATGGTCACCCTCATTCTTTCCCCATTAATGTTTCCTTCTCAGATTATTTCCCACACTTTTTTTAATCTGGTATCTTATTTCCTCCACCTGCAGCTCTTGGTGTGCAGCTCTGTGAGCGTCTCCCCAGTAGTCAGCCTGGTAATGGCTGCAGTATTACAGCAGCTCAGTCACTGTGAGCTGGTCCCAAACACTCAACAATCTTTTTATGGTCACTTAATTGTTTAATCAGCTAATATATATCCTATACTTGTTTTAATCTGTAGTCACAGATCACCTCCAGTAGTGCAGCAACAACACAACAACAGCAGCAGCATCCATAGCAACCCCTCAACAGCAACTGTTCCCTGTAAGTTATGTCAGCACAGTGTTTTAAAGCTAGAGTTGGGTTTCGCTGTTTCTTTTTGCATCACAGCATTTGCTGACGTATCAATACAGAAGCATCTGCATATGTGTTACGGTTCGTGGTTGTGTGGCAGGTTGGAGGACCCAAATGCAGGACTTGAGGCAGAGGTAGTTCAGTTCAAAATGAGGGTTTATTGTAGCAAAAGGCAAACAAAAAGCGAGCACACTTACAAGGAGTGGCTGAGTCCATAAAAAGTCCAAAGTGAAACGAAACCAAAATCCAACTCAGGTAATCAAAAACACAGAGAGCAGAAAACAGCCAGACGAGACGGGGAGACTGGAACCATGGGGGTAACATCAACAATGACCAGACAAGGACTGAACAAAAACACCAAACATTTATACACAGAGGTAACGAGCAGGGCGGGAGCAACACAGGTGAGAGACATGAGGCTAACGAGACCAGGCAGGGAGAGAGGGACAACAGGGGAGAGAAGCACGGCTGAGACACATCAGGTAATTAAGCGAAACTAGACAAGGACACCAGGTACAGGAAGTTAAACAAGACGACATACCAAGGCAGACTACTACAAACTAAAACAGGAAGTAAAACTAACTGAAACACACAAGGACAGATCTACCAAAGTAAAAACACAAAGACAGCAAAAACAGTACACTGACAGAGACGGGACCAAACAGGTGACAAGACTATACTAAACATGGAGACAAAAGACTAAGGACTAAGACAGACCATCAGAAGTACACAGAATAGGAAAACACAAAACATGAACTACAGTACAGGAACGAGAACTAAGAAGAGACAAAATAGTTACTAAGAAACTTAAAGTGAAAGAACCAAAATAATAAAGACACAAACTCCAAACCATGACAATATCCAATAAACACAGGAAAAAACCCCAAATCCTAACAGTACCCCCCTCTCAAAGAACGTCCCCAGACGTTCTTAAGCAAAAACCCACCCAAAACCAAAAGTCCAAAAAAAAAAAAAAAACCTTAGCCAGGGTGGGCGGAGGGAGGACAGGAGGAGGGCAAGTCGAGCCAGGGTGGGCGGAGGGAGGACAGGAGGAGGGCCAGAAAAACAAAAAAAACCCGTAGTTCAGAGAGCAGACAGGGAGAGGACCAGAGGTTGACTCGAGGGCAAAACAGAGGGGCCAGACAGAGTAACTTGGCTGGCCCGAGGGCAGAGCAGGAGGGCTACAGAGTTCGGGAGGTTGTCCTGGAGGACGACCCAAGGGGCAGAGTTTGCGGCCCGACGGGGAATCCTTAGGCGGGTGGCCAGAGGGCAGAGCAGGGGGGCAGCAGAGTTCGGGAGGACCGCCGGTGGTCCAGCCGAATCCTCGTGCTCCGTCGGTGACCCGACCGGCACCTTCTCCGCCGGTGGCCCAGCCGAATCCTCCTGATCCTAACAGGCCGGGCAGACCAGAGGGGTGAAACAGTTCAGGAGGTCGCCCTGGAGGACGACACATGAGGCAGAGTTCAGGGGATAAACAGAGTTCAGGAGGTTGCCTGGTAGGGCAACCCAACAGGCTGGGCAGACCAGAGGGGCAACAAAGTTCAGGGGGCTGTCCTGGAGAAGGAGCCTCAGGCGGGCGGCCTGAGAACGGGGCAGGACAGCCCGACAGGGAAACCTCAGGCGGGCGGCCTGAGAGTGGGGCAGGACCAGACAGTCCAGGGGAACGGCGGCAAGGGTGGAACCTTGCTGGAGGCCGGTGACGTGGGCAGAGCCTCTCCGGAGGTCGGGCAGGAGGCCGGCGGCGAGGGCGGAATCTCTCCGGAGGCCGAGCAGGACTCGGGGCCTCTGGAGGCGGATCTGGACTCGGGGCCTCTGGAGGCGGATCTGGACTCGGGGCCTCTGGAGGCGGATCTGGACTCGGGTCCATGGGCCAGACACGAGGAGCTGAAGTCTGTCTGATCACCAACTGGACCGCTGGGCAGACGTCCACGGACTCAGGTGCTGCTGGGCAGGCGTCCCCGGAGCAGAGCAGAGGTCCAGAGGCGGTGCTGCAGAGCAGAGGTCCAGAGGCGGTGCTGCGGGAACTGGTTGTGCCACCAACAGAGGTTCAGGATCGGAGGTTGGCTGGGCCACCGGCAGACCTGGTGCCGGTCGGACCACCAACGGAGCACGAGGATCAGGAGGATTCGGCTGGGCCACCGGCGGAGAAGGTGCCGGTCGGGTCACCGACAGAGCACGAGGAACAGGAGGAGTCGGCTGGACCACCGGCGGAGCTGGTGCCGGTCGGACCACCGACGGAGCACGAGGAGCTGGAGTCGGTCTGACCACCGACTGGACAGCTGGGCTGGGGACCATGGGCCTGGCACAAGGAGCTGGAGTCGGTCTGACCACCGACTGGACAGCTGGGCTGGGAACCATGGGCCTGGCACGAGGAGCTGGAGTCGGTCTGACCACCGACTCGACAGCTGGGCTGGGAACCATGGACCGCACACGAGGAGCTGGAGTCGGCTGGGCCACCGGCGGAGCTGGTGCCGGTCGGACCACCGACGAGGGACCAGGAGTCGATCGGACCACCGGCGGAGCTGGTGCCGGTCGGACCACCGACGGAGCACGGGGAGCAGGAATCGGGTGGGCCACCAACGGAGCTGGTGTTGGTCGGACCACCGACGGGGCACGAGGAACGGGAATCGGCTGGGCCACCAACGGAGCTGGTGTTGGTCGGACCACCGATGAGAGAACAGGAGTCGATCGGACCACCGGCGGAGCTGGTGCCGGTCGGACCACCGACGGAGGGCCACGGAGCTGGTCCTGACATCCAGAGCCATGGTGACCAGGTTTCCTCCGGTGACCACCACGACCTCCCGGGAAGATGGCGAGGCGACTTCCCACAAAAGAGGACTGGTCGTCAGGGATAGGAGTCAGCCAAGATGGACCAGCTGGGTTGTGAGTTGGTGTCTTAGCTCCTCGATGGCGGGATCCACGTCGCCCTCCAGCTGGCCTTACTGGTGGTGGATCAGACGTGGAACCAGGGGGAAAACTAGCCTCCAGGCTAGTAGGCCGCAGACTGGCTGCCCGTGCTTCTTCCGACTCCCTGGCCTTCATGGCAAAGAAGGCCAGGAGAGTCATAGTCCCACAGTCTTTGTCAGCCGGTTCAGGCAGGCAGACGGGCAGGCCAGGCGGGTGGCTAGCTGCAGGAGAGCTAGCAGGCCAGGACTCAGGCAGGGGACTAGCCGCTGGAGCGCTAGCAGGCCGGGAAACAGGCAGAGGGCTAGCCGCTGGAGCGCTAGCAGGCCAGAGATCTGGAGAACACACAGGAGCTGGTGTGAGCCTAACGCTTGACAGCCGAATGCTGCTGCCAAGCTGAGGAGCAGAGTTGCAGAGGAAGCGATGAGCCCACGGTGGTAATGAGTCCCTCAACCAAGGCTTGGCGGCAACTCTTCCATGAGCCATAGACCCAAAAACCTCCCGTTCCTGAAGATTAATGGCTTCCTTCCACAAAACTTTTAGCTCAATTAGATCACATACTAGCTCGCAAAGTTCATCTTTATAGTCCGCTGGGTCCATTTTTGGTCCGGTCATTCTGTTACGGTTCGTGGTTGTGTGGCAGGTTGGAGGACCCAAATGCAGGACTTGAGGCAGAGGTAGTTCAGTTCAAAATGAGGGTTTATTGTAGCAAAAGGCAAACAAAAAGCGAGCACACTTACAAGGAGTGGCTGAGTCCATAAAAAGTCCAAAGTGAAACGAAACCAAAATCCAACTCAGGTAATCAAAAACACAGAGAGCAGAAAACAGCCAGACGAGACGGGGAGACTGGAACCATGACTGACAGGGGTAACATCAACAATGACCGGACAAGGACTGAACAAAAACACCAAACATTTATACACAGAGGTAACGAGCAGGGCGGGAGCAACACAGGTGAGAGACATGAGGCTAACGAGACCAGGCAGGGAGAGAGGGACAACAGGGGAGAGAAGCACGGCTGAGACACATCAGGTAATTAAGCGAAACTAGACAAGGACACCAGGTACTAGGAAGTTAAACAAGACGACACACCCAGGCAGACTACTACAAACTAAAACAGGAAGTAAAACTAACTGAAACACACAAGGACAGATCTACCAAAGTAAAAACACAAAGACAGCAAAAACAGTACACTGACAGAGACGGGACCAAACAGGTGACAAGACTATACTAAACATGGAGACAAAAGACTAAGGACTAAGACAGACCATCAGAAGTACACAGAATAGGAAAACACAAAACATGAACAACAGTACAGGAACGAGAACTAAGAAGAGACAAAATAGTTACTAACAAACTTAAAGTGAAAGAACCAAAATAATAAAGACACAAACTCCAAACCATGACAATATCCAATAAACACAGGAAAAAACCCAAATCCTAACAATATGTGTGTCAACAAGGAATACATAACGATATATTTCTATGTCAATAGCATGAGAAGAATCCTATTTAAATCCTTCTTCCATGTGCCCTTTTTATACTTTGAGCACCTGCCCTTCCAAAGGTCTCTGCACGGCCCTGCGCTTAAGTATTCACTTTTTTTTTCTTTATCCACACAAAAAATATGAAATCTTTCACAAATGCGTTCATTTCGCTGATACGACCTATAGTTTAGGTTTGTTTATTTAGGTTAGGTTTATTTGACAGAACGTTTCAGAGGGATTGTCCTATCTGTCTCTATGGTAGAGCTCCTTACCTTGGTGATGTAAATTAGCTGATGAAAGATCAAAGGACTGGGTCCTCTGTTCTGATTGGTGGACTGAAGTTAAATTATTTTCTGAGTACCTGTCTGTGTCCTCTTCACTGAAGACATGCAGACAGACATTCACATTTTGACTACACACAATACACACACACACACACACACACACACACACACACACACACACACACACACACATTAACAGCCCTGAGCCAGACGTTATTGAGGCTGCAGGTAAATTCGCATATATGATAAACTGGCTCTGTATGACATCGTTAAGAGCCAATGGCAGAGTTTTGGCCACATTTAGCATGAACATCTGACATTGTAACATTATAGAAAAGACAAATTTAAGATGCTTAATAAGTCAGCTTAAAATAAGGGAGTTACGACACTCCCATTGACTTCTGTTGGAACAGTGGAATGCGGAAGCGACGCACCTCATGGGGCAGCCGATAGTTCCAAACACTGAATAGTTCCAGCGCTGAGCCCTGTTCATTTCAGTGTTTGTGAAGTACGCTGCCTGGTAAGTTGATGAAATTACTGCATTTGTTTACATTTTAACTCATTTGCTGTCCTCTTATAAATCTAGTCAATAGTGGTATTTTATGTAGCCAGCTTTAGTCAAGGTTTATCGGAAGATATTAAAGAGGTGGTAATATGCTTTTTGGCTTTTTTCCTCTCTTTTATTGAGTTATATATCTTTTTTGTGCATGTACTAGGTTTGCAAAGTGAAAAAGCCCAAAGTCCACCCCAAAGGGAGTTCCCATCTCCCACAGAAAACTCTGCTCTGAACTGCCTGAAAACAGCTCGTGTGTAGTCCAGCCTTTACTTCCCTTACTTGTGATGTCACAATGAAAATACGTGTCATAATGCTCACTGAGTGACTAGTCCGTTAGCCTTCAAAACACTGTGCTGCAGCACACACCTCTCCTCTCCCTTCCAAACACTTGCTACCATCCAAGGAGTCAATGGACATGAAGTTGTTACTGTGATGTAGAGACAGAGCTTGGTTAACACTTTATGGCATACCTGTATCCCGTTTTGGCCGGGAAATTCCCGTATTTTACCCTTCTTTCCCACCGTCCTCCCGTATTAGTATTTTCCCATAAATCTCCCGTATTTTAACCTGCGTTATAACGTTACCCCGGGCGGAGTAAAAAATAAGAAAACATTAGGTGCGTTTGACTTCATGCAGCGCTGCGCAGGGCAGACTTAAGGCGATGCATGTTGGACTTAACATAAGGTAGGCCTATGCTGGTTTAGAAATCGTGTCCGACTTTAGCCAGCGCTGCAAAACGTCACCGACATTAAAAACTCGCGGAGCAAGGCCACTGCAGGCGCCGAGTCCGGCGGCTGCATTTGCTTTTCTCAGGCTGCACAAAGTTGGAACCACACTTTTACTTAGTCTCGTGACATTATTCTTTGCAATTGCCACGAGATCAGTCATTGATCTCAGCTCACTGTAAGCTCACGCAGGTAGACTGTGTCCGACTTTACATCGCCGTTTTTATACCACGTTCCTGCAGTCACCTGCAGCTGATGTTAGATTATGAAGTCGGCGAAAGTCAGCCGCCGTCATCTCGAACGCACCTATACCCAATCTGAGCTCTGTCACTAGCCTCGTGATAACTGCCACCTGCAGGTAGACGTTAGACAACAGAACTGTTTGCACTCTACTCTCATGTAAAATTAAAGAATGCAAAGTCTGCAACAAATTTGTACAATAACTCACTAAAAGAGTAAAGAAAAGCTAGGTGAAATTAAAAGAAAAACTTTAAAAGAAAAGTATATGAAATGAAAAGAATGTGTGGATTGAAAATAAAATGTAAATGTAAAGACAAGCAATGTTAAATGAACAGAAAATATCAAAATAAGCTTTTAAATAAATGCTCTTCATATATACCCTTTTGTGTTTTCATTTAGGCTATAACACCTGTCTTAAAATGTAAGGGATACTGGAGCTTGGTTGGGGTGGTGGGACTGCTCGCGGTGGACGCCGGAAAATTTCCCTTATTTTCAAATCCAAAATTTGACAGGTATGCTTTATGGATGAAAGATACTTTTGTTACAGATTAATAAATCACCACTCTGAAACTCTTGATCCAGTCCAAATTGCCAACCTGGTCGGCAACATGTAGCTTACAGCTGAATAGAAGCAGTTTATCATCTTTTCGCTGACCCGCCTTTCTCTGCTTCTGATTGGCTAGTTTCCTTAACTAGGAACTGCGCATGTGCAGCTTCCAACAAAGATCATTTTGAGACAAGATGCATCACTCCATAGCTAAAGCAAAGCCTTCAAAACAGGGTGAAAAAAAGAGCTGCAGCAATGTGCAGTATGACAAAAACATATGGTGTTTTTTGAAATTGAAACCATATAAACCTGTTCTGGTTACCCCTAAATAGGATTCTGAACCTGAAAATGAGCAAAATACCACCTCTTTAACATTAACTGTTTTAAGTGCAGCTAGCTAACGTTAACGTGAGTAACCGTAACACTTAACCAGCTAATGTTACCATACCAAGATGTCAGTTTGCCGATATACCTCAAATGTAAAGTTATTAATTAGTTAGCATACATTGTTTATCTTTGGTTATTAGATTTATTGTAACTCAGTAACATTATAGCAGCACTATAGCAGTTAGTGCACGTGATTATGATGATCGGTTAGTTAGCTATCTCAGCTAGATAATGTGGCTAGCTTGTATCTAGTGAGGTTGTTCCTTGGTAAATTCAGTCATTACACACAATGTTTGTTAAACAGTGCATCAGTGACAGGTGACAACTTCAGTGGCATATGATGACTGAAGTCAAATTTTGGACATCTGTTAGATAGAATACAATAATTTGAGCTAGCTAGCTTGCTTAGCTAGGTAGCTCAAATTATTGTATTATCACAAAGTTATAAGCCCTGTTAAAATCACAGTTAACGTGAGTTACCTACGTTAACTGTGATTTTAACAGGGCTGATAACTTTGTCTAGAGAAACACAGTCTTAAAACAAAATGTACTCACCAGAGAAAGTGAACAGCCGACTCCTAATAAGCTTTTTCAACAGTGCTGGTTAAAATTACACAGCACCGAGGGTACGAGTCGGCTCTAGCCTGATTGACAGGTCCCCATGGTAACAACTTGTCAATCATAAATAACCCTGCCTTGAAACATGCTCTGCTTTGTGGTCTACTTTAAAATAAATAGGACCATAATTTACTAAATGAACATCATTTTGTATTGAAGAAGACTTGAAACTAGTGACTGAGACCATAAACTCAATAGGAAAGTGTTTACTGGGGGAATTGTTCAGCTGAGAAGTAGGGTCATTTTCCCATTATTTCTAATGGAACCGGACTTCTTTTTGCAACCAGAAGAGTAGCCCCCTGCTGGATTTGGATCTGATTCTGAACCAGATGTGGGACATCTGACATGAAATATAGCCTCATGTCTGGTCTTTCAGGGTGCGGGACAGATGTTAGATTGTGATCCACTCCAAAGGCCTTCCACATTGCCTGATTTAAATCCTTAAGAAAGCTGCCTTGTCAATAGTATTGTTTGCCCCATTAGTGGAGTTGCCACTGTAGTGGTAGGTCCCTGACAACTAAAAATACACGCATGTGTTGCTGTTCGTGTTTGGCCAAGTAATGTCATGTCTCCATAAAGCTTCCCTGTTCCTAGGTGCAGCTCCACACTTGCTGTGATTGCCATCTCAGAGTCAGCACACATTCCCTCTCCATCTCTGTCATGCCTTCTACCTTCAGCCTCAGCATGTCAAACACTTCCTCTAACACTCTTGCTTCTATCTTTCTATGCTGCAGTTTTCTTTGCAGGGTTCAAATGTCAGGGAGAGGAATCTTCATGTCTTGAAGCAGTCGGTAGCCCAGTGAGCCTGTGGTAAAATGCAGTTTTATGGCCTTTTTGACTGTGGTGTTTCCCCATGTCATATCCCTCTTACTCTTCATAAAAAAATACCTAATTCTTTTCCATGGCTACATTTTTCCGCCCTTAAGATAGCATTCATATTTTTTGTTGTTTTAGAGCTCCCTCTGCCCTCCCCGTCTGATTACTTTGTCTAACTCCTCCCTCAGGTCTTTCACACTGGTTCCTGGCTCATTAACTCCGGATATGTTCCTCTCAATTTCCTCACAATCTTCACCTTCCTTGTCCTTTCTTCCCTCACTTCCTCCCTCAGTGTCTGAAATGATGACGTGGCAGTGTTAATGTTACATGTTGAGTGTATAGGCTAGTCATCGAAATAAGAAATATTAATATTTTGACTTTACATTATTGATACAGAAGTTCATTTTAGGACAATATATGTTGTAATGTCTAGTGATGGTCAGTTTGCTTCTGCCGACTTTAATATTGTATGATGAAGCATTTGACTGATTCTTGATTCACAACCTCACGACCAGGTATCAAGATCATTCTACAACTGCACTGGAAGAATGTAATCACTATTATAACCACTATTATAACCACAAATTCCTTTTCTGAAGTCTTTCTTTCCCCTGTAGGAAGTCAAAGAGTTTCTTTGAAGACATCATATTCATGGAAAACTTACCTATCCTCCCTGGATATAAAATATAATAAAATGTATTGTTGAATGCAATTGGTTACCTTGTATATTTTACACTGTTTACCAAAACTTCTTTCTTGACTTAAACTAAACAGCTTCTGGCATTCATTCATATTTACTTGTTTTGCATGTGTATGTGAATGTGTCTTAACATATAATGAGAATGTCAGTAATTACAGTATGACAATAGAAGCATGAGAAAAAATATACTATATACCTTATCCATACTGTATTATACTATTTACGGGAGCAGCCCCCCCCCTTCCCTCCAATATTAAACAAAAACATGTAATTAAATTTAAAGGGCTTTATTGGCATGAAGGTTTCCAGAACAGTGTTTCCAAAGCATCAAAATACAATTTGTCAATACACAGTATACAGTAAGTTACAAATAGACATGTTATTAGTTATAAAACAAAATATAAAGTGAATGAACAGAAGAATCAAAGTTTAGTGGAACCCATGGATTTTGTTAGGCATATAATCAGGTGATTAAACAAACAAAACAGGTGCTAATGACCATAAATTCAATATGTAGGTGGAAACAGAAACAGAATGAGTGAAACAGCCTAACTCAGTTTACAAGATAAGAGAAGACAGTTTACTGTCAGAAACATACTGATACACCATGGCAAGAGAAAGCACAGCAGCCAGACACAAGGTAGAGCTACTGCATCAGCAAGGTCTCTTCCAGGCAGCAGGTGGTGTGGACTGATGAGTCTGTGTTGTGGTTAATAGTTTAGCCTATGTTTGGGGAAGAGTGAAAGGGTACATTAGTCATACTGAAATGAATCCCCAGTTTACAGATCGCATTTAGCCGTATCACACCTATCTCTCTAGTTCCATTCAACAGACCACACTGTTAATACTGTCTGTCCATCACTCCCAGGATAGAATGCACTAACTATAAGTGTAGTGAACATCGTAATCAATGCACATTATGCATTAATATTTATGAAAAATTGCTGCAAATAAAGTTGTTCCTGTAAATGTGCAATGTTACGTTATGGGAACTGCCCCTTTTCCTTCCAAGATTAAACACAAAAACTGATTAAATCTGTGTCTCCGCCACTCTCCAGAACAAATGTTATTATATGTATGTAACGTAAATGTCAACTCAGTAATCAGTGTCATATTTTATTAATATTTACCAACACTTGCTGTAAATATAGCTGCTGCTGGTGTCCATCCCGCCTAAACCCATTCAAACTGGTTGACAGCACTGAGTTGTTTGGAACTATGGAGAGCTACATGAACCACGTGACTGCGTAGCATGTCGTAACTCTTAACGGCCCTGGTCTGGCTGCGGACTGTAGTACAGCTCAAACCATGCCCCTCGCTCAGGCCACTCCCCCTGAGCTACAGTCCGCAGCCAGACACTATCAGTACCGCTCAGCAGCAGCAACATCATCCTGGTACACATGCTTCAGGACCTTGGCCAATCAGAACACAGTGGGCCTTGGAGTTGGGGGGGGGTTAGACTTAAAGCTTGCATGAAGGGCCTGTATAACATAGCATTCTGTTCTGACATGTTATTGAATTTTACAATAGAAATGTACAGTTTATAGAAAATTTGTATTGGACTGATCAAAAAATAATAACGTGACATAAAGTGTTGGGTCAACTTTGAGGGCCCCTGTGTAAAATTCCAAACTGAGACACATAAAAGGTGAATAACACTTGTTGTTTAGTCTATTAAGCTTTTAAGCAATGTTCAGACCTTTACTTACAGGCTATGTTTTAAAATGTGGACACTTTGTCATGTTTTTTTGTCAAAATTTTAAATCATTGATAGATTATATGCTTTCCAACCTGATTATTTAGTATTTTTGAATGATGCAATTCTAAGAGACAGTTTATTCCAACAGAAATATTAAACAAAAATCAAAAACCAGCCACACTGAAATGGCTTAATTTATTATGAACTTTAATTTTTTAAATTTATTATGCTTTTTCAGGTTCACACAGTGAAATCTGAAAAAGTTAATCTTTTAATCATGTCTTGTTGACTCTTCCTTCCTCTCCTACCCTGTTCCAGGCATTTGGCCAGGCCTACTCCACACAGCGTAAGGTGGCAGAAGATGGGGAGACCAATGAGGAGACACTGCTGCAGGAGTCTGCCACTAAGGAGGCCTACTACATGGGCCGCCTCCTGGAGCTTCAGTCGGAGCTGAAGCAGAGCCGGTCAACTGCCTCTAATGCTCAGGCTGACAATGAACACATGAGCACACTTCTGCAGGAGCTGAGGGAGGTACAGTACAGTGGATAGGGTTGGGAATAGTGCATCAAGTCATACAAGAGCCAGCTGGGTGCTCTTTTAAAGCACATTTCCTTTATGTACAATAGGTTTGACATTAACAATTTTAAGAGAACAAACATTTTGTGAAATATGGTTACTAACAAGAATATTTAACTTGCCATAGCCACTTAGAGCCTGTGGCTCAGGAGGTAGAGTGGGTTGGCCATTAGTCAGAAGGTTGGCAGTTCAATCCACAGCTCCTCTGGGCTCCATGTGTCCTTGGCAAGAAACTGAACCCCCCCTGGCAGCTGCCAGTGTATGAATGTTAGTTTCTGTTTGAGCACTTAGGCTCAGTGTGTGAATGGTGAATGCAGATGTAGTGTAAAAGTGCTTTGAGTAGTCAAAAGCCACTATACAAATATAGAGCATTTACATAACAAAAGGGTTTTCATGGAAAAAAGGAACTGGAAGTTTTCTTATGAGAGTGCATTGTATTTCCATCTTCACTCACTTTCAACAATTATGCTCTATAAAACACTTACTTTCATGAAGATTCCAGTCATTTTCTTGAGTTATCTGTGTCATAAACAGCATGTAACTCCAGCTCTGTTTCACAAAACTGTCTCAGCAGAGTAATGAGATGTTGGAGCTGCAGCGCAGCCGGATGCGAGAGGAGATCAGGGAGTACAAGTTTCGAGAGTCGCGGCTGCTCCAGGATTACACCGAGCTGGAGGAAGAAAACATCTCTCTGCAGAAACTGGTGTCAACACTCAAACAAAATCAGGTACAGATGATTCAATCAGGTACAGATGATTCAAATCCACACATGGATGTTTGGACCTGCAACAGAGAATTAATCAGAATTTTACATTGGTCCACTTTATTTGTTTTGTTCCCAAACACATTGTTCTACATATGATAGTTGACATATATATATATATATATACACACACACACAATATATATATATATATATACAATCACTTTTTTATTGCCTATTTGTGAATGGGTTGTAATCTCACAATGAACCACAGGCCTGCTTTTTTGGTTGCTTGGAATATTCAGATTTTTTTATAAGTATAAACCCCTTGAGATGCACCGTTCATTTATACTTAGGCTAAATGAAGCATCAGCTAAAGCAGCACAGCAGCATGAAACTCAGAAAGAAACTCCAATCGCTGCTGCCAGTGATGCTTGGACTCATTGGGAGAGAGAGTGGCGTTATATCACCCAGTAATAAGTAGAGTAGCTAACTGTTGTTGTGATTTGGTGCTATATAAATAAAACTGAATTGAACAATACACTTGTAAATATTATTATCATATGTAGCCATTTTGCTACGATTACACTTCACACAACAGCTGTTTGCAACCTTTGTTTTGTCTGTAAGAGGAAAAAAACCTAAAACCTCATAAAAATTAAAACCACAAGAGTAATAGTGCAAACGAATTCCTCGAAGCACAGGCCGAGGAGGTGGAGTTGCAGCTATCTTTGACTCTAGCCTAGTCATCAGCTCTAAACCTAAACTAAATTATAACTCATTTGAAAGCCTTGTTCTGAGTCTTTCACACCCAAGCTGGAAATCACTGCAACCAATTCTATTTGTTATAGTGTACAGAGCACCTGGTCCGTACTCTGAATTCTTATCTGAATTTGCAGAGTTTTTGTCAACTTTAGTCCTTAAAACGGGTAAAGTTATTATTGTAGGGGATTTTAATATTCATGTGGATATTGAAAATGACAGCTTTAGTACTGCGTTTATCTCTCTATTAGATTCAATTGGCTTCTCTCAGAGTGTTCATGAACCGACTCACTGTTTTAATCACACCCTCGACCTTGTTCTGGTATATGGTATTGAAATTGAACATTTAATAGTGTTCCCACAGAATCCCTCTTTATCTGATCATTCTTTGATAACTTTTGAGCTTGTATTGCTGAACTACCCTCCATTGGGCAAAAATTTCTATACAAGATGTCTGTCTGATAGTGCTATAGCTAAATTTATAGCTAAATAACAAGGGTGGCTGTGGCTCAGGAGGTAGAGCGGGTTGGCCGTTCATCGGAAGGTCGGCAGCTCCCCCCAGGCTGCATGTCGAAGTGTCCTTGGGCAAGACACTGAACCACGAATTGCCCCTGGCGGCTGTTCCGCCAGTGTATGAATGTGTGTGAATGTTAGTTTCTGGCTCAGTGTATGAATGTGGGTGAAAGGTGAATGCAGAAGTAGTGTAAAAGTCCTTTGAGTGGTCGAAAAGACTAGAAAGGCGCTATACAAATACGGAGCATTTACATTTACAAATTTAAGGATGTGATTCCATCAGCCCTAAATTCATTATCAAGTGACAAAGTAACAGAGGAATCTTATGCTAATTTCAGTCCCTCCCAAGTCGATCATCTTGTTGATAGTGCTGCAGGGTCACTGCGAATGACACTCGACTCTGTAGCCCCTCTAAAAAAGAAAATAATAAAACAAAGATGGTTAGCTCCATGGCAAATTGAAGCAAATATCGCAGAAACTCGAGACGAATTGGCGTTCCATCAAACTGGAAAATTCTAGTTTAATTTGGCAAGATAGTCGTAAAACTTATAGTAAGGCCCTCTGTAATGCCAAAGCAGCATACTACTCGTCATTAATAGAGGAAAATAGGAACAACCCCAGGTTTCTTTTCAGCACTGTAGCCAGGCTGACAGAGAGTCACAGCTCTATTGAGCAAAGTATTCCCAAAGCTCTCAGTAGTTACGACTTCATGAGCTTCTTTAATGATAAAATTCTAACTCTTCTAAATTCACCAAGACCTGCTCTCAGCTGGCACCGACTTATCTCCAAACTCAGGAACCTTAGAAACAGCTGTAAAACCAGATATATGTTTAGACTGCTTTGCTTCCCTCAATTTTACCAACTAACTTAAATAATTTTGAAGTTTTACCCTTAGTCAGCACTTCTCTACTAGATATAATCTATCTTAATCAACAGGCTATGTACCACAGTACTTTAAAGAAGCTGTAATTAAACCTCTTCTGAAAAAGCCCAACCTGGATCCAGATGTTTTAGCCAACTATAGACCTATATCTAACCTTCCATTTCTCTCTAAGGTCCTGGAGAAAGCAGTCGCCAAACAGCTGTGTGACTTTCTACATAGCAATAGTTTATTTGAGGATTTTCAGTCAGGATTTCGAGCTCACCATAGCACAGAGACAGCACTGGTGAAAATTACTAATGACCTCCTAACTGCGTCAGACAAAGGACTTGTATCTAAGTGTCTCATCACACCCCTGTCCTCACAACACAAAGTGTCACCCTTGATGGAAAGTATGCACAGTTTAAAATGTAAATAAACACACCACAAACTTAGTTTGCTAAGAAGAAAGCTTTACAGGGAGCCTTTGATACTAACCACATAGTAATTTTATATATGGAGCTGGAACTTCTATTACATCAGTGATACAGTACATTGGCTAGCTAATCTCTTGATTTCAATCTATTTGTTGTCCCACTCCTAATTTAGGTGGAATATGAAGGCCTGAAGCATGAGATCAAGGTTCTTGAGGAGGAGTCAGAGCTCCTCAACAGCCAGTTACAGGATGCACTGCGTTTGAAGGACATCTCAGACACCCAGCTGGAGGAGGCACTGGAGTCTCTGAAGAGTGAGCGTGAGCAGAAGAACCACCTACGCAGGGAGCTGGTCCACCACCTCAGCATGTGTGATGTCGCCTACACTGGTAGTGCCCACCTGACATTCAGCTCAGCCCCACCCAGTGGAAACGCCACCCCAACCACTCTGCTTTCCCCAAACGTAGAAGAATCATCAAGGTGGATATTGCACCCATGAAACCAATATGGAAAGAAAATATCTTTGATAATGGTCTAATTTTATTTAGTGTTGGCCTTCTACTTGTTTTTTATTGTTCTCGTTATAAATGTTTTTCTAATTTTCTATACTTGCCATGTGGGAAACAAAGTGGATCTCCTGGATTTTAAAGATGTTGTACTCTATTCTGGTCTGTCAGGTGTAACGGCCACCTCCAGGGGGGGATTGGAGCAGGGACAGCTGCAGGGTCAGTACTCAGGGCTAATGGAGAGTGCAGAGGGCCAGGTCGGAAAGCTGAGGGACAGATGACATCAGACCTCTTCAGTGAGCTGAATCTGACAGAGATTAAGAAGCTCAAGCAGCAGCTGTTAACGGTGAGTCTGCTCTCTGATCAACCATGTACACATTATTTACTTGAAGAAAACCAGCATTAGGGACTTAGTTCAAAATGGGAGCATGAACATGGTATGAAATGGAATAAATAACATAGTGATGATGTACTGATTGCTGATTTGCTTTACTTAGAACCTGAAGAGCTTGGGCTGGATTGTGACTTTTTTTGTCAAATGAGAGGTCACTGTTCTGGGACACTTACTAACACCTATAAAGTTTGATTTGTAATGTACATGTGATTGATATTGATTGTCTCAAGTTGATCTCAAGGTAAATAAGCATATTTCCTAAATGACTGCAATTTCGTCTGTTGAGGGACAAAAGTCTAGACTTAGGCTAGCTTAAAGCCTAAACCTGTCCTCAGGATTAACAAGTATTGGTGGAAGACAGCACTTGGAGTCCAGAAGGAGTCACTGGAGTCAGTCAGAGATCGATGCAATAGAGTTTATTGTCAAAACAAGACAACTTGAGTAAGTCTTAGCAGGCTTCTCTGGGTACGATGAATTAAAAAGTACAGTGATGCTCAGAAGTCTTTGAGCTAGAGTCCAAGTCAAGTCTTGAGTCTCTGAGCTGGAGTCCAAGTCAAGTCTCAAGTCTCTAAGCAAGAGTCCAAGTCAAGTCTCAAGTCACTCACGGTTATAATCAGTGTTGTATCAACTGCTACGTTTAATCCAGGCAGCTTAGAACACTGCATAGCTATAAGGTATTCTGTAACTGTAACCTGTTTTGCACCTTGAGTCTGAGTCAAGTCTGAAGTCTTTTGAGGACGAGTGCCACTTAAGTTTGACTTGAGTCCAAGTCTCAAATTTGAGTCCCCATCTCTGATCGTAGCCTTCTGATGGTTCTACTTGTGTAATTTATTCCTTTTAGTTCTCTCAGTCACCACCCAATGGAAAATTTGAGCATCGTTCTTTTAATATTTTACTCCCTTATTTTCTGGTTTCCATGGTTCCTATGTTTTCCTTAAAAACATTATGTTATCTTTATTGTTACCTGCACTTCACATCACAGGATTTCATTCCGGGGACCGATATTTTTAGACATTGTAGGCAGACATCAGCAGAATACTACAGGCTACAGACATCATCCTCCGTCGGATCGGTCAGGTGTTCTCCCTCTATTGCTAATAGAGTGCCACTAATAATGACCCGACCCCACTGTGACACAAGAATATTAGTTCCGCTATAATATACGTTACATATTATATGTTTCTTTAGACATACTTTGTTGTTATGTGCATATTCTTAATTATATTCAACTTAACCAAATAAAAATGTGGTTGTTAAACAAAAATTATTCTTACATTAAATTGACATAATGAACTGAACTTAAACTATATAACAAGCTCATGACAGCTACACTCCCACCAAATCACTGGTGATTTCTCTAATTAACTTAATGGTAGGATTTAATTAAAAATATTTACAAGACCCAGTGGAAGGAGAGGTAAAGAAAGTGAAGCTGCATTACTCAGCCTCAAGCAGGGTGACAGTCTTGTGGATAGGTCTATTCAAGTACACCTGCATGGTGAATCGCTCTCCTTGGTTATCTAGTGCTGAGTCACTGATCAGCAATTGCAGTTTCCTCAGACATCCATCTTCACCAGGGTACAACTCCGTAAACTTGGCAAGCTTCCATTTACTGTATTTCTTGGCACAGTGTCATCTTACATGATCACCATATCATTGATCCTTGCATTTCTACGTGTCTTGTGACATTTTTGTCTCTGTTGCAAGTTCAACAGGTACTCCTTCTTCCACCTAGACCAGAACTCGTTGGCTAAATATTGCGCAAGACGCCATCTTTTACGAAGATACAGGTCTTCCTTCACAAACCACAAAGGTGGTGGCAAGACTTCATTGTCAAGATGTGATGAGGTGTAAGGCTGTGGCCCAGCTGGATCATTGAGTAAGTGTGCTGTTAAAGGTCTGCTGTTTATGATTGCCATGACTTCATAAAGGTAAGTTCGCAAGGATGAACAAGCAAGTCTTTGGGATGACTTATCCAGAATGGCTGTCAGCATTCTTCTGATCGTCCTGATTTGCCTTTCCCAGGCTCCAACCATATGGCTTGCTGATGGAGTGTTCAAGACTCCCTGCCCAGTTTCTTTAGACCTTCTTGATCCATCTCCTTTACAGTTTCTAGTAACTCACGTTTTGTAACAGCAAATTTAGTGTCCTGGCCAGATCGATGTTGTCGAACATTTCTACAAAGATCAATGAAAGCACGAAGAGCACTGAGAAAGGCATCAGTGGTCATATCATCAAGCAGTTCTATGTCACAGCCCGAGAACACAGACAGGTAAATAACAGACCATAGCGCTTTATCTCCCGTCTTCCCTCTTTGACATAAAATGGGCCAAAACAATCCATACCACAATAAGAAAAGGGGGAGTTGTCTCCATGTGTTCACGTGGTAAGTCGTGCCATTTTTTGTTCTTCAGTGCACCTTCTGAACTTTCTGCACTTGACACACTTGTGGATGTAGGACAACACAGCATGACTACAGCCAACTATCTAAATGCTGTTTGATCACAGCTCATTCATTCGTTATGCCACGCCCTTGGTGTCGCACTTTTTGATGATAGTGGTTGATAAGTCACCTTGATATTTGGCTGCTGATATAAGACTGCTGGATGCTTGATGTGTGCAAAGCAGCATGCTCCAATCAACCTCCCACCCTGAGGATGCCTTGCCCATCCGCAAAAGGATTCAGAGAAGCTCGTCCTTTGTACAGAGTCCTTGACTGTAAGTTCTGCATCTTTTTCTCTTCGAGACTCGTGGCTACATTGGTTCTTGATACCAAAACTTTCAGCTCTTTTACACGTCGCATGGCTATGGCTGGGCGGCACGGTGGTGCAGTGGTTAGCACTGTTGCCTCACAGCAAGAAGGTTGTGGGTTCAAACCACGGTTGCCCCGGCCTTTCTGTGTGGAGTTTGCATGTTCTCCACGTGTCCGCGTGGGTTCTCTCCGGGTTCTCCGGCTTCCTCCCACCATCCAAAGACATGCTAGGTTAATTGGTGTTTCCCAAAATTGTCCTTAGGTGTGAATGTGAGTGGTTGTCTGTCTCTGTGTGGCCCTGCGATCGACTGGCGACCTGTCCAGGGTGTACCCCGCCTTTCGCCCAATGTCAGCTGGGATAGGCTCCAGCCCCCCCGCGACCTTGTACGCAGGATAAGCGGTTGACGATGGATGGATGGATGGCTATGGCTTTGACTAACCTCATCCAGCTGGAGAACTTTTGGAAGCGATCATGCAGTGAATCTTCATTTGTCAAGGTCTTGTAGACAAAAACTTCTGACTCTTCAACTGCAATGTCTCCCACCGTAATATTGCCATTTTTGGGAAGCTTGTTACACCAAAAGACAGTCTGGACCAGCCAGTAAACCAATTGAAAGCAGTGAGTTTTTTTGCTTTGAGGTCTCTTGAAGCATGGTCTGCGGAATTTTCTTCAGAAGTCCCGTATCTCCACTGACTTGGACTGGTACTTTCTTTGATGCGCTGAATGTGGTTTGCCACAAATACATGAAATCATCTAGCGTCGTTGTTGACATATCCAAGGACGACCCTTGAGTCCATCCAAAAGTATTCCTGGATACTTTCTATTTCCAACTCCTTTCTGAGTAGGTCACTTGTACGTACAGCAACAACAGCTGCTGACAGCTCAAGTCTTGGCACTGTAGTTACCTTTGTTGGAGCCACTCTTGCCTTGCCCATGACTAAAGAACAGTGGATTTGTCTTGATGCACTGATCACTCTCCATACCCTGTGACACTTGCATCTGAGAAGTGATGGAGTTCGTATCCTTGGACTTCTTTGAAACCTTCTGGTAGGTAGCATCACTGAATCTTGACATCAGCAAGGTTCTGTAGGTCCAAGAGCCAAGATTCCCATCATGCTTGAAGATCTTCCGATAGTGGTTCATCCCATCCTCTCTTGTATCGGCACATTTGCTGCAGAATTTGCTTCCCGACAAAAATGAAAGGTGCAACAGAGCAAAGTGGGTCGTAGATGGAGGCTACTGTCAATAGACTCCTCTTCTAGAGAGTGGCCGTTCATTTACAATCACTTTAAATTATCTGAAGTGACACCACTTAACACCCAGCGCTCTCTCAATCTGTGGCACACCCAAGGCTAAGTCTTGGTTTCTTACACGTTCTTACTCTCTTACCCAACTGATGGCTGGGATTGAAGGTCTCCATGGTCCCACCAGAGAAATCTCAAATAGTCCTGGTCTTCTGCTCTCACGTGAAATTGATGGAACATGAGTTCAATATCGCACATTATCGCTACAGGACCTTTGCAAAACCGACAGAGAACACCTATCAAAGTATTTGTCAATTCTGGCCTGGTAAGCAGATGGTCATTCAATGACATGCCTTGGAACTTCGCAGAACAGTCAAACACGACTTGTATCTTTACTGTTTTCTGGGCATGATACACCCCGGGGTGAGGGATGTACCATGCAAGGCTCTTGTCAACTTGGTCCTTTGGAACCTTCTCGGCATCTCCACGAATTATTGTTTCACCCATGCAGGCTATGTAATCCTTACAGTATTGATTGTCTTCTCAAATCTCTTCCTCAGACACTGGAGATGGTGGTTCACACATTTTCTATTGTCTGGCAGATTTGGCCTGTCTTCCTTAAATGGCAAAGGCATTTCACTGTGACTGTCTGCCTTTATTTTGATTCCTTCGTCCATTATTGATATGAAGCGCAGATCCTCTTGAGAGAAGTGAGCATCCTCTACAGTTCTTTCGTTAAAGTCTGATTCAATTTCAATTCAATTCAATTTTATTTATATAGCGCCAAATCACAGCAACAGTTATCTCACAGCGCTTTTCATAAAGAGCAGGTCTAGACCATATTCTGAAGTTATTTACAGAAGCCCAACAATTCCCACCAAGAGCAAGCAATAGGCGACACAGGCAAGGAAAAACTTCCTTTTAAGAGGCAGAAACCTCGAGCAGAACCATGGCTCAGGGTGGTCGGCCATCTGCCTCGACCGGTTGGGGGTGATTCGAGCACCCTTATGACATCTGGTGGAGTGACTAACTATTTAACTTGTGTTCGGCATATGTATCGAACTTCATTGGTTAAGTTATCAGGTGACTGAAGATAAGGTGTCACTTGTCTCACAATAATCCTGTGGCTGCTTCCAATTGCATCTCCATAGTCAACACAGGGATTGACACAGCCGACTATGCACCAGCCAAGGTCTGTTCTTTGAGCAAATGGCTCATTGTCTTTGCCTGACACCACTTCTCTAGGCAACAGGGCTTGAGAACAATTGTAATATTAGCAGACCAATGTCATATTCGATTAAAGGAGCGATCTCTTCTTCAAGGTGCTCTAGGTGAGGCCATGCTCTTGCTGTTTTGGGAGTAGGAATATGCTGGGGCGGTTTTAGGAGGGGGCCAGCAGGGGCCAGTGCCCCTGTAACACAGCCCTCGGACCCCCCTATGGCCCCCCCTCTAAACGAAAAGTCTACGGCAGTCCTAAAGAATTAGCGGCCGCGGCCCCGAAGCCCGATGCAACCTCCATGTGGCCCAGCATATGATCTAACATATGACAACAAAAGTAGCCTACACTACATGCATAGTGTATATACTGCTGTAGGCTGAACCATTCCTTCTCATCTCTGTTGAGTTTCACATGCGCTGTACCGATCACCGCCAATCAAGGCTCAACACTTACTACTGTTGGACCTGCAGCCTCTCCGCTCCTCTGTGTGTCTGCAGAGCGCCTCCGCTCAACACACACACGCGCGCACATGGAAAGAAGTCAGCCAGCTGATCAGTGGTAATCAGCTGATTACCGACATTGATGACTACTCCTCTTGTTAGTGTACGTATGTGGTTCAATAAAACCTTTGCCAGTAAAAAGCCACTATTTTACCGCTGCAGCTGTCTTTAGGTTTTACACAAGCACATCGCTGGTTCAGCTAATAGCTTATTGTTAAAAACAAGCTGAAGCGAATGCCTACCTGTCAAGTTTTGGATTTGAAAATAAGGGAAATTTTCCGGTGCCCACCGGATCAGTCCCACCACCCCATCCAATCAGTAGGCTATCCCTTACATTTTAAGACATGGTGTTATAGCCTAAATGAACACAAAAGGGTTTATATGAAGAACATTTATTTAAATGCTTATTTGCGTATTTTCTGTTCATTTATCATTATTTGTCTTTACATTTAGCCAACATTTTATTTTCATTCCACACATTCTTTTCATTTCTTATTGCTTTTCTTTTAAAGTTTTTTTTTAATTTCACATAACTTTTTTTTACTCTTTTAGTGAGTTATTGTACAAATTTGTTGCAGAGATTGCTTCTTTAAGACTGTTTTGGAAGGAGTGTATTTGTGGGCCAGAGTGGTTAATTTTACTGGAGAGAGCGCAAACAGTTCTGTTAGGTGCGTTCGAGATGACGGCGGCTGACTTTCGCCGACTTGATAGTCGGACACATTCTACCTGCAGCAGCTTACTGTGAGCAGACATGAATGACTGATCTCGCGACATTTGCAAAGAATAATGCCGCGAGACCGGGCAATAGTGTGGTTCCAACTTTGTGCAGTCGGGGAAAAGCAACTGCGGCCGTCGGACTTGGCGCCTGCAGCCGCCTTGCGGTTTGCAGCGCCGGCGAATTTTGGACACAATTTTAAACCAGCATGCCTTATGTTAAGTCAGCGCTGCGCAACGCCGCAAAGTCAAACGCTCCTATTATTTTTTAATAAGGCAGGTTAAAATACGGGAGATTTACTAAAATACTAATACGGGAGGACGGCGGGAAAGAAGGGTGAAATAAGGGACTTATTTATCCCGTATCCCAAAACGGGATACTTGACAGGTAGCCTATGAGTGAAAGCTCTCTGTCTTTAACTGTTCAGCTTAATTTGCCTGTACATTAAAATATGGCACATTATAAACTCAGCTGGTGGCTGAGACAAACCAGCAGCAGCAGCGGGAGGAGGAGGACAGGAGGGACTAAGCTGTTCATAATTTTAAACTTCACACAGTATGTTGATGTCAGGAATATGTAATATTTATTTTACTGACATGTTAAATTTGTTTGTTGTTTGTTGCTGTAGCCTAAATCCTGTTGTTGCTCTAGAAAAAACAAAAAATTTAAATAATATATTTAATTATTTAGTAATAAATAGGACTGATAAGAGCATCAATAAAGAACTGAACCAATAAGGATTACCAATACAAGTGTGTCAATAAAATCTTAATGATCCCAACTCCTGAGAAAATGTCCGGCCCATCTCTGTGTCCTGGTTTAAAATCGGTCACAATTAAATTTATAATTGAACAGCCCTGGTCTACAGTAAACATAGTAATGTATCTTCTTGCGACAAAGTTAAACTGAATGCAGCATTGTAGACAATATTTTGTCCTTGTAATCCATGTTTCCATTGCATGGACAGCCTTTGGATATTGCTGGAAATTTTAATTATTATCACAGCACTTTTCATACACAAAATGCGATTGGTCTGACAGGAATGTTTTGTTTTGTGTAATGTAATTTAATAAATATATAACTAAGTTACTGAAAAGATCCTGTTACTGAAACAAATAACTGTAAATTACTGAAACATACTAAAACATTACATTATATACTAAGCGGGACATTTTGAAAGCTTGAACTTTTCCTTTGTCTCATTTGTCTCCGATTGAATGTGCCCCTCTGGCAAAACAACTGGCCCCAGTCCGGCCCCCTCAATAAAATTGGTCTAGAACCGCCACTGGGAATATGACTTAGGTTGGCAGGAATAAACTCCCTGGAGTGGGTCACTGGGAGAGAGATTTTCTTTAATGAGTAAAAACCCTTGACCTGCAGCCCAGTTAACTTCTGACTTGGAATAGCCTGTGGATGACAACGTAGACAGCTTTAATTGCACAGGCTCCTTCTGTGTGTTCACAGTTTCTGCCTTCTCCTGCAAGACAAAGGTGGTGTCGCTTTGACTGTCCAAAAGTGCATGAAAGAGAATCTCATTCTCTTGGTTACTTGTTGTGGACAGCCACACTGGAATAAGTGTAGATGTATAGTTGGTGTTCCTGTCTTGTCCCACTTTGTCAGATGTTGCTTCCTTGGATATTTCATTGGTTTGTTTAGACTCTGTCCTCTCTTTCTTTTGAGTTGTTCCCACTCTCCTTTCGCTCGTCATCTCGTTGCTCTTTCCTTTTGTCCTCTTTGACACAGTCTTCATGTAAACAGGTTGGGTGCTTCCTTTTACATGCATCGCAAACACTTTTCCTTTCACAATTTTTGGAATAGTGTTCGGGTTTCAAACAGCCAAAACACAATCTTTTCATTTGCACAAACTTAACTCGTTAAGCGACTGACTTGCCCATGAACTTTCGACATGTGTGAATGCCGTGGTTCTACTTCTGGCTGTTAACCAATCAGGTAGCTTGATGAGCAGTATCTAGTTTTCACCACAGTCATTTAGGACGTCAAGACTCTTAATGTGAGACATTGCTGCTTGACGGCCTCGAAGGAAGTCTGAGGATGTTCATTGCGGTCCTTAGGTCCTATCTTTGGCCATGAGGTTAGCTTGTCCCTGAAGGCTTTAGCACACACAAAGGAACTTTCATACCTTTCTTCCAGGATGTCCCATGCTGCGTGGTAAGCTGTATCTGTACCCAACAAAGTAACTCTCAATGGCTTTCTTTGCAGGACCACCGATGTATTTGCAGAAGTAATATACTTTCTCATTTGCTGGAATGTTCTTCCTGTCTATTAATGTCTGAAAGGACATTTTCCAGTCCTTGTACTTTAATGGGTCCCCAATGAAAACAGAAGGCTCCAGTACAGGTAGATGGCTTGCACTATTAGAATCTGCTATTGCCTTGGCAAGAGCTGTAGTAATATCCTCTTGATGTGTATTAGTAGCAGGTTGCCCTCTTGTGGCAGGTTGTGATGATGCCTCATGATACACGGGAAGATGTCTTGGATTAGGCGCAGATTTCTCCTGCATAGACTTGCATCCATGAAGTAAATAAGCGATAAATCACCTTGATATATCTTTGTCTGAGCTCAATTCTTGTTCATAGACTTGCAGTCGTGCTTTTGCTGCATTCATCTTCTTAACCGTCTCTAAACAGCTTTTGTGGATCAACATTTTTTATATATTTATATATATTTTTTACAGACAGCATTTCAGAAGAGTTTCAGCAACGGAGCGTTCACGCTGCCTAACGTTATTGACTTGTTGTTTAATTTTCATTTTGTGTCTCTGTGAACCCGTTTCCCTCTGTTCCCTGCAGGGCTGAATTTCCCATGGAACATTTCAGAATAACGCCTGCCTGATTTTGCTGAGTTGTTTAGATTTTGATTTTTGTGCTTCTACCATGGTTAAGAAGGCAACATAGTTAAATTTTTTCTTTTTTGTCTGTTTTAACTGTCTTTCTTGTTGATATACAATCAGGAGTCTGCGTTAGGTATTTTAGTTTGGATATCAACCAAATTCTCTTTGCCATATCTGTGTCAGCCATTACGCGGTGCACACGGTGCCTGAGTGAGTCCGGCGTAAGAAGATCGGACAGTATATCAGACACTAGACTGGACTGCAAACAATAATGTTATGTTCTGCGGCACTGGTTCTGGTAAATCTGGATTGCTATGTGAAAGCACACAGTGTTACAGGATTATGCACCAAATGTTTATTCAACACGAATGAGCGAATGCGGATATTCTTTCTGCGTTTATTGTGGAACCTCTGCGGCTGTTAGTTACCGTCAAATAGATATTATATGGCGATATCATGCCAAATACATTTACCTGCCAATTTGGCAGCCTTTGCAGTTGGGTAGGCTTCCAACCGTTAGCTCCTAAAAAATGTACCTGCATTTGGCGCTTGTCAGGTGTTAATTTCCACCCCTGCTTGTGAATATCTTTCGCTGAGGGAAGACAAGGGGCTATATTTAGTTTTTTTTTAAAATCACTTAAAATCACAAATATTTACTTCCTTTTTGTCCATGGGCTGTAACCTCACTTAGAAATGAAGCACATGCCTGTTTTGTCTGTGTCCTCACATTGCATCAGCCATTATTCAGCTAATAATGTGAGGACACTGGGTGAGGATGCAGCCCTGTGTGCGCTCCTGAGCCTCTCTCCAACCACAGCGCCAACCCCGCAGCTAACAACATGCAGTCCACTCATACCACAAAACAACCAGCCCCCAGCACAACACAGACTGCCAACATAAACTCCATGTAACCATACAAAACAACAATAAAGTTTTATGTGCTGAAGCCCATTAGACTAAACCAGATTCGTATAATATCAAGTGAAAACACAGTGAACATCAGAAAGGCTGGAGTCATGGAGAGAATAAAGTTAGCTTGCTGGGTAATGCAGAGCGGTTGCTAACGTTATCCGGTGCAAAGTTGCTTTCCACTTTACTTCAACAGCTAATGTGACCCATATTATTATCCTGTGTACCACCGGTAAGGGTTTATTTAGTCTGCAAGAAAGGATGTAACGGTACAAAGTGAATGTGGAGTGATTTGCTTACTAGCCTATAGTGATGCAGGCAGGGCAGTCAGCTAACGCTACATTAGCTTGAACCTGCTGCTGCTACTTAGAGGCGTACTCACTTTTGTTTTGTTGCCAGCGGTTTAGCATTAATGGCTGCATGATGTGTTTTTTGAGGGGACAGCATATTTACACTGTTATACAAGCTGCACACTCACTACTTTACATTGTGTCATTTCTTCAATGTTGTCACATGAAAAGATATAATCAGATATTTACAAAAATGTGACGGGTGGACTCACTTTTGTGAGATACTGTCTGCTGTCTTTCTACCTAATTTTGCTGCTGCCCCCTGCAGGTTGAACGTGAGAAAGGAGCACTGATGACCAGCTTGCAGGAGTCCCAGACTCAGCTCCAACACACCCAGGGGGCACTGACCAAGCAGCATGAGAAGGTCCTCCGCCTTAGCCAGAAAGTCATTGCCCTCCGCCGCCTGTATCCACAGGCCACTGGCATGGTCCACCTAAACCAGGAAGCCCATGCCAGTGCCACCTCTCATCTTAATCCTGAAGCCCTGATGGAGCTGGACAAGGATGAAGAGGAGATTGAAGAGGATGGAAGAACTGTGGAAGACAAGAGTGAGACACTAAACAAAGGACATTTATTTTCACACCAGACACCTGGTCTGGAGATCCTGCAGTGCAAGTACCGTGTGGCTGTAACAGAGGTGGTGGAGCTTAAGGCAGAGGTGAAAGCCCTCCATGACAGACTGGCTCAGTGTGTAGACGGAGCAACGGAGGAAAAGTCAAGGCGAAACGGTCAGTTCCAGAAGCTGGAGAGGCAGGTCGCTTCATTGGAGAAGAGCTGCCAAGAGGGACAGGATAAGGTAACCATGTCATATTGACTGTCTGTTAGAATAGAATGAGATATAGTTACGTGGATAAAATATTCTCTCTCCTCTCAGATTTCTAGCCTGGAGCTGGAGTTGCAGGCAGCTCTATCATCAGCCAATGAGAGCCAGGGGGCACTGAATGCAGCTCAAGAAGAGTTGGTGATGCTGAGCGAGGAGCTTGCCCATCTGTACCACCATGTCTGTCTATGCAACAATGAGTCCCCCAACCGTGTCATGCTGGACTACTACAGGTCTGACTGTTGTTTTATTAGTAGGACACATGCAGCATTAAAAGATGGAGCACGATTTCTCAAGTTACAGTGATTGAGGCCCAATTTGTGTACTAGATTCAACCCAAATCATACAGTTATTACATATATTTATACTTTTCAATCTTTTAAAGAGAGATGGAAAAAACATAAATGGCAAAAGAAAAAGTTAAAAGTTAAAGAAATAAAAATAGACAAAATAGGTTTTAAAAAGTACATATTCAGGTGTACAAATGGAGATCACTGTGTAACATTAATTCTGGCTGGCTACTTCATAGCTGTACATTTAAACTGTATATTCAGTACAGTATAGTGCTATTAGATAGAGGATAATCTATTGATAAACTCTACGAAAAGTGAAAAAGTCCTAACAAATTTCTCTAAGGATCTGTTTATCCTATGTTAAAGGTTGGCATCATCAAAAACACTCCTTAACCCAACATTTAAATGAGGGCAATTCATTGGTCGCCATAGCAAGAGAATGAGTCTCTGAGCTAGTAGCGAAGGGCAGGGGGGGGTTTCCTGGTTCTTATGTGCTGCAGCATTCTGGATCAGCTGGAGAGTCTTAACTTAAGTGACTTAATCAGCCTGATTATAAGGAATTGCAATAATCCAGCCTAGAAGTAATTTGAAAGTGCTTTATGACTTCAAGTGGACCATCATTTATTTCAAACAACAAAGTAAGTTTGCAGGCTATCCATATTAGGATACCACTGGCTGGCAGATCTTACAACTACACCAATTAGGTGGTGGAAAAACTCATTGTTTGAAAACTTGACATCTAACAAAAAAAGTTTTGCATGATCGAAACTAGTGTTTTTTAAATTTTTTCTCTGCAAACATTTTTTTTAGGGCTGGGCAGTTAATGTTTTAGTATCACATTAACACATTATTTAATGAAGGCCAACAATTATTTTAATTCACATTAACGCAGTTTTTATTATTATAATTATTATTATTACTTTGAAAGTTGTCTGTTGCTCACTGGCTCTGAATACACATACAGTCAAACCCTGGGTCACAGAAGGGGTGAGATCATCCTTCAAATCACCCACCCAAACAAGCAGTGGAGGGAGGCGTTGGATAGAGCGTGTGGGTGAAGTAGATAAACAAAAGCAAGACAAGCAAACAAATGCCACTGCAAAGTGGATAGCTACTCACTGCATTCTGATTAGTATTGGGGAAGATGTCAATTTTAGGAATGTTCTTAAAATTGCAACCTAGTCACTTGGCCCCACAGGGTTGCTCTGTGCTCCTCAGTGAACAGACAAGGAGAGAAGCTCTCCGCGTGTAAATGACTCTGGTAACTTTACCTGAAAGGCCTACATCTAGTTTTGAGGGCATGCTCTGCCTCCTGTTGATGTCCTATTCAGTAAACAGTAATAGATTCTGGAAACTCACAAAAAGTGAGGATCACCCTCTCTTCTAATGATTTGTGCTGCGCATCACTTCGCGTACAAAAAGTTCAAGACAATTCAGCTTCGGCAGCGGGCCGGCGTGGGCATGTGGCGAGCACAACCGCTCAGTTTCACAGGGATCACTCCCATTTATTGCTACACTTTGTGCTTAACCACTTCACCTCACTGTAACAGGGACACTTGCTACTGAACATAGACTGTTTATGCTGCTCCCTGATAAAAGAAAAATGTTTCTGAAAACAGATTTATATGTTTGTCAGTTGCTCAGAAGGTGCTTGTTATGATGACTTTTAACACGTACATAAAAGGTAATGCCCTGTCAGTGGCATATAGCTTTGGCTTTATATTTGATTTGATTACATTAATGTTTAAATATAATATATTTTATTGCTATGGTGTAAAGGGAATAATGCTCGTCAAAAGCCCTTGTTTGTTTAAAGTGTTTGCAAACCACGTGTTTTTGCACTTTTGTGTGTATAGCAGTACATTTAAATTAAAAGTGCGCAATACCCATTGCATTACAAGGCGATTTACCGCTGAAAATCATGCAATTCATTGTGATTAAAATGTTTAATCGTTGCCCAGCACTAATTATTTTGTATTTAAGTTTTAATTCTTCACAACCGTGGCACTCTTTTTTTACGGTGTTTGCCAACAAATTTTGAGAGTTTCAAATTTGTCACTCTTCTCCCAGTGCATTAGTTTGTTTTCCGGGTTTGAAACCTTGTAAATTATGACCTGAAAACTGGTGCACATATGTTGGCAATGAGGTTTTGAAATATTGAAACTTCATTTTCAAAAGCAAATCTTATGGTGTATTAGATTTTAACCAGGTTTGAAACCTTGTAAATGGTGTTTTGAAAACTGGTGTGCGTATGTTGTTGAAAAAGTATTGAAACTTTAGTTCAAAAGGGCAAATCTTTATTACAATGCATTTGCACCCGTACTGCAGACTTTGCTGTCAGAGCTGAGTTTACAACACCAACTTTTCGGAGATCTGCATACACAGTTGCGAGCTTTTGACTCACATGATTTGTGGTAGCGTCTCACAGTGCTGCTCTGAAACTCTCAACTAACAATCCGAAAATCAAGCTCCGAAAAAGAGAATCTTAAAAAAAGAAGAAAAAAAAGCCGAGATCCTGGAGGCAGGGGCATTCTGCAAAAGCAATTCTTTGCTCTCTGCTCTAGTACAGTCCAATCACATGTCATATTTCCTGGATAGGAGGGATTGACAGATTGCTCCGCCAATGACTGACGCGTACGGGACACGTAAACAGGATGCACTGATGTGGAAAGAAATCTGCAACAGACGTCGACCCAACCAGTCGAGGCAGATGCCACCCACCCTGAGCCATGGTTCTGCTCAAGGTTTCTGCCTCTTAAGGGAAGTTTTTTCTTGGCTGTGGCTCTTCCGCCAGTGTATGAATGTTTGTAAATGTTAGTTTCTGTTTGAGCACTTAGGCACAGTGAGTGAATGTGTGTGTAAATGGTGAATGCAGAAGTAGTGTAAAAGCGCTTTGAGTGGTCGAAAAGACTAGAAAGGTGCTATACAAGTACGGAACATTTACATTTACATTTTTAACTAGCTTCATTAACACAGCCTGGGTCCCCCAATGAAACTCCCCCCTTTCAAAAAATACAAAGGTCTCTGCACATGTAAATATTCATTTCATATCATGCGCAAACCTGGCGTATTGCACACCCTTGTTGTTAACTGTTAAGCGTTGTTGTTCTATATTTTTAGATTTTGTCAGTTTATATGTGGCGAGCCACATGAGACTGACAGGGGTGCAAAGGGTTAATTTCCCCCAGCTACTGAGTGAGTACCTTGCTGGCCAAACAATGACTGCTGAGAAAAAGTGTTTTGAACTCCCCTATTATTAAGTGGACGTCTCTTCAGCCAATCCGTGACTGTCGGGTGGGGGAGGAGGAGGTAATTAAAAAAAACGGTGGACAGGAGGAAGAGGAAGAACGCATACCTGTCAAGTTTTGGATTTGAAAATAAGGGAAATTTTCCGGCGCCCACCGCGAGCAGTTATGGAGACAGAATTGTATCTTTATTACATGCGAGAAAATAAATGATCTGAGAGAAAAAAAAAAGTTTAAGAGAAAAAGTTATCACACTGATAGCAAAAAAGCATTTCATGAGAGAAAAAAGAATATTTGAGAGAAAAGGTTTTCATACCAATAGCAAAAAATAACATACAGAAAGTGTTTTCTCATAGAACATAAAAAAATATAAATTTGAATTTTTTAAAAATAGTTTCTGAGAAAAAAATTCTCTCTCAAAATACTTCTTAAATATATATTTTTTGCTATCAGTGTGAAAACATTTTCTCTAAAAAAAAAAGTGTTTCTCTCAAAACGCTTTTCTTTGCTCTCGATGAAATTTTTTGCTCTCGTGTCTGGATTTTGCTTTCGCTGTGAAAGTTGTGTCATGGGCGGAGCCACCTTCCTATTGGCCAGTCGGGTGAGCATCGTCTTGTCTTGGGAGTCGAACTGAACCATTACACCATTGTTCGGTTCACCTAGAGAGAGCGAGACAGCTAGCTCAAATTGTGGCAGCTTGAGATGCCGCGGCATCTGCCTCGGTTATCTGCGGCATTTCCGGTGGCAATGTAAAATGCCACAGGTTTTCCCTGAGGTGCCACGGCACCTTTAGCCGTTTATGTGATATTTCTGGTGGAACCGACATGCCACAGAGTCACCCAGGCACCTGTCGTTGTTTGTGTGGGATTTCTGGTTGCAATCTAACGTTACAATACAACGGGTTAGGATTAATTTGTAACCTAGTTACCAACATTTCTGATGTGTTTGTTGCCTGAGCTACTAAGGAGCTGACAGCAGAACCAGGTTAGAAGAGAAGGGGATGCAGGTTCACCCACGCTGGGCTGTGGGTGAATGAAGATGGTAACTAGGTTACAAATTAATCCTTAATAATGAAAAAACAAATTAAATGAAGAACAATAAATACATCTGTACCGGTAACCTGGATTTAAAACAGTTAACAAAGACACAAACCGGACATTTATTTAAATACTGCCACCTGCTGGTAGAAAGGCGAAACAGATCTATTAGGCTACTATGAAAACCACATGAAATTAATATTAAATATAGTGCTAACAGTAACTCTGCACACACAGTAATTACCTAGGTTAAACTTCCAACTGTAGCCTACATTAGACGTATAGCCTACTCTTGCTGTTTACATGAAGAAATGCACAATATAATATACACTGCATAATTAACTACTGTTGCCAACATATTTCTCTCGGTCCAGGTTTATTGATTGATTGATCTGAATCAGCGGCAGATGCCGGGCATCTCACGGTAAATCAGTGGCGACCTAACGTACACAATCAGCGGCAGATGCCTTTCATCTCACGGTAAATCAGTGGCGACCTAACGGTGGCATCTCACGGTAAATCCGTGGCGACCTAACGGTGGCATCTCACGGTAAATCCGTGGCGACCTAACGTACACAATCAGCGGCAGATGCCTAGCTCACGGTAAATCAGTGGCGACCTAACGTACACAATCAGCGGCAGATGCCTAGCTCACGGTAAGTCAGTGGCGACCTAACGTACACAATCAGCGGCACACGCCGTTGTATCGTAACGTTACATTGTAACCAGAAATCCCACACAAACAACGACAGGTGCCTGGGTGAATCTGTGTCATGTCGGTTTCACAAGAAATATCACATAAATGGCGAAAGGTGCCGTGGCATAGGAAGGTGGCTCCACCCATGACACAACTTTCACAGCGAAAGCAAAATCCAGACACGAGAGCAAAAAATTTCATCGAGAGCAAAGAAAAGCGTTTTGAGAGAAACACTTTTTTTTTTTTTTAGAGAAAATGCTCTGATATGCACTGATAGCAAACTTTTTCTCTTCATTTATTCATCATTTATTTTCTCACATGTAATAAAGATACAATTCTGTCTCCATAGTTTTATAGCCTAAATGAAAACACAAAAGGGTATATGTGAAGAGCATTTATTTAAATGCTTATTTGCATATTTTCTGTTCATTTAACATTGCTTGTCTTTACATTTACATTTTTTTTTCATTCCACACATTCTTTTCATTTCATATTGCTTTTCTTTTAAAGTTTTTCTTTTAATTTCACATAACTTTTCTTTACTCTTTTAGTGAGTTATTGTACTTTTTTACTATTGTACTGTTCTTTATTGTAAATTTGTTGCAGACTTTGCTTCTTTAAGACTGTTTTGGAAGGAGTGTATTTGTGGGCGGGGCCAGAGTGGTTAATTTTACATGAGAGTAGAGCGCAAACAGTTCTGTTGTCCAACGTCTACCTGCAGGTGGCAGTTATCGCGAGGCTAGTGACAGAGCTCAGACTGGGTATAGGTGTGTTCGAGATGACGGCGGCTGACTTTCGCCGACTTGATAGTCTAAAGTGAGCTGCAGGTGACTGCAGGGGCGGGGTGTAAAAACGGCGCCGTAAAGTTGGACACATTCTACGAGCTCACTGTGAGCTGAGATCAATGACTGATCTCGCTGCCATTGCAAAGAAAAATGCCGCGAGACTAGGCAAAAGTGTGGTTCCAACTTTGTGCAGTCTGAAAAGAGCAACTGCGGCCACCGGACTTGGCGTCTGCAGTGGCCTTGCTCCACGAGTTTTTAATGTCATGACGTTTTTCAGCGTCGGACACGATTTCTAACCTTTTTATATACAGTCTATGTTTCTTTCTCCGTGAGTAACCCCTGCCACTAGACTTCATCCACATCTATACGGGGCTTGAGGATAAACCATCTTAATTCGTGAAACGGATACTGTTGACTGTTTAAAGGAGCCAAAATTCACGGACTTTTATTAAGGGCACCTACCTTAATTAAGTGGAAAGGACACTGTTTATTGTTGGGCTAAAAATCCTCACTGATTTTGTTAATTTTGATCGTGAAGCACTGTTCATTGCTGTTAAAAGAGGTTGAAGTAATTGTTTATTCAACTAAGGGTACTGTATAAATTTTTCCATCTATTGGGTAAAATCAAGGGTGCAGCTTCCTCCACCCTTTGTTCATTAACACGGGGAGGTAAAAAGACTTAAGAGGGTTATTTTTTTTATTTATGTATTAAAAACTTAAGGTGGTTTTACAGCCAAACACTTAGATAAGGGTTTAGATAAGGGTAAGAGAAGCATTACCTGTGAGTGTGTGCCGGTATAATGAAAACCACACCCATTAATTTTTTTTTAATTTAAGGTTCATTTAAGTGGTAAAGAATTCACTTTAATTTTTTTGTTCATTCGGGGGTATCTCAGGACTGGGTTGACCCTAAATAAATGTTTTGTTACAGTGAAAACTCTATCGGCTTTGTTTGTCAGTTGGACTACACACTCCCCTAGGACCACATAGAGCCAAACAGATCTAGCCCTACCGTTATCAGACCAAGGTTTAACCATTGCTTTACTGTTAAGGTTAGTTTTGCATGCTACATTTTTGGCGTCTACGAACAGGATAAACCATAACGAGTAAACAACCCATTAGTGACATAGTAGGGCTCCAGCCTCAGTTTATGTGAACATGGCAGAAGAAATGGCTGAGTTACGCGCACAATTCAAAGATCTTCAGGCCCGGTTTGCTGAACAATCTGCATTTATGAGAGAGCAAACGGCACTTCTTGAGCAGACCAGGAGTGATCAAAGAGAAGCCCTTGCCATGGCAAAGGTGGTACTTGAACAGAAAAACCAAGCTACAGTTAATAGTGGTGGGCCGTTATCTGTGTTAACGTGCTGCGTTAACGTGAGATTCGGGCGATAAAAAAAATATCGCCGTTAATCTATTCTCAAAGTTGGGTTGGGAGCTGGGTCTATACTACCCAAGCTGTGATGACTTTCACCTTGATATTTTAGCGCAGATGTATACCTAGCCGAATTGCACTGTAGGGGGCAAGAACAAGTCTTCGAACCTGTGTGTATGCCTACTGTGAAATTACCACATCAAACGTGACGTGCTAACATGATTGCAGCTGTTGCTGCGTTCCATTTACCTCGGAGGTCGGAGCTGGGAATGACGTCAAACCTGAGTTGACGGCGTTCCGGTTACAACCTCGCTCGGCCAGCTGTTTGTTTACAACTAGCCAGGTTAGTTATTGATACGCCGGTTGATTAAAAAACGCATTGTGCGGTATTTACTCACACTAACTGTAGCAACACGTCCACAGACAGCGTACAAACATTTCTGAAGCTGCGGGTTTGCTTCTGGGAAAATTTACTTTTAAGAAGCTTCCCAATGGAAAATTCGACAAGACTAAGGTTGTTTGCACCTTGTGCAATGCGGAATTAGTTTACTGTAGGAGTTCTTCCAGTCTCAAGTACCACCTAAACGCAAAGCACATCACACGCTATACACAAGTACATCTTATTGAACATGATTTATTTTCAATCAATTATCATGGAAGAACAGCTTTCTCAAGCAGTTTGTGATGCATTTTGGAAACAGGAGATGAGCCCCTGGTCTAATGCGCTACCTGGCTTGAAACCCGCTTGAAACCCGTCACACATATTCTGAATGAGCCATTTTAATCTAGATTAATCTAGATTCATTTAAAGATTTCAGTGAGATTAATCTAGATTAAAAAATTAATCTATGCCCACCACTAGTTTATATACAGAGGGACAGAAAGTGCCCAGACTTTAGCAGGAAGGGAAGTAATGAAGATGTCAGGTTAGGACACCTAAATATCAAACAAGGAAGAAAGACAAGAGAGTTAATAGCTTTTCTCTCGCGAGGAGAACGGACAGAGATGTACTCAGTTACATACTCCAACCGCTTTGAGTATCTCTGCCGCTTCCTCTCTTTTTATTATGTTTAGGGAGGTCCCTAGTTACATGCACGTTGCTGCAATATGGGGGAAAGGGGATAAGCAAATGAGCAGCAACATGAACTTGTGACATAGCAAGATGAACTTATGACCTAGTTAGATTAACATATGTTTCTTTACAGAAGTTTCCAGGAACTATTTATGTTTATGTTTGTTAAACACAGTAGTCATTCTTACCCTATATTCCTCAAAGGGCTCATCATCTTTCTGTTTTGTTCTTCCTATCTCAGTATAATTTGCTCTTCGTTTGAATTTTTGGACAATACTGTCATGGACAGCCCTGACTCTAGTATTCAGATCTTGTGAGTTATGAGCTAAAACTCCATTGGCATCTACTGGACTCCAGCTTCCTCAAACCAGATGCCAGTCTGTCCCCAGAGCAGTCATCCACACTTGTTGCATTTCATTTCCATCTAAGTGGTATGACTGTCTTAGATTCTGTATGTCCTGTATGAACTGATTTACATCAACTTTATGGGAGGTTACACCTTCTATGGCCTTTTTTACATCCTTCATTGTCCATGTCCTATAGACTAGGATAGTGGGCTCATTTACACCTTCTCCTACATTGGGATTTGCCACTTCTATCATTGGAAGTACATCAGCTTGGTCTGGACTCATTTTTACTACTGTTGGTGCAGATGGTATTGGAGACATGACTTTCCCCATGTGTTTTGACCATTCGAAATCAACTGGTCCAGCTGCTCTAGTTTGTCTAGGGACAGGTTCATCATATTGAGGTGGCGGTGGCAGGTCTGTTTGTAGGTTGGGGTATAATGATGGAGCAGGTCCCCCTGTGCTGCCGCTGCTCCTTCTATCTCATCCTCATCTCCTTCCTCCTCTCTCTGCGGTCTACGTCTACGCACAGGGCCTGTTTCATCATCCTCTTGTCTGTGAAACAGCACTTGCTCGCTTCCTTTTTTATCATTATTTTCTTTTCCTTTAGCTCGTCTACTTCCCTCTTCTCGTTTATTTGCTATTTGTTTCCAAAAATCAATGCTATGCCAACCAATTTTTATTCTTTTCTTTAAGTCGTCCTTTGTATCTTTTATTATGGCATCTTGTAGTTCAGCTAATTTTTGGGTGTTGAGGCATCCCTCAAACCCGTAGTCATTTATCCATTTGTCAAGATGCATTACATGTTTTGTATCTAGGTTTTCAACATACTTCCATTCTTTACACGTTAAATCTTCCTTAGTTAAAGGTTTACTTGTTCCTTTCCCCATTTTGCAAAATTTAGTCCAACGTTCCAACACCTAGGGTGTTCTACCGTTGGTTTTCTCACCCAGTGGGACAGTAATAAAAACACCTGTCGTGGTAATTCTCACTTCAACTCTCACGAGTGGAGAATTCTTGCCTCTGCATCCACGTCAGTTTTACTGTTTACAACCCCACTGCTTTTATATGGAAATAGGCTCCTAGTGGAACTTCTTTCCCAATCACTCACACATTAACTCTTTTTCACGGAATTTTACGGTATCCGGTTGGACTCCGCTGTCCAGGTGTTTACACGGAATTTGTTGGGTACCTGTAGGACTCCGCCGTCCCTATACGGAATTTATCGGGATTTTGTTGGACTCCGCCGTCCACTTTTCAGGCCTATTTTTATACACGGAATTTAACGGACTCTGCCGTGGACTCCGCCGTCCAGTGCAAATGTCACGGAATTTATATCCTCGGTAGGACTCCGCCGTCCCTTCACCTGTCAGTGCCTAGGATTCACAGGGTTTTCACAACGCGCTTCGACCCTCAGTCACACTTGCATTTTACTCAAAAGCCTACTCACCACTGTTGTCTCTCCTCTTGGAATACCGTCAACCGTCAGTTCCCAGTCAGCGAGTTGAAACTCGGCCCTGGAAAAGGGATTGATGCTGTGCACAGTCTTACCCGGTTTCCACCTCGCCCACCGGAAACCTCAGGTATCTTGGTATCTGGCTCGAAGGACCAAATAAATATCAGGTTAGGACACCTAAATATCAAACAAGGAAGAAAGACAAGAGAGTTAATAGCTTTTCTCTCGTGAGGAGAATGGACAGAGATGTACTCAGTTACATACTCCAACCGCTCTGAGTATCTCTGCCGCTTCCTCTCTTTTTATTATGTTTAGGGAGGTCCCTAGTTACATGCACGTTGCTGCAATATGGGGGAAAGGGGATAAGCAAATGAGCAGCAACATGAACTTGTGACATAGCAAGATGAACTTATGACCTAGTTAGATTAACATATGTTTCTTTACAGAAGTTTCCAGGAACTATTTATGTTATCATAGCTGCATATCAAAGTAGCTGCTTCTTCGGGTGTCTGCTCCATGACTCTTGTCTGACACCCATCCACTGCAGATTTCCTGTGTAACAAACTCAAAAACTCATGTTAGAAAATGCTTTATATTTCATAAATGTATATAAATGTACTTGAGTAAATATGAGATAACTTATATACATAAAGATTCCAACAGAAGAGTAATGCATAGAGGAGTGGGTAGCTGCCATGAAGTCCTACTTTAAAGTCTGTAAAATCCCAGAAGAAAACAAAGTTGAAGTTGTTAAACAACACTTGAAAGGGGAGGCAAGGCTAACTGCAAGGTTTATGTTGGAGAACAGCACTACAGACATCAAGATGGTGTTCAAGACTCTGGAGGAAGCATATGGTGACAAGGTCCCTGTAAGCACAAGATTAAGAGAGTTTTACGACCACAAGCAGATAGCAGGCGAGAACATTAGATCATTTGCTTATGACCTGCAGGAGAAACTTCACAAATTAAAGCGACGTGACCCAGACCGCTTCCCTGACCTGGATTCAGTGTTGAGAGAACAATTTGTGCTGGGCCTGTGGGATGACTCCTTGCGCAGAGAGATTAAAAGACAAGCAAAAGGGCAACCTCCACCATCGTTTCACGCACTAATGCAAGCCGCAATTGAATGGTCAGAGGAAGAGGAAGCTCCTGCAGTTGCCCCAGCCAAGGGCCCCAACCGAACCACGATCAACGCGGCTGCCGCCGAAAGTGTTCCTCCTGGTTTATCGCTACAGGCCCTGCATGAGGCAATACAAAATCTGGCTGCTAGACAAGACAAGCTTTTCAGAGCCCTACAAAGGGTGGAGCCACGTGGTATTCAACCTGGGGTGTCGAGAAGACCACCCCTGAGGGATGAGGATGGTAGACTGATTTGCTATAGCTGCAGACAACCCGGACACACCAGCAGACTGTGCCAGCAGAGTAAGGGAAGGCAGCGCAGAGCTGCCCCTATGGCATCAGGACAGTAGCTAGCTGATGAAGAGCCACCACATCATATCCCAACAGACAGTGCTCACCCTATCAAGCAAAGACATCGCCAGATCCCACCACATGTGTTTCAGGAAGTTAAGCAACACGTACAAGGCCTGGTTGCTCAAGGCGTGCTGAAAGAGAGCTGTAGCCCCTGGGCGTCACCTGCAGTGGTGGTGATATTGAAGGACGGGTCTGTACGTTTCTGTTGTGACTACCGGAAACTTAACACTATAACACACAAAGATGCCTATCCTCTCCCTAGGGTGGAGGAGTCACTTGACGCCCTGGGTGGGGCTCGGCTTTTCTCGTCTTTGGACCTCACGGCAGGATACTTCCAAGTGGCTGTAGCTAAACACAACCAAGAGAAGACGGCCGTAACTACCCCATTTGGATTATTTCAGTGGACCCGCATGCCATTTGGGCTCTGTAATGCCCCAGCGACATTCCAGCACTTAATGGAGGCGGTGTTGGGCGATCTGGCATTTGAGGTTCTTCTGGTTTACTTGGATGACATTCTGGTATTCTCCAAAGATTTTGAGAGCCATGTTGAGAGACTGGATCTGGTCTTCGGGCGCCTGGGAGAACATGGCCTGAAACTCAAACCCAAGAAGTGCTTCCTTCTCAAGCCGGAAGTCAAGTTCCTTGGACATGTAGTGTCAGCTGGTGGGGTGCGAATGGACATGGAGAAGGTGAAAGCCTTGGAAGATTGGCCTGTTCCACGCTCGGTCAGAGAAGTTCAACAGGTGGTGGGGTTCATGTCCTACTACCGGCGGTTTGTCCCACATTTCGCCCAACTTGTGAGGCCCCTGTATGCTCTGATGGGCAAAGAAAGGAGGGGTGGCATGAAGACGCCATCCCAACCTTTTGAGTGGAGTGAAGAGTGTCAAGCAGCATTTGATGGGTTGAGGAAGTGTCTGATGGGCCCACCTGAACTCGCATATCCTGACTTGACTCTCCCATTCATTGTCACCACAGATGGGAGCCACCGGGGCCTTGGAGCAGTCCTGAGTCAACAACAAGGAGGGGCTGAAAGGGTGATATCCTTCGCCAGCCGAGAACTGCGGGGGTCTGAGAGAAATGACAAAAACTACAGCGCCTTCAAGTTGGAACTCCTTGCCCTCAAATGGGCTATAACTGAAAAGTTCAGGGATCTCCTGCTATATGTTCAAGGTCATTACGGACAACAACCCTTTGCGGTACTTGGAGATGGCCAACCTTGGTGCAGTGGAGCAAAGGTGGGTGGCACAGCTAGCCGAGTTCAACTTCGAGGTGCATTACAAGCCTGGGAAACTGAACCAAAATGCAGACGTGCTGTCTCGTATCCCAGTGGTTTCGGAGCCGGAAGTTGAGGACACAGAGAAAGACTTCTTGGTCCTAAAGGAGGATGAAGTGCGCGCTTGTCTGTGGCCTGCCTGCAGAGGTGGACCCAAGGGGTCAGGGGCACCCTCTGCCGTTCAATCCAGGATGAAGAGCCAGATCTGTGGACACAGCTGGAATGAACTGAAGGAAATCCAGGTACAGGATCCTGATATCGGTCCAATGTTGGCTGCTATCCAGGGGTGTGAAAGGCCTAATAAACAGATGTTGCGGGTTATGAGCTGGCCACAGCGGAAATTGGCTGGACAGTGGGAGCGATTGAAGGTGCAGCATGGTGTTCTGTTCCAGTGCATACGTGATCCCAGAGATGGGGAGGAAGTACGTCAGCTGGTTGTGCCTGAAGCCTTACAACGGGTCGTGTACGAGACACAGCATGACCATGGTGGTCACTTTAGCTGGTGGGGCACCATGGAGGCTCTAAAGCGAAGTTACTATTGGCCAACCATGGCAAAAGACATACAATGCTGGGTACGCCAGTGCAAATGTTGTGCCCTGGCTAGGGACGTGTTCCCAAGAGCACAAGCAGCAATGACCTGCACAAACGTAACGGCCCCCTTCGAGGTGCTGGCCATGGATTTCACCCTGTTGGAACCTTCAGCTGGTGGATATGAGAATGTCCTAGTGCTCACCGACATGTTTACGAGATTCACCATTGCAGTGCCAACAAAGGACCAGACCGCATGGACCACCGCAGCTGCACTAGTCAAACATTGGTTTGTGTATTATGGCTGCCCTGCCCGTTTGCATTCTGACCAAGGTCGAAGCTTTGAGGCTGGCGTGATTAAAGAACCCTATCATGTGTACGGGATTGCAAAAAAGTAGAACGAGTCCCTACCACCCCCAAGGCAATGCAATGAGTCATCACCAGCAACTACAGACAGCAGCCGAAGTGGCGCAAGCAGCAGTACAAGAAGCCTCTTGGAAGCGAAAGAGGATATATGACCAAAAGGCACGGGGGGCCTCGCCAGACCCGGAGACAGAGTCCTCTTGAGAAACCATCGACCCAAAGGGAGGAACAAGATCCAGGATTAGTGGGAATCAGATCCTTACCTTGTAGTGGCACAAAACCATCCTGATGTGCCAGTGTTCACAGTTAAGCCTGAGGCTGGTGGGCCCACCAGAGTTGTACACAGGGATCAAATGAAACCGTGTGTCTTTGAGGCACCTAACCCAAGAAAAGCCCCCCATTATCACAAAGAGGCACAGTATCAGTCCACCTCTGACACCTATGATGTAGTATGTTTGCCCCATACTAGTCGTTGCATCCCACAGGTTAGTCACACGATCAACCACAACACATCACACAGTGACAATCCCGACACAGACAGGGAGGGGCAGCCAGCTGAGCAGTCAGGGGTAGGTGGAAACCAGGCTATTGTGGGAGGTGAGTCAGAGGGATGTGCGCCATCTGAGGACGCAGACGAGTCTAGTACATACCCAGGCGGCCTCAGAGAAGTACCAGGGGTCAACTACCAAACAGGTTCAGGGACTATGTAATGAAATAGTCATGGTTATCACTGTGTTTTGGTTGACATTATTAATTTCTATTACACCCTGATGTAAGTTAGGTAGGCTACAATGTGTGTTATTCCTTGTTGGTTGTGAATGTTTCGCCTTAATGGTTAATGTTATTGTCTAAACGTGGAAATGTTAAGCCCTGGTAAATGAATAGCAGTTGCTAATGTGTTTCAGTACTGTGGAGAAGTCTGTGTAGTGGCAGGGTTTGGAAGGGGGGAATGTGGTGAGCCACATGAGACTGACAGTAGTGCAAAGGGTTAATTTCCCCAGGTACTGAGTGAGTACCTTGCTGGCCAAACAATGACTGCTGAGAAAAAGTGTTTTGAACTCCCCTATTATTGAGTGGACGTCTCTTCAGCCAATCCGTGACTGTCGGGTGGGGGAGGAGGAGGTAATTAAAAAAAACGGTGGACACGAGGAAGAGGAAGAATGTGGCGGCCGACGGAGGAGTCCAGCAGAAGTTCCATGGGGAAGTTAATGTTTTGTTCGAACGAGTTCGAACGAGGTGTCGATCGGAGTGAGTTCCTGCGGACTATCGAGTCGCGAGGATCGGCTGACGATATGATTCAACGTGGAGCCGTGAGGACGGTGTTGTCTGAAGTTCCGGGCAGCCAGCTTGGAGGTCATTCTTCCTCTCCTCTCCCGCCTGGCTTCGTGAGTAACCCCTGCCACTAGACTTCATTCACATCTATACGGGGCTTGAGGATAAAATTTTGATCGTGAAGCACTGTTCATTGCTGTTAAAAGAGGTTGAAGTAATTGTTTATTCAACTAAGTTTATGTATTTTTCCATATATTGGGCAAAATCAAGGGTGCAGCTTCCTCCACCCTTTGTTCATTAACACGTGGAGATAAAAAGACCTAAGAGGGTTATTTTTTATTTTTATTTTACTAATATTATTTATGTATTGAAAAGGTGGTTTTACAGCCAAACACATAAGGGTAAGAGAAGCATTAGCTGTGAGTGTGTGCCGGTATAATGAAAACCAAACCCATTCAATTCAATTCAATTCAATTTTATTTATATAGCGCCAAATCACAACAACAGTTATCTCACAGCGCTTTTCATAAAGAGCAGGTCTAGACCGAACTCTGAAGTTATTTACAGAAGCCCAACAATTCCCACCAAGAGCAAGCACTAGGCGACACAGGCAAGGAAAAACTTCCTTTTAAGAGGCAGAAACCTCGAGCAGAACCATGGCTCAGGGTGGGCGGCCATCTGCCTCGACCGGTTGGGGTGAGGGGGAGAGAGAGAGCAAGAGAAAGAGAGAGAGAGCAAGAGAGAGAGAGCAGAGGGAGGCAACCTACACAGTATACACATAGAGGTACAGACAATAAAGGTGATGGTGCTATAGACTGAATGAAAAATGGTACAGATATTTATAGCAATGCCAATGATAATAATAACAACAGTAACAATGGCGATAGGACCCGCAATAGCAACCGCAACTGTAGCAGAGGGCGCCGAGCAGGAACACGGGGGCAGCAGGAGACTCCCAACCACAGATCCAGACTCCACAGCTCCAGAGCCAGCAACACCCGCAGGAAGCGACAGGAGGGGGAAGCACATGACCACGGGAGAGGGAGAAAAATCGAGTTAGTAACATGCATTAATGAGATGAGGTTGCACTCAGAGAGAAAGAGAGAAGAGGAGAGAGGAGCTCAGTGCATCATGGGAAATCCCCCGGCAGTCTAGCCTATGGCAGCATAATTAAGGGATGGTTCAGGACTCACCCGAGCCAGCCCTAACTATAAGCTTTATCAAAAAGGAAAGTCTTAAGCCTACTCTTAAATGTAGAGACGGTGTCTGCCTCCCGAACCCAAACTGGAACCTGGTTCCACAGGAGAGGAGCCTGATAGCTGAACGCTCTGGCTCCCATTCTACTTTTGGAGACTCTAGGAACTACAAGTAATCCTGCATTCTGGGAGCGCAGTGCTCTGGTGGGGTAGTAAGGTACTATGAGCTCTTTAAGATAAGATGGTGCCTGACCATTAAGAGCTTTGAATGTGAGAAGAAGGATTTTAAATTCTATTCTGGATTTTACAGGAAGCCAATGCAGAGAAGCTAAGACAGGAGAAATATGATCTCTTTTACTGGTTCCTGTCAGAACACGTGCTGCAGCATTCTGGATCAGCTGAAGAGTCTTAATGGACTTTTTCGAAGAGCCTGATAATAAGGAATTGCAGTAATCCAGTCTAGAAGTAACAAATGCATGGACTAGTTTTTCTGCATCATTTTTAGACAGGATGTTCCTGATTTTTTGCAATATTACGTAGGTGAAAAAAGGCGGTCCTTGAAATTTGCTTAATGTGAGAGTTGAACGACATGTCCTGGTCAAAGATAACTCCAAGATTTCTCACAGTGGTGCTGGAGGCCAGGCGATGCCATCCAGGGAAACTATATCTTTAGATAATGCATCGCGGAGGTGCTTAGGCCCCAGAACAATACCTTCAGTTTTATCTGAGTTTAACATTAGAAAATTGCAGGTCATCCAGGTTTTAACATCCTGAAGGCACATTTGAAGCTTAGCTAACTGATGAGTTTCATCTGGCTTAATCGATAGATATAACTGAGTATCATCTGCATAACAATGAAAGTTTATGGAGTGTTTCCTGATAATATTGCCTAAAGGAAACATATATAAAGTGAAGAGGATTGGTCCGAGCACAGATCCTTGTGGAACTCCATGACTAACTTTGGTATGCATGGAGGACTCATCGTTAACATGTACAAATTGAAATCGATCTGATAAATAGGACTTAAACCAGCTTAGAGCGGTTCCTTTAATGCCAATGAAATGTTCCAGTCTCTGTAATAGGATCTGATGGTCAATGGTATCAAATGCAGCACTAAGATCTAGTAAAACCAATACAGAGACAAGTCCTTTGTCTGATGCAGTTAGGAGGTCATTAGTAATTTTCACCAGTGCTGTCTCTGTGCTATGGTGAACTCGAAATCCTGACTGAAAATCCTCAAATAAACTATTGCTATGTAGAAAGTCACACAGCTGTTTGGCGACTGCTTTCTCCAGGACCTTAGAGAGAAATGGAAGGTTAGATGTAGGTCTATAGTTGGCTAAAACGTCTGGATCCAGGTTGGGCTTTTTCAGAAGAGGTTTAATTACAGCTACTTTAAAGTACTGTGGCACGTAGCCTGTTGATAAAGACAAATTGATCACATCCAGCAGAGAAGTTCCAACCAAGGGCAAAACTTCTTTAAGCAGCCTAGTCGGGATGGGGTCTAAGAGGCAGGTAGATGGTTTAGATGAAGAAATTATTGAAGTTAGTTGATAAAGATTGAGGGAAGCAAAGCCGTCTAAACATATAACTGTTTTTACAGCTGTTTCTAAAGTTCCTGAGTATAGAGTTAAGTCGGTGCCAGTTGAGAGCAGGTCTTGGTGGATTTTGTTTCTAATAGCTAGGATTTTATCATTAAAGAAGCTCATGAAGTCATAACTACTGAGAGCTATGGGAATACTTTGCTCAATAGAGCTGTGACTTTCTGTCAGCCTGGCTACAGTGCTGAAAAGAAACCTGGGGTTGTTCCTATTTTCCTCTATTAATGACGAGTAGTACGCTGCTTTGGCATTACGGAGGGCCTTCCTATAAGTTTTAAGACTATCTTGCCAAATTAAATGAGAATTTTCCAGTTTGGTGGAACGCCAATTCCTCTCGAGTTTCTGTGATATTTGCTTTAATTTGCCAGTTTCAGTATTATACCATGGAGCTAACCGTCTTTGTTTTAGTATTTTCTTTTGTAGAGGGGCTACAGAGTCAAGTGTTGTTCGCAGCGAGCCTGCAGCACTATCAACAAGATGATCGACTTGAGAGGGACTGAAATTAGAGTAAGAGTCCTCTGTTAATTTGATACCTGATTGTGAATTTAGAGCCGATGGGATCGCATCCTTAAATTTAGCTATAGCGCTATCAGACAGACATCTTGTATAGAAATTTTTGCCCAATGGAGGGTAGTTCAGCAGTACAAGCTCAAAAGTTATCAAACAATGATCAGATAAAGAGGGATTCTGTGGGAACACTATTAAATGTTCAATTTCAATACCATATACCAGAACAAGGTCGAGGGTGTGATTAAAACAGTGAGTCGGTTCATGAACACTCTGAGAGAAGCCAATTGAATCTAATAGAGAGATAAACGCAGTACTAAAGCTGTCATACCCATAAATTATTTTTTTTTAATTTAAGGTTCATTTAAGTGGTAAAGAATTCACTTTAATTTTTTTGTTCATTCGGGGGTATCTCGGGACTGGGTTGACCCTAAATAAATGTTTTGTTACAGTGAAAACTCTATCGACTTTGTTTGTCAGTTGGACTATACACTCCCCTAGGATCACATAGAGCCAAACAGATCTAGCCCTACCGTTATCAGACCAAGGTTTAGCCATTGCTTTACTGTTAAGGTTAGTTTTGCATGCTACATATATATCTATGTACATATATATCAATATCTTCTTCCGTTGCAATATGTCTGCACAACACAAACCAGAGTAATGCACATGTAAATATCAGCCATTGTTCTTTCCCTGCAAATAATTGTATTATTTTTCTCTATTCTTTTATTATTCATCTATAACTTGCATCTGTTAATTCCTTATTTATATATCTCTACATTTATTTATGTCAACTACACATTATCACCAAAGCAAATTCCTCATACATGTAATATACTACTTGCCAATAAATAAAATGACTCCGCCTTAGACGGACAGCCAGACAGCCCAGAAAGTCATGCATCCTGTTCGCATATCCTGTGCGTATCAGTCATTGGTGGACAGGGCTGGACTGGGACAAAAAATCGGCCCGGGCATTTTGACTAGAGACCGGCCCACCAAGTATTATTGGCAAAGCCATAAAGCCTTTGAATGAAAACAAACGCTGTTCTGACAGCGATGTACACTGTCTTGTTGGTATATGTATCAATCTAATAAACTTTAACCTACATCATCCTCCCTATTCTGGTATTCTAAACAGTAATTAGCGGAAAACAAAAGACTGCTTGGTCAAGTTAACCTCCTCCTGAACTATCTACAACACATGGTGGAAACCTGAAATTAAGACAGAGAAGACTAGAGGTGAGACATGATCATTAATGAATATTAAAATTAATAAATGACAGATTTAGTGGTATTTTCATAAACTATTTATTTACCACAACAAACAGCATGGCAGCACAAAATATTTTTTTCAACATGGCAGCCTTTAAAAAGTGAAAGGAGACAAAGAAAGAAAGGTGAAAAAGAATAACACTTAATTGACTTTTTGATGGCATTTTACACAGTACTGGTACAGTATTTAGAAAATGTTGGAAAATACTGACATCATATACAGTACTTACTTCTTAAGAAATTATGATGGGACACTGAAAAACAGGACACAAGTAAAAAGGACAGAGAAGGGTGAGAAAGAATGGCATTTGTTGGACTTGCTCATATGATCACACTACTTGTATCTTTATTCCACAAAAATAGCTGAATCATATACAGTACTTACGTAGGAACTTGGAAGTTGCATGGTCTAGAGAACCTCTTAAAGTATGATTAGACCCTGAAAAACAGGACAGAGAGGAACAACGATTAGATAAATAATAAAATCTATTAAGGACAGATTGTGATTGAATTGTATCACCAAAGACTATTTACTCACTGCATCAATAAAAAGTCAACCACAACACTTCCACAGCAGCAACACTGAACGTATCTTAACATATGGAAACCTTTAAGAAGTGAAAGGACAGACAGCGAAGGGTGAGAAAGACTTGGATTGGATTTAATGGAATATAATGGATTTTTTTAGACGATGACACTACTGGTATGTTTACTCTAGAGAAATGGTTGAATCATATTCTATATAGTACTTGCTTAAAATGAACCCACTTCAGGCTTCCAAAATTGACTGACAGTCTGAAACGAAACAGTGACAGATTAAGGCTGCAAGAAAACTCTCAGATTTATATTATCCAATATTTATTCTATCTACTGCTGTCTTATGCATTAAAACCTATTAAGATGGAGACATTATAAGCATTTTCTGAGCACATGACTTGTTTGAAGTGAAGATAGACACAAAACCTATTCATTTGACTGTACTTTTAGGCAATAACAATAAAGTTGAATTTAATCTTAACTGAAACATAATTAGGAATGTTTTGATAATTTTATTTCACCCCACCAGGTTACAACAGCAGCTTTCTCAGCAGGTTACTCTTCTCAGCTACCCTGTCAATGACCATGTCGGAGTCCAATGACATGAGAATGTCCTTTTCAGTGGCCATCAGCATAAACATCTCAAGCCTGTTTCCAGACAGGCTGCTTCGGAGTCTGCTTTTAATGAACTTGAGTGTAGAGAACGTTCTTTCACAGGCAACCTGAGTGAGAGAGAGGGTCAGCAGGTACTTGTATGCCAGCCCAAGGAGACAGTAGGCATCAGACAGCATGTTGAACCGCCTGAGAATTCGATAGCAGCACAGTGGGCAATTTTTGCAAGAATCACAGCTTTTGGTCACAATTTCACTTTCTTCGTCCCATTCTTCAGATCTGTCCTTTGCTGTTCTGGTCCTGTAGTCATCTACATGTGATGTCTTAAGCCTTTCCCACTGTCCAGCAAAACTTTTCAGTTCTGACTGAAGGTTATTTACTGTAGCCCTGCTGTCAAATTTGAGGAGACATGTGTTGAGGTTTTGAACTGCATTACTAGGAAGAGAAACTGTTCTGACCTGGCTAAACCTCCTGGGGTCCAACCATGCCAAATCCGCAACAAGAGGGCCATTTGTGACAAATCGTCTGTGGATTGCTTCAATAACTGTGTCCAGGATGGTGTTGTGCACTTTCACCTCATATGTTTTCTCAGCATTGATTTGCAACTCATCTTCAGTCATCTCTCCGGCCATGCGTTTTCTCTTCTTGGCTCTCTTTACAGGTAGAGCAGCCTCCACTTCCATGTCTGTGTTGTCCTCCCTCTCCTCGAGTTTCTGATTTGTCTGTTTCACAAATGTGTCTGCAGCTGCCTTCACAGTTGGGAAGTCCCTGGCAATACTTTTGAGGCTATCTTGTGTGGCAGTCACCATATGATGGGCAGAGAGAATGTCCATCGCCGTTGACTGGAGGTACTTCGACAGAGGAGTTGTTTGCTCAAACACTCTAAGAAATATCTGTGCTGTTAAGACAGTTTTATGCTTCAAGAGACACTCTTTAAAGCCTTGTGCTTTGGCACGAACAGCTGGCTTTTCTTTTTCCCTCTTTTCAATGGCTTCCAGCGTGAGCACTACATCAATGAAGAGGCCATCATCTGGTTTTCCAAAATGTCCAAAGATTTTTTGGAGGACATCATGCTTGGCCCACCAGCGTGTCTCACCTATTGGACTGAGGCGTCTGTGTCTTGTCTCTTCTTGGGTTTGTTTCTCCCACAGATTAACCCTGTGATAGGAGTCCTTGATGAACACAGTTATGTCATTAAGTAAATTAAAGAGTGATCCACTTTCAATGACACTTTGTGTTGTGTCAGCAAGCACAAGATTAAGTATGTGTGCATAGCACCACACATGCACATGAGTCGGAGACTGGGCAGTCATAAGTGCTGAAAAGCCTTTGTACTGGCCCTGCATATTTGAAGCACCATCTGTTGCATTCCCAATGCACATGGCCTTGTCCAGATTCAGATGCTCTAAAACTCCAGAAAGCAAGTTTACAAAATACTGCCCCGTGGATGCTTCGCACCTCACTATGGAGACAAGCCTCTCCTGCACAGCCTCAGTAACATACCTGATAATTACTGAACACTGATCATAACCTGTGATGTCTTGGGTTGTGTCCAGCTGAACAGAGAACATCCCAGCTCTCTGGACATCACTGGTGATGCTCTCTTGAATGAAATGGCCAATTGCATCAATCACTGAGTTGACAGTTGTTTTGGAGAGTAGCGTGACGAGAGACCCTCTACCTCTTGATCCACTGGACTGATGCAACTTCTTGCTTTTCTCAATGCAGTCATTCAAATGTTCTCTAAGGCACATATCATACTTGCCTAATAACACAATCAGTTCCAGAAAGTTACCATGATCGATAGTGTTATCACTCAAAGTGTATGCAGCCTCATTCTCCACATGCCTATAGCTGAGTCCCCTCTTCCCTAGTACTTTGACCACGTCCACTATACGCTCCAAAACTTGCCGTCTCTTTTTCACTTGTGCTCTGTGAGCTGACAACTGACTGCCAGCAAACAAGCTGCTGATGTTGCTTTTTGAGCACCTTAAGAAAAAAGCTTCAGCACAGGTCTGGTGTGTAGTGTTCTTTTCATGCTCCTCTGCACGCAGATGTACATGTCGCCAGTCATTCATGCCTGTTATAAATGCGCTGGTGTCAGTCCGCCTTGTAAATGCCAGACACACAAAGCAGAACAATAAATGGCGTTCTTTGCAATAAGTAAGCCACTTCCTGCTGGTGCCATCTTTACGGCTGAACACCCTCATCACTACTGCATTGCTGGTGTTCTGCTGTGGGTGGTAATCTAAGAATGCCTGTAACATGGCGGGTTCAGGGCGAGCAAAGTAATCTATGCCCTGGCTCTCACTCTCCTGGTCTTCCAACTCTCTCTCTTGCTCAATCTCTTTCTCTTGTTCAATTTCTGTCTCCTGTTCTTTTATTTCTCTCTCCTGCTCTTGCATCTCTCTCTCCTGCTCTTGCATTTCTCTCTCCTGCTCCATCTCTCTCTCCTGCTCTTGCATTTCTCTCTCCTGCTCCATCTCTCTCTCCTGCTCCATCTCTCTCTCATCCTCTTGCATCTCTCTCTCCTGCTCCATCTCTCTCTCATCCTCTTGCATCTCTCTCTCCTGCTCCATCTCTCTCTCCTGCTCCATCTCTCTCTCATCCTCTTGCATCTCTCTCTCCTGCTCCATCTCTCTCTCATCCTCTTGCATCTCTCTCTCCTGCTCTTGCATTTCTCTCTCCTGCTCTTCTGTCTCCTCTGTCACAGACTTCTCCACTTGTGATGATGGATCAACCTGGTGTAACATGTAAGGATTGGCACAATTTGTTGAGGTTTTGGGGAGTTCATCAATAACAAGGTGACCAAAGACTGCATTACAATAATCAGTGATAAAATTGCCTAATTACTGTTTAATAATATCAAACATAAATGAAATATAATTAGTATTATCAATATAACAATAATGTACCAAATGCAATATGTTTATTTTTAACCTTTAATTATTAAAGGTTACAAGTAGGGTGGCCCCATACCATACCATAGTTATAACATCAGATCAAGGTCCAAAAATATTTAATTTTTTTTGGAAAAACGCAGACATTAAATAATAACATGGCGGCACACAACAGTGCAGTGGCTTCTCAAGCTCCCGGTATCAAGCCTTATTATCATAATTATTACCTGCTGCTGACCCACCACTTTTTGAAACATTGAGGGAGGCACGGATGTACCTAATACAAATAAATAAAACATCTCCAGTTAACTAGCAGAGCATTCATTTAGTTTACGCTATTAAATAAGAGATCTAGTGCTTAAATCTGTTGGGTAACACTTTAGAATACGGTTCCTTGGTTAATGAATAACTACACAAGAACCAATGAGTAACACAATATTAACAATCTATTAACTATTATTAACTAACAAGACACTCTGATTAACGAACTAGTAAGTAATAGCTCACAGGTGAAAGTGGTACATCACTATTAACTAATCAATAACTACTATTTTTTTAATACTTCCCAGAGAACTACTTTATCCCAGAGAAAAAGTTTATTAACAATCTAGTAACTACTATTAACTAAAATAAACTCTTATTAACGAATTAGAAAGTAATAGCTCACAGATGAAAGTATTACTACATACTTCTGTGGGAATTACTAATTATTCGGAATGGATCTGTATTATAAAGACCAATTGGGAACTAACTAGTAATGACTCAAGTGTTACTAAAGACATTTTCTAAAAGTATACTAAAGTTCACCAAAAATCTAAAACGCTTGAAATGACTTTAGTGTTTGGTTGCACAAATCATGACTAGATTATGTAGTGAGTCATTACTAGTTAGTTCCAGAACACATAGTTAGTTGAAGTGATATTTCACTTTATAATACGGATCCAAATAATTAGTAATTCCCACAGAAGTATGCAGTAACACTTTCATCTGTGCACTACTTACTAATTCATAATCAGAGTTTCATTTTAGTTAATAGTAGTTACTAGATTGTTAATAAACTTTTTCAGTAGTTCTCTGGGGAAGTATTCAAAAAAATAGTAGTTATTGATTAGTTAATTAATAGTGAAGTACCACTTTCACCTATCGCTATTAGGCTACTTACTAGTTAATCAGAGTTTCTTGTTAGTTAATAATAGTTACTAGATTGTTAATATTGTGTTACTCATTGTGGCTCGCGCACATTCTTCACTCGGACGCGCGCTTCATCATCGCTTATATGAGCGCGGATATAATCTGACCCAGATATATACTGCAGCTAATAACTTCTTACCTCAAGTTCAGTTCTGCCACTTGGACCGGTGACCGCCTCGGGTCTCTCCTCCTCCTGCTTCCCCTTTCCCTCTTCAACCTGCTGGCCTCCATCACTTGCTAATTTTACTGAAGTGGAAGCTCCACTATAGCCACCACCAAACAACTGTGATATTTTAGCACATTTGGCAGCAGCTGCCTGAAGGGCTAGTTTCTTTTTGGCCCTATTTTTTTCGACGCCTCCTTTACATTTTTTGTTCTCCATTTTTGTTCAGCAGCAATAATATGTGATTGCTCATTGCTGGCCCTGCGATGGACTGGCGACCTGTCCAGGTTGTACCCCGCCTTTCGCCCTATGCCAGCTGGGATTGGCTCCAGCCCCACCGCGACCCTGCACGCAGGATAAGCGGTTGAAGATGGATGGATGGATGCTCATTGCTGATCCGTTGAAGGGGGAGGTTGCATCTGACCTCCTCGGCTATAATTGGTCCAGCCCAGAGTCGATCATGAGTCATGACCAATCCACCACCTTTAATAGTTTATACCGTTGCAAAAACAAAAAAAAACATCGGCCCACAAAATAAGAAAATGCCCAATGTGCGAGTTTTATAGCCCGTTCAGTCAAAAAAAAAAAAAAAAATTAATTAAAGTATGTACTGGCCCACAAAGCACGTCGGCCCATCGGGCAAATGCCCGAAATGCCCGATGGCCAGTCCAGCCCTGTTGGTGGAGCAGTCTGTCAATCCCACTCAATCAGCAGATGTTGGTTTCGGTTGTTTGACAGGCTGCGTCATTAACTAGCCCACAAGTGGCTCACCTGCTGCCGTGATAATAGATGGCGGGTGGAAAAATATGGGAAAAAGACATCTTCTGTGTCTTTTTTGTGACTTTAAAAAATGTACTGCTAATGTTTGTGGTGATTAAAAACTGCTGTCACAGGGTGATACAAGAGATTCTACCTAGATACAAAGGGCCCTATCTTGCACCCGGTGCAAAGCGCAGTGCAAGTGCCATTGCAAGTTTCTAACCGACGCAGCCCCCATAGTGTTTAAATAGCAAACTTTTTTTGTTAGATGTCAAGTTTTTAAACATTGAGTTTCAACCTTTCAGAATATGTTTTTCAGTTTCATCCCATATGGAATGTGTAGAGAAACTGTCTTTCAAAAGGAAGACTCAGCTTCAAACTCCAGAGTTGGTGGATTTCTGCACTAGATACAAAGGGCCCTTTCTTGCACCGAGCAAAGCAGCATTACAAGTTTCTAACCGATGCAGATGTCATTTCACGAGAAACCTCCGTAGTGTTTAAATAGCAAATGCACTTGCGCCAATCTGTGCGCCTGTGGGACTGTTGGTCCTAAAAATGAGGTTGGGTAAGGCAAATTGTTGTCACATTGCTATCTTGAGGCAGCAGAAAGCAAATGTGCAGTTGACCAAAAAAACAGGTCTAAAGTCAACACCAGACTATTTCACTTTTTTTGTTATTTTAGGGGCTCATTTCTCCAATGGTAAGGAAGCCACTGTGCACATTTACATATGAAGCACAGCAGCGTAACTTCATTGATTATTAACCCCCGAAACGCCGAGTTTAAATTATTTCAGAAGCTGAAAAAGGAAAAGTTGAATTCTGTTTCATCTGGAGAGTGTCCTCTGTTCTGTAATATCACATAACTACTTTATGCTTCTTAAATGCCCCACAATATTTGCTGGGACTTTATTGCACACATGGAATCTTCTAAAATGACTGACCGCAGCAATACAGGCCACTACAGTGGTTTCATTACTTTGTGCTTACAAAGTAATGAAACCACTGTAGAGGATCAATGTGACCCATCAGTTCATCATAGTTTGTAATAATGCTGTGCAGTGAGGATCCAGACGTTTCATTGAGGAAACAGTGTCTCTCTGTTAACAGTCTGTAGTGTAGTTCAGACACTTCACTGATAAGCCGCAGAGTAACATTAGGCTTCATGATCAGAGATAGTTTTTATATCACATCCACACATTTGTCAATAATCCCCCTCTCTGCTGTGGGTCTGCTGTTCAATCAGTGTCATTCTTCCGCCATTATGATAGCAATACGCCAAGGCACAACGCACCTGGTTTTAAAGGGAATGGGAGATGACACTCTTAATTTATGTACTGCATATTACACCCAAAAGACACACATGACTAATTCACAGATTAAGTACAACCCTTTTGAACCATATGTGCCTGGCACACTGACCATTTTTTCCGCCGTTAAACTAGCGAAATTGGAGTTGGACACACCCTAAAACGCAACTCCTTCACGCCGTGCACTTAAATCGTTAAAATAGGGTCCTAAAGGTTCTACAGGCTAAAAAATCTAATTCACTTTGTTTTTCTTCTAGACAAGGTAGAGGGCTCAGGGGCATCAGTGCCAGCCTTAAAGCCATGTCTTCAGACAACAGCAAAGTTCTCCTCACGCCACGTCTTGCCAGGCGGTTAGCCGCTGTTGCTTCAACAACCTCAACTCCTGGGGAGTCACGGACCCCTTCAGAGTCTCCATCCAAGGAGCTCTTATCTGGGGAACTTCAGGTGCAATCTGAGCAGAGCCTGCCACCCTGCACACCTCCAACCTGCTCACCCAGCATCAGTGCCTCTTCTTCATCATCATCATCATCATCACTTGCCCTGGAGCCAGCTGGTGAACTGCGCAGGGAGCCAATGAACATCTACAACCTCAACGCCATCATCAGAGACCAGGTAGAAAGCAGTTCTCATGTTGGTATCAGTGGAATTTCATTCCACTTCCCCCAAATTGTCCCATTTTTCCTCTTCTCCATTTCCTTCCTCTCTGCTCTCTCTCTTCTTAGCACACAGCATGAAGCGCATGGTGCAGGGGCCTTTAGGGGGGCCTCCAAATCCAAATTTGCAAGTGAGATAATATCTTATATGAACAACAACAAAATACAACAGGTCAGTGTCCACAGATGTAGAGAAAAGGACTTGAATGTTAAACGTTTCTGTAAGAATTTGGAAACAGTGGACGCTAAATTATGGTGATAACAACGGAGAGACTAGTTGCGGACTTCATCTGATTATTCTGAATCTAAATTTAAGAGGTTTAAAACCCTCTAAGGCCTAAGCCCTTTTTGGTCAGTTTTCTCTATTTATAGATTTAGGCTTATAAACCATATGTAATAGAGATGGAACACCATGTGTTTGGTATCCATGGATTCAGAAGACTCTAAGCTAACATAAGCATGCATGTAATGTGTAATGTGTAGTTGTTGAGCAGGCTGGACCCAAATGCAGGACACAGAGCAGGTTCAGTTCAGGAAGGTTTATTAACAAAGGTAAACAAAGGGCGAGCTCACTTACATTTGAGTGGCTGACAAACAGAGTCCAAAAAACAAGGTGATCAAACAGAAATCCAAAATCCAGGGAAACAGGGTAACGCGACTAGTAAGGCAGGACAACACACTGCAACATAGGACAGAGCGTATACATGCAACAATGACCGGACAAAGACTGAGGGAAATAAGCAAGGCTATATACACAGGGTTAATGAGCTGGGAGGAGACACACAGGTGAGGGACATGAGGCTGATGAGACACAGGCCGGTAGAAAGATAACTGGGGCAACAGACCGAAAACTTGAAAATAACAACCAACACAGACATAACACATGATACAAAATACCACACAAGAATCTAAACAAGAACACAGAACTAGAAGAAAATACTAAGACATCAACTAAGGTACAAAACAGGGAACTAAGATAAGAGACAAAACAGATACTAAGTAAACTAGACCAAGAGATAAAATAACAAGGCTACACAGAGAAACACAGAACCAAAACCAAACTTAAACAGGATCAACAAAACAAAGAGCAGACATGGGCAAAACAATGCTTGCTCTGCTTGCCTTATAGAGTACTCACAATACTTGATAACATCTGCAGTCCTGTGTCCATGGTGTGTGGGTCCACAGGGGCAATCGACACAGGTGTGGGGTCAATCTTCTTGCCTACAGCCATTGAAGACTATATGGATGTATTTCCATTTAGGTAGAACTGTGTGGTTGACAGTTTTCAGTGGACCAGTGTTGGTTTAGCATCAGATGTCTGATAGTAACTCTTGTTTCGATCCCTTTAACAAAACCATGGCTGTTTAAAATTAAGTTAATACCAACTGAGATTGACGGACATACAAAAGGCTTCAAAGAAAAATAATACTGGTTGCTTTCCTAATCAAAAATATACACAATTAAGGTGAATACAGAAACTTATAAACCAATAAATGAAAATAAAACTTGTAAGGTAGATAACATAAAATTAAGTATTGAGTAATATATCCCATTCTGGGAGAGAATAGAACAGTGAATTTTAAGAGGTCTCAAGGACGGTATGTCGAGTTTCCTAAAGCTTAAGAGAACAAACAAAGGAATGTCTCTGGTTTTATCAGATGTTTCTTATGGCGTGACATGAGGGGCAGGGGTCAAGTATCGCCTTCTCCTTTGTTAAGTTTCTTTCTGTTTTAAGTGGCGCTAATTAGCAGAGTTTCAGGAGCGGGACCACACTTCAAGCACGTCACCGCCAGCATCTTCTATGTCAGCAGACCCAGCACCAGAAGCCGAATTCTCTCCTCCGTCTCCAAGCTTGTGGCCCCGCTTTCTACAATCCTAAAGTCGGCCAGGGAGCGGGTGAGTCCAGCCTTAACGCCTTCCACCTTCCACGGTCCACTTTCCTCAACAATCAGAAACATTGCACCCGAAGAATCCCCTGCCTCTCATCAAACAGCTGATCACAGCGTTTCCACGCGCCAGCGATGTCCCGGATCGCACAATCTTCACGAACGAGACACGAACTATAGCCACTCTTCAGAAAACGGTTAAAAATGTAACAATTCCGATTTAGAGAACCGACAAACTTTTCAAGCTATCATGTCAGCGTGCCATGCATTCAGTTTCGTCAACACCAGCTCCTTCCACGTGACGCATTACGCACGCCATGACGTCAGTGCCACTGTTAAAGGGACAGTTCACATATTATCTCCATCTCAAGATAGCAGAGAAGTCGGTACCAAAGCAAAACAGGACGCCAACCAACACCAGAATTCCAAGGCCTCCACCTCTCATCGGGGTTGACTGCACAACAGCCTACATCACACAGGACAACCACATTGAGCAGTCAGCACCCCACCATCCAGCTCCTGAAGCTTCAGGTACCCAGCACTGGGATATGCCAGCACCCCAGCAGTCTACATCTACCAACCACAGCAGCAGGCTTCATTAGGGGCCTTCGGCACCGGGACACCAGTGCCACAGCTGGACACTTCCAGCAGCTACAGCAACCAGTTCCATAGGGGGCGCCAGCATCTCTGTGTTGGCGCCCACAGTCGTACACCTCGAACAACCTCAGCAGCCGATTTCAGTAGGGGCATTGGGCACTGGGATGCCCACCGTCTGCTCCCATCAACCACTAACCTGACCGCACAAAATGGTCCATTACACAGAACCATCCGAAAAGTCAGACCGAAACCGTTTTAAAGGACAGGAACTTCATGCCGTTCTTCACTTATCTTTCAATAGTAATCTCCAGTTCTGTTATAACTGATGGTAGCAGCATACAAGCTAACCGCTTAAGTACAGCTGTTTCGAGTTCTTAATCATCACGAGCTCAGTCATTTCGAGCTAACTTCAAGCTAAACAGCCATTTCGCGCTTACTTCAAGCTAAACAGCCGTCTCGTGTTTACTTCAAACTAAAAGCCGTCTTGCGCTTACTTTGAGCTACAGCCGTTCCGTTCGTTTCGAGCTTACTTCGAGCTAACAGCCGTCTCGCGCTTACTCCAAGCCAAACAGCTGTCTCGTGTTTACTCCGAGCCAAACAGCCGCTTCACGCTTACTTCGCGCTAATATCGAACCACAGCCGCTTTGCGCTTACTTCGCGCTAACATCGAGCCAACATCGAGCCAACAGCCGCTTCGCGCTTACTTCGAGCTACCTTGAGCTAATAGGCGTTTGAGCTAATACCCATTGTCTAGCTACACCAGTCTCGAGCAAATGGTCATTTTTAAGCCAAGTCGCTTAAAATAAAGAGTCTCTATCTAGCTGTCTTTATCGAAACCACGCGGTTCAAGCAAACAGTCATATCTAGCCAAGTAGTTATCGCTAAGTCGCTTCGAGCAGACAGCCATCATCGCACTAAGTCGCTGCGAACAAACAGCCATTTCATGCCATAGTTGTCTCGAGCTCTTGAGCCAATAGACATTTCCTTGCTTAGCCATTTTCCAAGCAAGTCATTCCAAGCAGTCCTCTTTTTTGTCAATTCAGTTGAGTTATAGTCGTTTTCAAGTAAACATTTGTTCTTCTTTCAAGCTAACGGCTTATAAATTAGTTTTGAGCTTATATTCATTCCGTGCTAAAATTCGCCTCCAGCTAACACTAGTTTTGAGCGAACAGCGTTTTTAGTGAACAATCGTTTCAAGCTAACATCCAGCCAACAGTCGTTTCCATTCATTTAAACCATGTCATTGAGAGCCAATGTTGTCTCAATGGATAGTCGTTCCTATCGAACAGCCGTCAGCATGTCATTCCAAACAAACGGCAATTTAAACTAAAGTCGTTTTGAGTGAACAATTGTTTCAAATGAAAGGGCTCCGACACTGGGATGCCGCTCAATCGCCGCAGGTCACTCTAGTCTGGGATTCAGGCACCTAGATGACGCTCACTCCCAGTCATCACTAATCTGAATGCATCAGTCAGTTTGTTACATAGAACCATCCAATTTGTCGTTGGAAACAGTTTCTGGTTAGCTTAGTCACGCCATTAGGCACCGGGATGCAAAACCCCTCGCAGCCCACATCCATCAATCTTTGCAGGTCGCTTTAGTCCGGGATTCTGGCACCTGGATGCCAAGATCTCCAGCATCTCATCTAGATTCTAGATTGGGTCCCCAAGTTAGAGGCGCAGATTTACCAAATCCACATCGCTTCCAAGCCACAGCTTGTTTCAGTGGTGTAATCAGAGCCCAATTGACCACGCAACCCTAACATGCCCCCAAAGTGGTACCCAGTCTCAGCCTAACTTATTGCTGCCGCTCCAAGCTCTCCGGTTTTCTCCAGCCTCCGGGTTCCAAGGTCTGCATAGAAACAGCAGGTCACCCCAAGACCCTAGATTTCTAGGATTCACTCTTGACATATCAGTCTCACACTTAATCTGAATTGAAAGCTCATGCAATCAGCATTCGATCCCCAATTCCTCCTAGCTTTGGCCCAACCTTTGCCAACGGGATCGGATTCAACTTTTCACAAACAAGTGGCACCCCAAGATACCAATCGTACACCGCCGCCACATATTCTGCAGGTTTTTGGGGGTTCTACAAGAAGACTAATCGCAGGAGAACAATCCTCGAAAATCTAACACCAACAGCATAGCCCTCTCTCAGGTTACAGGCTGGCTTTGGAGAACTCAGCCACCATCACAACAAGCACAACACGACCTCCCCGTCATTCAATCTTGGCACCATTTCTCATTTCATCAACGTGCCCACAGCGGCTACGAAACACACCCCACCAAAAGTCCATCTTAGCGGAAGCACTGGCTTCTTTTCCAAACACATTCTCAGATGACCCAACTTCTTGGAGGTGCTCAACGTCAATAGACATAGCAAGACCCCAGCAGCCTCCCTCTTACAGCAGACTCTCCGTCCGTCCGCATCCACACCATCTGTGCCAGTTACAGCATCCTTCACTCGACTTGAACCTTAGATGCTACGTCCACGCTCGCTCTCTTCGGTTTCATTTCACCGCATGTCCTCTTGCTGACCTTCGCCGTCACGCCCACGATTGGGTTATTCCTCAAACAACACTGCTTTCTACCAAAGCAATCTGAAGTCCAGTCAATCAGGCCCGCTTACTTTCGTCCTTTTCTTCAAGACCCTCATGAACTAGGGAAACCCAGCGCACATCCACAGGAGTTTGTTCGAGACCAGTCTAGTAGCTACTCTATTCCGGTTCTACCAGCAGCCCTGCCAAAGGTACTCATTTGCAAGGTATTCTCCCATCCATTACTTCAGTCTATCCTCCCAGGATCTGAGCTAACTTTCAGGCTATCGCGGCGTCAATCCCGAGCATCCGACACAGATCATGCGCACTGATCTTACAAAGCGTACAACCACTACACTTAAGATCCCAAGATCCCAGATCACCCAGTGTTCTCTGAAATAATTGGAAGCTTTTGGGGGTCCGTCGTGCCCGGGTGCTACGGCGGATTTCCCTATCGTAGCTTCCCCACAACGCTTTCGAATGTCTATTCAGCTACTGCAATCTTCATACATCTTCCGTTTGTTTATCAATAAATCATTTAATCATACCTGTTGATTGTGTGGTCCTTGCTAGTGAAGTGGCGCTAATTAGCAGAGTTTCAGGAGCGGGACCACACTTCAAGCACGTCACCACCAGCATCTCCATAAATACCCACATGTCCTAACTCCTCCCCTTCGCTCTCGTATCCTGCATCCCCCCCCCCCCCTTTCTCTGTCCTGCCTCCTAATCTTCCTCCTCTCCATAGGGTTATAAGGGGGTCCGTCGTGCCCGGGCACTACGGCAGATTTCCCTATCGTAGCTTCCCCACAATGCTTTCGAATGTCTATTCAGCTACTGCAATCTTCATACATCTTCCGTTTGTTTATCAATAAATCATTTAATCATACCTGTTGATTGTGTGGTCCTTGCTAGTGAAGTGGCGCTAATTAGCAGAGTTTCAGGAGCGGGACCACACTTCAAGCACGTCACCACCAGCATCTCCATAAATACCCACACGTCCTAACTCCTCCCCTTCGCTCTCGTATCCTGCATTCCCCCCAACCCCTTTCTCTGTCCTGCCTCCTAATCTTCCTCCTCTCCATAGGGTTATAAGGGGGTCCGTCGTGCCCAGACGCTACCGCAGATTTCCCTATCGTAGCTTCCCCACAATGCTTTCGAATGTCTATTCAGCTACTGCAATCTCCATTTGTTTATCAATAAATCATTTAATCATACCTGTTGATTGTGTGGTCCTTGCTAGTGAAAGAAACTTTATTGTACGTATGGAATATCTTCAAACATATTTCCTGTCACTGTCAACACATCATAATAGTCTGATTCTGTATTAATGTAGATTGTCTGCTATGTAACAGAAGGGAGTTACAAAACACAATTTCACTCTATAACTGTGGCAATAAACCTACCTACATACCTAATAACTGGGAAATATGTATCTCATTTAACATTTCAGAGTAGTAATATCCTTAATATCTTAATATTATGTTTCTATAACATAATTCCTGATGACCTTAACAGACTGAAAGAAAGGCTAATAAAACAAAGTCATTTTTATTATTATTAATATTATTAGGGAGGGGTTTACCCAAGTCTGTATTTATAAAGGCCCAGGGTGACCAATAGTGACTGATCACATGTGATTGATTATTTGGTGATGGGAAGCCGGTCGGGCTGCTGCTGCTGTGCTAAGTAGAGTTGTTAAAACCTCCACACCCCTCCCCTGTGCTTGTGTGGGTACGTTTCTGACGATTTTCAGCACAGATGAACGTGAACATGTGGCACTGTAAACGGCCGATAATTGCGGGGGAATAGTGGGATTCAAGGCAGTTTACAGGGATGAAAATCCTGCTATGCAGTGTTAATGCACACATATCGTAATTCCTACATATTCCTAACAGTAATAAAAGATTAATTTGAACAAAAGAGAAAATCAACACATTAAAACAATTCTCCAAGCATTCCTAACTACTTTTTGTGGTAAATTCTAATACTCTTAAAAAAGGGGAAAAGAAAGAAAGTGAAAGGGGGAAAGAAAGAAAGAAAGCATAAACTAAAGCAATGATAACTACACAGGTTATACACACATATTTTAAAGAGGATTTTAAAGTTTCAGCATGATAAATGGATACACTTAACATGTAATGGCTATAATACTTTTAGTTAGGATCTTAACATCTTAGCTGCTATACATATAGTATGTTTTACTAATCTAGAAAAGAAAGATTAAGTGAACAAGGGACAAGAGAAAGACTACCTAGGTTTAATATAAAACACAGATTACTTCTGTATGGTATGAACACTAAGTGTCATATTATCTTTTGACCTCTCGATAGTAGTATGGCTATCTGGTAGAATTGGGTTATTTAATGTATGCTTCTAACTAGAGCTGGAGGCTGATGCCGATGGTGATATTACAGTGAAAAATAGACGATTTATGAGCAGATATTTTGATTTTGAAAATGATCTGGATAGTAGACACCTTTCTTGTATAAACCACACTTAGAACGGTCCAATATTGAAGGTTGTACTGTAAGTGGGCTCTAATAACTTTTCCAAATGGATTGTGTAAATAAAATAGATTAGCATAGATACAGTCTCAACAACTTAAGATGTGAACAATTACATATCAATAAATATTTGCTGCTAGAAGAAGATCTTTAAGACATCTGTAACCAGAGAGTGAGAGATAATAAGCATGTGTATTTTACCGTACACATAATATGCCGTAATAACTACTTTACATGTAGCATATTCACATCTAGTTTTCTCTTTACCAGCACTCTTTAATTCTATCCAAAGCTGCGAGAAACCATTTCTCAGCCACCATTTAGCTCTAAAACATGCCATTTACATTACAGTGATCTGCTTGTGAATGCATCCAATACTACATGACTGTCTATGACAGCTTTTCGCATTTTAAGAGGAGCTAGATGACTTTGCCTGACAGGAAGCTGTGTTAAGTTCTTGTTCAGCTCACATTTATTCACTTTTCTGCTCTGGTTTATCATTTCAGACGCACCGACTCACCGACTTAATGACTCATTATGATGTTAGCACTCCTCCACTGATAAACATTAGCTTTAGCATTAGCATTAGCTTTGAGGCTAATTTTTTTAGCTTGTGGGTGTGGTGCAGTGGTTAGCGCTGTCGCCTCACAGCAAGAAGGTTGCTGTGACGGCGTAACTGGAGGAGTAAATAAGCACGCCTCACACATCAGCTTTTTTCTATTCAGCAGGCACCCTGGCATGTTTGATTCTACGAAGAAAGTAAAATCAAATGAGAGAATTTTTCTTACCTGGAAGGAAGTCATTGCAGCAGCTGGCAAGCATTTCAGGAAGTGTGTCTTCCCATGCCTGCGCTACATCACGGCTGGGGCCCAGGCAGTTTTCGAGGGGGCTGCCTGCAGCCATGCGAGGTCCTGTCCCTGAGGGTCTTAAGCGGCTCTCCTTCGGATTCGCTCTCCCCGTGGCTGAGGCCCCCGCGGTTGCCGAGGCGTTATATCTCCGAGGGCACCGGCCCTCGTCTGCTGACACCCTTCCCCTCTTCCCTGGTCGGGAGTCCGTTCTCGGCTTCTCCTGCCCGAGGCATGAGTCCGGAGAAGCTTGCACACTCTGATTCCGAGGAGCTAGACATGCTTAGCATTATGGAGACTTCCGCGAGCTGGGCCGAAGTCATCATTCCGCGCCCAGCTATGAGATGCAGGGCAGGAGCCACGGGCCGGCAGTAACCTCAATGAGTGTTTTCTGCAGCACCGCCACGCCGATCCTTGCCATTCTTTCCCGATTTACACAATGAGTTGTGTAATTCATGGAACAGACAAAAAAAAAAAGAAGCTGCTCTGCATGGCTGACTGCGTCCCCTCTGCTGGACTGCAGCAGCATAACAGAAACTAAGCAGCACGGAATGATGCCTCGGGTGGAGGAAGCGCTCGCAAGCTATCTTTTTCCCACCCTCGCTCATCCCTCCGGCGCTCCCTACCAAGCCATGTAGCAGACATCCACTTTGGTGGGCAATGCCTACATGGCAGCGGGTCAAGCTGGTTCAAGCCTGCACACTATCGCCATCTTGCAGGGGTACCAGGCCGATCTTCTCAAAGACTGTAAAAAAAAAAAAAAAAAGAAAAAAAGAAAGAGAAAGGTGACCTAGGGGGAGGTTCCTCTGAGGAGGACCTGACAGAGCTCCGTAGAGCTACGAACTTAGCACTCCGTGTTACCATGGACATGGCCCGTCGGGGTTCTGGAGCGGGTCCGTCAGGACAGTGTAAGCCTACCTTTAGTAGCCCCGTTTTTGGCTGGCCCGAGTGTGGTTCTCAGATATAATATTGCTCCTAGATAGCCCGCCCTGGCAGGAGAGGCTTGCTGTCCTAGTTGGAGGACCGGGCCTTTCACCCGCACCCCGTCCTGTGGCAGCTATGGGTCTGGGCCCTGAGGGGGCGCAGTTCCTAGAGGTGGGCCTGACAGCAGGAGCAGTTGAGACGCTGCTCAGCTCCAGAGCCCCATCCACGTGAAGGATGTACGGCCTGAAGTGGAATGTGTTCGCCACCTGGTGTAGAGAAGGGGCAGTGGACCCAGTTACTTGCTCGATATTTATCTCACTGGAGTTTCTCCAGCACCGTTTCTCCGCGGGCCTCTCCCCGTCCACGGTCAAGGTATATGTGGCTGCCATTGCAGCGTTCCACGCCCCTCTGAGAGATGGGCCCTTGGGGAGGCTTTCACTGGTCGTGCGCTTCCTCCATGGAGCCCGGAGGATGAGACCCGTGACTCGTTACAGCGTTCCCACCTGGGAGCTGGCAGTGGTTCTCGAAGCACTGGCTGAGGCCCCCTTTGGACCCCTGAAGTAAGTCCAGGGGTCCAAGTGAGGCCAAGCACCTGACCCTTAAGATGACCTTTCTCCTCACTGTCACCTCTCTGAGGAGGGTAGGGGATCTCCAAGCACTTTTAGTTTCTCCCTGATGCCTGGAGTTTGCCCCGACGAGGGTCAGGGCCATCCTACACCCTTGTCCAGGTTATATCCCTAAAGTTCCATCCAGTTTGGCAGGGTTTACGGTGCTGCAGGCGTTTCATCCCCCACCTCATCTGACGGCGGAGGACGGGAGACTTCATCTGCTCTGCCCTGTCAGAGTGCTGAATATTTACACTCTTTACACCCAAAAAGGGGAACAAGACACTGCGTCAGTCCGCCATACCTGACCCCACCTGGAGTGCCTTGCTTCATAGCAAACAGCTGATGTGTCAGGTGTGCCGGTGTCAGGAGTTATGCTAGAACCCAAATGCAGACACGGAGGCAAGGCAGCAGTTAAGCAGTTTATTGACTGAGAGAGGGTGAGCAAACTTGGCAGGGTGAGCTGGCTGGGAGTCTCTTTCTAAGTAGTGGAGTGAGAGGGCTGGCTGGTTGGCATGGTTGGCTGGAGTGTGGTCAGAAGGTTGGGTTCTCAGGTTTGAAGGACTTGGAATTGGCTGGCTGAGCAGGAGATCTGGAGACAGTTAGAGAAGATGTTAGTAAAGGCAAACTGGTTACTAGATTCACAGGCTTGAGGTGGTGAAAAAAGCAAACAAAAACAAGCCAAAACACACTCACTCAGTCCCAAACTCAGGTGAGAGATGCAGGGTTCATGACAGCCGGCGTGCCAGTTACGCCGTCACATGCTACCGTTCTAGCAAGGCCAATAGGATTGGAGTAGTTTCATTCATGATTCAACCCTGCCACGCCCAGAGGCATTGCCATAGTGTCGTCACCGACGCAGTGTCTCGTTCCCTTTCTTGGGGAACAAGTGTTACATACGTAACCCGGGATGTTCTTCTTCTTTAGCAACGTGCAGTGTTAGCTGCTCTAACGATGTTGGAAAATATTTAGAATTTTTGAACTACACTGAATTCCAGCAAAAGGTGTTTTTGTATTTGACAATATATAGATATGTCTGTGAAAAATATTCTTGCGTATTTTTTTATAATAGAAAAGAAAAGCCTTTATTGTCGTTACGCATACATATGCCACGAGATTGAAGCAGACCCTTTACAGTGTTGGCACAAAATATGAGATAAGAATATAAAATATCAGAAAAAGTATAAAAAAGTCAAACATTTAACATTATAAAGTGCATATCAAGATTCAAGCAGATACAATATAAAACAGATAGATACAATATAAAACAGATAAGTAGAAAAATATAAATATATTGCAATGTAATGAAGGGTCAAGTACTAAGTAATAGACATTATTGCACACTAATGAGCAATATTTCACAGTGATGGAATTGTTGAGTATTAAGTAATAAATAATTATTGCACAGTAATGAAAACGGATGGTTAAGTATAAAAGTAAAGAAAATATTGCACTGTATGTAAAATGTGAACGATAATGTGATATGAAATATATGAAATATAAATTGCACATGTTACAGTGGCCTTTGAGGTATTTTATGTAAAAGTGTCAGAACATTACAGGACTATTTCATAGTTGGAGTGAAGAGGGAGTCCGGGGCTATGTGTGTGTGTGTGTGTGGGGGGGGATGTAGAGAGGAGTCAGTGCATGTGTGAGTTCAGGGTGGTTATGGCCTTTGGGAAGAAACTGTTTTTGAGTCTATTGGTCCGTGCTCTGATGCACCTGTAGCGCCTACCTGAGGGCAGCAGGTCAAACAGATCAGAGCTGGGGTGGGAGCTGTCCTTGATGATGTTCACCGCTCTGCTGAGGCAGCGGGAGGTGTAGATGTCCATCAGGGAGGGGAGAGGGCAGCCAATAATCCTTTGTGCTGACCTCACAACCCTCTGCAGCCTCTCCCTGTCTGCCACGGTGCAGCTGCCGTACCAGACTGTGATGCAGTAGGTCAGCAGGCTCTCAATGGACGAGCGGTAGAAGGTCGGCAGCAGGTTGGGGTCTAAGTCGTACTTCCTGAGGACCCTCAGGAAGTGCAGTCGCTGCTGGGCTTTCTTGATGACCGCTGTGATGTTTGCTGTCCAGGTGATGTCAGCGGAGATGAGGACGCCGAGAAACCGGAAGGTGTGGACCCTCTCCACGCACTCGTCGTTGATGTACAGGGGGGCTAGGTCGGTGCTGTTTTTCCTGAAGTCGATGATGATCTCCTTGGTTTTCTTGGTGTTCAGAGCTAGGTTGTTCTCCGAGCACCAAGCTACTAGGTTCAGGACCTCCTCTCTGTAGGCTGCCTCATCTCCCTGTGAGATAAGTCCGACCACTGTGGTGTCATCAGCAAACTTGACGATGAGGTTGTTGCTGTTGGCCGGGCTGCAGTCGTGGGTGTAGAGGCAGTACAGCAGGGGGCTCAGCACGCAGCCCTGTGGGGAGCCAGTACTCAACATGCGAGTGGAGGAGAGGTGGGGGCCCAGTCTCACCGTCTGAGGCCGTCTGGTGAGGAAGTCCTTTATCCAGGCACAAGTGAGAGGGGGGAGGCCGAGAGTGGCCAGTTTGGAGATGAGAATGTCCGGGATGATTGTGTTAAAGCGGAGCTGTAATCCACAAAGAGCATCCGGATCGTAGCTCTCGCGGCTGCTCCAGGTGGCTCAGCGCAGAGTGGAGAGCTACTGGCGATGGCATCCTCTGTGGATCTGTTTGTAGCGGTATGCAAACTGATAGGGGTCCAGATCTGGGGGAGGTGGTCCTTGATATGTTGAAGAACAAGTCTCGAAGCACTTCATGATTATCGGGGTGAGGGCCACGGGACGGTAATCATTTAGGCTGGTGGTGGGAGACTTCTTCGGCACTGGGATGATTGTGGCTGATTTTAGACAGGGCGGGATGACTGCCTGGGCCAGAGAGAGGTTGAAGATCCTGGTGAATATGGGGGCAAGCTGGTGGGCGCATGCCCTGAGCACTTTGCCAGGAACTTCATCTGGGCCAGCAGCCTTCCTTGGGTTCACTGCTAGGAGTACTCGTTCCACCTCATGCTCCTTTACGTTGAGAGGGGTGGTGCAGGAACCAGGTGTGGGTGGGGGTAGGGCTTGGGTAGTGTAGGAACCAGGTGGGGGTGTGGGCGGGGCTGGGGCGGGTTGTGATGACTCGAAGCGAGCAAAGAAGCAGTTCAGCTCCTCTACCAGCTTCACACTCAGGTCCCCAGATGTTGCTTCGCAGCCCCTGAAGTTGGTGATGTCATGTATGCCCCGCCACACCTCCCGTGTGTTGTTGCTGGACAGGTGGGACTCTATGCACTTCTTGTAGTCTGCTTTGGCTCTTTTTATTTCACTTCTTAGGTCAGCTCGAGCAGCCCTGTACAGAGGGCTCGGTCCGTCTGACCTGAAGGCAGCGTCGCGGGCCCTGAGGAGTGCACGGACACGGCTGGTCATCCAGGGTTTCTGGTTAGGGAAGACCCGAATGGTTTTGTCTACAGTCACATTCCTAATGCAGAACTTGATGTAATCCAGTACTGCTCCTGTGAATGTTCCTAACTCCTGGTGTTCAAATAAGTCCCAGTCTGTCTGGCTGAAGCAGTCCTGCAGCTTGAAAAGTGCATTTTCAGGCCAGGTTGTAACAGTCATTATGGTGGGCCTGGCGCTGCGTCTGAGGGGTGTGTAGGCTGGGGGGAGCAGGAGAGAGAGATGGTCCGACTGGCCAAGATGGGGGAGGGGTATGGCTCTATATGCATGTTTAATGTTAGAGTAGACATGATCCAGAGTGTTCTTTCCTCTGGTAGGACATTTAACATGTTGATAGAATTTTGGGAGTACAGTCTTCAGGTTGGCCTTATTAAAGTCTCCTGCAGCTATATGGACACCATCGGGGTGTGCCCGCAGTTGTTCGTTGATGGTGTCCGACAAGAGAGAGAGTGCTGTTTTAGCATGTGCGTTGGGCGGTATATACACAGCCGTGATGATGACTACAGTTAACTCTCTCGGTAGAAAAAAAGGCCGGCATCTTACAGACATGTACTCGAGGTCGGGGGAACAGTGTTTATCTATGATTGTCCCGTATTACACCAGTTATCGTGAATGCATACAGAGCCCTCCTCCTACTCTACGAGCTGATCCTGTCCCGCGAGTAGCGCCTGCTAGCTGCATGCTAGCGTTGGTTATGTCCGGGTGAAGCCAGGTTTCGGTGATAATCAGAACACAGCTGTCACGAACGAAGCGATTTCCAGCGAGTTGTAGTTCCAGGTCGTCCATTTTGTGCGTTAGCGCTCTGGCGTTGGAGAGATACAGGCTCGGAAGAGGTGGCTTGTGAGGTTGTTTCTTTAGCCTGAACAAGACGCCGGCTCTGCGGCCCCGTTTTTGTTTCCTCTCCTTGCGCCGCCTTCGCCGCCTCCTAGCCCCGACAACAATCCACGGAGACCCGGGCTGCCTCGCTACGTCCACAGGGATGTTGTTGTTGTGATGAGAATCACGCGAAAAGGCTATCTCGTACTGCTCACCAAAGTCCAAAAGTTCTTGGCGGGTGTAGAGGACTTTCACATAGCCAATTGTACACAAACAAGAGAAAAAGAAGTACAAAAACAAGCAAAAAAACAACAAAAAACAACACTGTAAAGGAGAGCCGTGAGCCGCTGTGTCTAAGCGCGCCGCCATCTTGGAACTATAGAATGTAACTATAGAATGATATGTGTGTGCGAAGCGCCAGTCTTTCTCTGCACAGTTGTTGGCTTGGTGTCTCTATCGATTTATACACGACAGAAAGGTGACTGGCACTTCCTGGCTACGTGGACACTCATTGGCTATTTTAGGCTGTGAACAGGCCGTGGAATTTTCTCTCGGTCTAAGGTGTCACTCAAAAGGTCAACGTGTAGGCGCTTTTTTGTTTCCATGCTAACTGTAGTTAGGCTGACAGCAGTCCTATGTATTTAGTGATATAATGACGCGTTTTGGACAAAATGTTTTACTGGATTGGATCGTCTGGACCTTTGCCAACATAACATGGGCATTTTTGTCGGAATGTAATCCACAGGTGGACTATAGCTTCACAGATAAGTGGCGTCAATTTGATAGTAGGCAGTGCTTAAAGTGGCCCAGCAATATCAGTAAGTTACTTCTACATTTTACTCCTTGGCATCCCAGGACTTTTTTTGCTTACCAGTGGGCTCTATATAGCACTAATCTGTTCCCATTCTCGCCTGTTTGCTAAACTCTGCCGCTGGCGACAGAGCAGGTCGATGCTCGGGTGCCTTTCATGCAGCCGTTTGCATAAAGTAGATGTCACAGTAACTTTTTGTGAACTGACAAATCACAGCCGGGATGGGGTGGGACATTAAAAAGGTTTGATGCACTACATCAAACTTTTAAAATGTTGAATTCATTGTTCTGCATGAATGATGACTGATGAGTTAGTACTTAACATCAGCTAATTAGAGACTGACTACCATGCAGATCTTACACAAGGATTTAATAAATCCCACAGAAATGAAACTGATATCCAACTGGAATTAATATTATAAATAACATTATATAGTGGTAAGCTTTACAGTATACTGAAGTATACTATAAATTATAATGAAACAATTTAACCCTAGTACGGGCTGATACACACTCCCCCATGTGAATGGGCAGTACCAGTAGGGCTGGGCAATAAAACAATTATGATACTGATATGTTATCACGATATTATTTTCCTCTGTAACAATATAACAAATATGTGTATATTTCTACAAAAATGGCTTCATAGTAACAAACTTATACTGAATAAGAAGAAGTCATGTTGCATGTTGTAGAAGCAAATACTACGACATGAACTAAGGCACAGGACTAGGAACAAAGACATGGAACAAAAAGCTTAAGTGTAGCTTAAGTGTTTGAGGCAGTTGCAGATTTAGAGAATTGTGACCTTATGAATAAAGCGTAGTACTAGTGAGTACATCCAAGCACATTTTGCTTCCCATCAAAATGATACTTCAGCTGAAATTGACGAAGCCACTGAGGCTGGTCACATATCACAACATATACATCTTTCAGACAGTGAAGGCCATCATGACAGTCAACACTTAGAGCAGTCAGATTCTGCAGTTTTGGCAACTGAAGCCCTGCAGCAAACGTATCAGAGGAAAAACCTTTCTGGTGCTGCATCTGTTCACAAAGATAGGAGTGTCCCCAGCTGCCATACACATCATCACACAGACTCAACAAACCATCTTACACATCTCTCCTGATCAGAGGCCCCAGGTGTATCTGACTTAGCTGTATATCTGGCTTGTCCAGATCTTGTCACAGCTGGATTAAAGTGTTTGATAACCAGCCTGCTAGTTATCTGTCCTGGAAATCTAGTGTTAAAAATGCTGTAGATGGGCTAAACCTCAAAGCTAGAGAACAACTGGACCTGCTCATTAAGTGCCTTGGTGGGGAGTCACTGTATCATGCCAAGAGGCTAAGGGCAGTTCTGTCTATGGGTTTAAACATACTTTGGCAGTGACTGGACAGGTGTCATGATTCTCCTGAGACAATTGAAGGTTCTCTCTTCAAAAGACTGGACCAGTTCCCAAGGCTTTCAAACAGAGATTACCAGAAGCTTCAAGAACTTGAAGATCTCCTAGAAATAGAAATGGTAAAGCATGAGGGTTACTTGGCAGGACTTGGTTTTCTCGACACAGCAAGGGGGATAAACCTTATTGTGGAGAAATTGCCCTACAACATCCAGGAACAATGGATAATCCAAGGGTCTCGCTATAAGAGGGAGCATAAAGTGTTCTACCCCCCCTTCTCATTCTTCATAGACTTTGCATACCACTATGCAGAGACAAGTAATGACCCAAGCTTTGCTGTCCTAACGTCAAACTCGTTTAAAGGTGATGGGTCTTAATATAAACTATCATGAGTAAAGTAGCACTCATGATAGTACTGAAGTAGCCAACCCCTCTTTCTCTCACTAAAGGGCCTGTCATGGATCCAGATAGAGAGTGTCCTCTCCACAAGACACCTCATTCATTTTAAATGTTGTGCTTCGACAACACACCAGACTAAGGGTGCAAAGCTGTCATCCGTTCAGAATGCGACAGCGACCGTCACATCTCAGCACTCCATGCAGGACCAGCACCTTGGGCTGTGAGTTCCAATGTGTCTGCTGCAGAACACGGTGGGGAGCCAACTGAACACACTCCAGATGTAGCAACTTCCTCATGCACAGAGGTGTTTGGTGAGGGTCTTTGAGGCAAATCCAGTTCGAAAATCTGTCTGGTCAACGTCTATCTGAAGGGCCACCCTGAGCAAAAGATGAGCATATACGTGATACTAGATGATCAAAGTAATGTAATGTATAACTAGCCAGCTGACAAGATTGCTCCTCTTGGCTTATTGGCTGAGATTCATGTGTTTGTTTAATAAGAGACCTGCTCTAAACACATGTAGATTCACAATATTCACCAATAGTCGTAACAGCACCAACTGGCAACAGGAAGTGACCTTCAACAAAGGAGCCCCGCAGCACTTTTCACATATATAAACCAACCTGACCAACTTCAGATGTTCGCTGTCTAGTCTAATCCCTCTTTTTACTATTGTTATTACAGTGTTACTATACAGTTCTGTGGTTTATATCTGAAGTGTATGAATTACACGGGAGACTGAGTTAAAAGTCACAGAATACTCCATGTTATATGCTCCTCTATGAAACTTTCTGCATTATAATAAACCATGATGAAGTGGTCATGGGTCTCTCTCTTCCAGGTGATTTCTGTATTTATGTGTAGTGTTTTGTTTAACAATGTAGTTTCATGATTAGACAGGCTGCTGTCAGTGCATTCTGACCAATTCTGTCATCGTGTTTTAAATTATCAAAGTTATAAAGTAATCACGTTTTGCTGCTGTTTTGTGTGTGCAGATTTTTCTCTTCTTTCTTAATGGGGAAATGCTCTATTTCCCCAATTCGCTATTAACCAGAATGTTATTTTTTATGACCAGACCCAATCACTCCACAGATATAACTGCAATGTGCACATCACTAGAACTATGGAGGTGCATTTTACTATCCGAATAATGCGCCCTTTAAATAGCAGGGAAATACTGCTCCATTGACTTTAGACCAGGTTTTTGTTGCTGAATGGCACATCGCTTTCTGCTTCCTCAAGATAGCAAGGCGGTAACAATGCGCCTGACTACAACTCATTTTAAGACCAACTGTGGGCGCACACACAAGTACACAATGTGGGCGACAACTGCGTCAGTTGTAAACTAGCAATGACTCTTGCGCTGTGCTGTGTGCTGCTTTGTGCACTGCTTTGTACAGAGTGCAAGATAGGGTTCATGGTCATTTACCTAAAATATGACATCTTTAGAACACTATGGTCTGTTTTTTTCATTTATTGTCTTGATTTTCCAGCTGCATATTATTGTTTCTCTTCTCCCTTCCTGTTCATAGTCTGTCTCCTCTTCTCTCAATTTGGTGAAGGTGAAGCACCTCCAGCGGGCAGTAGACAGGTCTCTGCAGCTGTCCAGACAGAGAGCTGCTGCCAGGGAACTGGCCCCTCTCCTGGACAAGGACAAGGAGAGCTGTATGGAGGAGATCCTGAAGCTCAAGTCTCTGCTCAGCACCAAGCGAGAGCAGATAGCCACCCTCAGACTGGTGCTCAAGGCTAACAAACAGGTGAGATGTAAACACGTAGCTGTGTTTTGGGTATGCTTGTTGGTCCAACATTTAAACAGAGAAATTTTTATCTGTTTAAAAACTACTTGTGCCACAGGGGCTGATTGGATGCCTCCTTGTACTTTTTGTTCAAAATGTGCGTCTCACATTGGTTTCACCTACAGCAGTGGTCAGCAAGAGGCGGCCCGGTGGTCAAATTAATAAATAAATAATTACTTTGATAGTGTCATGACAGCAATAGTTACTCACATAACCGCTTCCTCTTAAGTGATTGTGCCTACGAAACAAAAATTTGTTTAAGGATAAAAGTTTTTTTGCAGTAATGCTTTATTTCGAGTTGAATTAAGAGGTTTTATAGACATTCAAAAGAGTCTGTGACTTGCTTGTGACTTGAGTACTAGTACTTCACTTGAAGTTGTAACCACCATCTGCACTATGTATTGCTGTTTGCGTGTGGATTTTTTATGAAGCTAAATCAGTGTCAAAAAGAATAAATGCACACACAAGGTTCTCAAATGCACAGGATAAGTTAATGTATTTCTGATGCACACACAAATATTTCTTGATTTACAAGCTTGTGGTTTTTCAACTTCACTGCATTTTTTTCAACAGGAAATTATCTGTAGCCAATTAGATGGCTGCCTCATTACAGCCAATCACATGAAAGCATCCCACATGGGGGGTTGATTTACGATTTATCACAATTGAAGTTGTGGCCACTGGAGAAACAAGGTGGGTGCCGGCGCTCTCACTAATAGCTGTCTGTCTGCTGTCCGCTAACCATCAATAGCTATTTCCAGCCACTGAACTGGGCATCTCTGCCATGTTTGTGCCTTCTGGGTATTTTTTCATGCAAATGTTGGACAAACAATATAGCTTGCTGTGTGGTTAATTGTACTAACAGACCATCCACGAAACCTGTGCGACAGCATGTGAGTTAAATTCTCATGTTTTATTTATGTGTTAGCAGTAATTTATAGGGATCGGTGTCTACATGATTCAAAGTATAGATTTTATGAACGTTTTATGAACCTGAGTGTTGGACAGGTGTTTAGCATCATAGATTATTACTATACATTGTCCAGCAGGGCTGGACTGGGATTTCATTCAAATGCATTAATATGCAAACCATTCTCACATTAAATCAACTTTTTCTTTAGACGCCCAGTTATCAAGAGTGCATAGTAAGCATTCTGCTACAACCTGAGGAAACCCTGCTGTCTTTAAAACACTTTCCAAATGACATCAAACCAGCAGAAATGTCCTGCAAAATATGTGCAAAAAAGTGCAAAATACATCCATTACATTTACAACAAAACAAAAGACAAATGTAAGGACATCATTATTGTTCTGGTAAATCCAGTGCTTGGAAAGTTAATTTGTTCCTTTAACTGCAAGGGTTCTGGAATTAAAGAGTAATAAAATTAAGGAGTAATTGCTTTCCCACTACTACTATATTTCAGTTACAAAGACAAAAAACACCTTCACATTTTAAAATAGGGTAAACTGTTGGGAGCTCTCGCACATCTGACAAAGCTGACATAAAATGAAAGAAATACATTTTAAAACACATGGCCCTGAGGGAAATAATCTGCTGGAAACAATACACTACACAAATAGTGTGTCAAAAGTCCAGTCCAATACAAAAGCAGCGAAGAAAGGGAAACTGTTGTATCCAGGTTGCCTAAAATGGCAACAGCTCACTTGTAGTTTGTTTTTGAGTCCCTGGGCTTTCTTTGACAGTGCGTTGCCATCCAGCTCCATCACAACTTTCTGGAGCACTTCAAAAGAATTTAAGTTCAAGAGGATAGTTGAGGTTCAAGTCATAAATTAGGCCAAACAAGCTGTCAGCAGCTAATCTAACATTGTCCAGATCATGCAGTACCACCTGACCTTCCAGGACAATCAAAATGTCTTCTGGTCCATCAGTGGCATCTCATGTATTCCCACCATGGTCTCCTCAATGGCTCCTTGGTTCAAGTCTTTGTCTTCTGCCTGCAGAGTGAACAGTCACCAAAGAACATATGAGAGGAAAGAAAACACCTAAACCTTAAGACTATTATGCCCAGAAAACTGCTATAATATAATAATAAGTTTATGATAAAAAAAATTTGCTACTGATTGGGGATTTTTTTAATATATTAACAGTCTCCAGTTACTCAAGTCCTATGTTGTTGGTTTTTAGGGCCCAAGCATGAAACATGCAAATGGTCCCTATTGAAACTGAAGGGATTTTTTTAGAACCCGAGCACAAACTGTGCAAGGTCCCTATTGAAACTGACGGGACTATTAGGGCCCGAGCATGAACGCTGTGAGGTCTCTATTGAAAGTGAAGGCATTTTTTCACCTCTGCAAAGTAACTTCAGTTTTGGGGGGCTAAACGTATTCAAAAAATCAACAAACTTTGCACATAATTTAGGCCCCTACAGCCCCTGAACAAAGTGTGACCTACATGTACAACTTTCTGTGGTACGTGTATCATGTTCAAATGTAGAAAAAAGCCTCTCGGAAGTTGGCCATTTTGCATTTAATGGTCATATTTGGCGAATTACACACTTTGTACCTTAACAGAATAAGTTCGATTGACTTCTGCACCAAATTTCATATGGATAGTAAGAGCCCTGCTCTCAACACATCCTCTGCTATCATTTACTCAAAGTCATAGCATCACCTGCTGGCAACAGGAAATGTACCGTTTTATGCTATGATGGACTACTCCTAGCAGGTTGGCCATAGTAACTTCAAATCTGTCTGAGAAAACCCTTAGCACATTGAAAATGCGATGTTGTAAATATCAACATATGCCATGTTGAGTTTTCATTTAACGGCGTGGCTCTGGTGTGGCAGCGAAATTCCAAGCTTCGCCATGACACAGGAAGTTGTTGTAACTTCACTGTACATGCTCAGATCTGTACCAAATGTTAGACGTTTAATAAGAGTCCTGCCCGAAACACATGTAAATGCCAACATTCACCCACAGTCATAACACCACCTGCTGGAAACAACATATGACCTTTAACAGAGTAGTGGCATGTTTCACCTACATGTATGAAATTTTATGGTCATTTTTGAATGATTTACACACTCTGTACTTAAACAAACTCCTCCTAGGGATTTTGTTATGAGTTGGACAGAGAGGACCCAAACCAACGCTCAGATGAAACAGGTTTTATTAGAAAAAGGGGTGAGGGAGTGGAGATGAGGGAGAGGTGGCTGCCGGGGAACACACAGAGGACAAAGTAGGGCAGACGAGGCTAAGACTAGGGATCCGAGGGGGACCAGGGGCCGAGGAAGGGAGGAGGCACGGGAGACCTGAACCGGGGGCTTGGTGGAGGAGTGTGGTGGCAGGCAGACTGGCGAGGGACGAGGAAGAGCTGGGAGGGCGCCATGGAGGAAGCCTGATGGGGAGAGGGCAGGTAGCCGAGCCCAGTAACAAGACAGTGGACGGAGGTGAGTGAACCAGGTCAGGAGCAACGACAATCAAGCGGAGATTGTGTAGAGAACCGGGGTTGATGTACTGGCTGAGATGGAGTGATTGCTAGCAGGTGTGGCAGGCAGAGGAGGTGGCTGATGAGGTGCAGGTATGGGTCGTCAGCTGGGCTCAGGACCAGAGAGAGAGGGAGAGCACAAACAGGGGGAGTGGAGGAGACACTGAGAGGGAGGCAAAACACGGGAAAAGAGAATAGTAGGAAAAAAGGAGAAATAACCAGGACACTCATCGTCAGCCGGACTACCATCACAACAGATTTATTCCGACCAATTTCAGATTTTTCTGTGTGGTCTAAAGTCATGACGATTAAAAGTTATACAAACGGTGAGTTTTTGTAGAACAGCGTGCCCGTGGCGTCAAAAATTGATGATTCACCATGAAACAGGAAGTTGTAATAACTTCAGTGTACATGCTCACATCTGCACTATATTTGATATGGATAATAAGAGTCCCGCCCAGAACACATCCACATGCCAACATTCACTCAAAGTTATAGCGCCACCTGCTGACAAAAGGAAATGATACGATTTACGCTGTAATGTACTACTCTGGCAGGTTGGACATGTCAACTTCAAGATTGTCCCAGAAAACACATTGATGAGGCCATGTTTTAAAACTTTAACGGTGAAATTCCATTAAATTCCATGCTTCGCCATGACACAGGAAGTTGTTGTAACTCGACTGTACATGCTCAGATCTGTACGAAATTTTACACATTTAACAAGAGTCCCGCCCTGAACACAAAAGTATATGCCAACATTCACCCACAGTCATAGCGCCACCTGCTGGCAACAGGAAGTGACTTTTAAGGAAGCAGTCAAAACCCATTGACGATTAAAAGTTCAATGAAGTTCCATGCTTTGCCATGAATCAGAAAGTTGTCGTAACTTGGTTGCATTTTGAATTTCATAGTCATTTTTAGATGATTTACACCAGAGAGGAGACACACCACTCAATCACATCTTCAATACAACTCTAAGGAGAAAGCCCGTAATGGCAAAGATGGCGGTTATTCCGTCCCTCCCACCAGACAGCCTATCGTCAGTCAAAGCAGGAATCATTTCAGCCAGTTGTGTGGTTCCACTGACGTACGGGTCTGTGGAAATTGTTTTTGGCTCTTTGTTTACCATTCATATTATCCATCTTTTCAATTTGTTTTCCTCTTGTGGACACTTCCAGAGAGATTGGCTACAATTCAGTGGACCTTAAACTTCTGGATAATATGTGCAACTCTAGTCACAGAAACATCAAGCTGCGTTTATTATTACTTTTGTCAGTTTCAAGTTATTTTTTTAGTGGTCCTAATAGCAGCATTTCAGGAGTGGGACCACCCATCAATGATGTCAATCCTGGGATTTCCATTAATACCCACACAAACTATCTCCTCCTCTTTGCTCTCGCATTCCATGAAAGTAGAGTCTACTTCCTTGGCAGGTGTGTTATCAGTCAGTAGTGACGGATATCTGGATAACTCATCTGGGCTTTCCAGATTTCACCATCAGTCAGCAGAAAAGGAACAACCACTTGTCAGAGGTTTCCAGAGAGGTATTGACAGTAGGCCTCGACAGAGCATCGGGTGTGTTGTTTAATGTATGCGACATTCAATAGTGAAAGAAAACTCCTGCAGATGCAAAACCCAGCAAATAAGCTTGGAGCTTGCTTTAGTGACATTAAAAATCCACAGCAACGAAGATTTCATTTCACCAGACTCCACACACCTGCCAGATACTCACGTTCTGTGGTCGAGTAATTTTGCCCTTGTTTGAGAGCTGCTGCCATAAGACCCCTTCCTTTGCAGAAGGGCTCGATCGCCTAGCCAGCATTGCCCACAGTCCTGTGAAACTTGCATCCGTGTACACACAGGCTCACTGTCACGATTCCGTGGATGAGCACAGAGGAGGTGAGAGCCCAAACGCAAGACACTGAGGGTGTCTTCTTCAGTGCATTAGAGGCAACAGGCTGTGGCTGGGTGGGTACTGTCCTTTAGTATCCTTTGGGCTCTATGTAATTGCCTCACCTCACCGCGTTTCTAGTCAGGATGCTTTTTATTGCTCCTCTGTAAAACCTGACAAGAACTTGGCGTGGGAATTTTGCCTCAAGAAACACAGTTATTTCTGAGGTTTCTTCACCAGCATGGAGATGATGATGGTGATGTCATCTGCAAACTTCACAATGTTGGGGGTTGCAGTCGTGGGTGTACATTGTGAAGAGGAGGGGGCTGTCAATAAAGCGCTGGGAGGCTCCAGTGTTCACCAATTCAAACTCACTGGGGTCTGTTTGTGAGGAAGTCAAATATCCCAGAGTGCTGAGTTTGCTAATCAGTTTCATGGGGAGATTGTGTTGAATGCTGAGCTGAAATCCACAAACAGCATTCTAATGTAGGTGTTGTTTTTCTCAAGGTGTGTGAGGGCTGAGTGGAGGGCAATGGAGATGGCATCATCTGTGGATCTGTTGGTTCTGAAAGCAAATTGGTGAGAGTTGAGGATGGCGTGGGAACCAGTTTCTCAAAGCACTTCATCAGAATGGAGGTGAGAGCCACAGGGCGGTAGTCTTCAGAATAGACACTACAGACTTTTTAGGTACAGGAATGATGGTGTACACAATCTTTAGTACACAATCTGGAATGTTATCAGGCCCATCTGATTTACTCATATTCACTCTCGGCAGGACTTTTCTCACATCTGCTGTGGATACTTACAGTGGTCGGTCCTCTGGAGGTGGAGTAGCCCTCACCTGAGTTTTCTGAATGAGATTCATCCAGGCCTTCTGATTTTATCGTTGTAGTGATCACCACATCATCAACAAATTTGCGGATGTATGATGTCGATGATGTATATTCCTATAATCTAACGCTTGCTTTTTAACGTTATCACAAGTAACTTAACTCAGTGACATCCAAATAAATGACTCGTAACTACAGTTATGTTAAAATCTAAATACAGATTTGCATCAAATTGTTCATGAGATGTATTTAATGCTGATTTATGGTAAATGTTAAATCCCAAAGTCTTGACAAAGTGCTGCAAATTAACATACTACATTTATATATTAAAAACCTTTGAAGCATTTCTAACTTGTGTAGTATAATCTCAGTTACCAATAAAAAGGTATTTCAAATTTTGTTGCATAGTTCCAGGTTAACTTACTAGTGTAAGCTAGTAACGATGAAGCCACTGGCTACCAGCCATCAAAGATACATGCCCCTGGGGGTTAAGCCGACTAGAAACCTCTACACCAGTCGCGTAGGCAGAAATCACAGTGTGGGTGGGCACAGTGAAAATCAGGTGGGCCTAGTTCTCCCCTACAATATAGGATCTAAAGCGTATCCTATGTTGTACTATAATAACTTAGACCATTACAAATATTATTGCCTGAATGCATCACAGTTTAATCACACAGGTGTTATTACAGGCACAACATGAACATAACAACATAGCATAACCGGGCACGGCGGCAACATATTCTCACACAGCTGACAGACGACGCAGCAGCTGCATCACTGCCACCAACATATGCAGTAACGTTAAAAAATACATTTGAACCTAGTCTGGCACGGCAGCCACTTATAGCCTAATCCACACACACGCACAGATGGTAGGTGCAGCAACATCAGCATGAATGAAGCATGAAGCAATTGTACACCAAACAAAAACTATAGCCTCCTATCAAATAAACAATACCCTGACATTGGCATAGGCAATAAGGCTAAGGACAGTCTGAAATAGTAAATTAGCTTAATTTTGATGATTACAGCAGGAGATGACAGGGCTTGGTGTTAAACACTGATATTATTTCATCATAGTCCAATGATTCAGTCAGTTCTCTTTCAAAGGACAGCAGGGACAAAGAGTTCAGTCTGTGTGTCATCATTGATGCCCTGATGCCAGTTTTTATCCGATTGACAGTTGAAAACAGTCTTTCAACAGAACAGCTTGTTATGTAGGGTGACGAGGGCCCGCAGGAGATGATTCATTTTGGGAAATATGTCACTAGGACATGTGTCGAGCACCTCCACAAGGGATGGAAAGGTCCTGTCCGCTATGACCTTTCTCTTCAGCTGCTGTACAAACACTGCATGTTCTGCATCTTCCACATGGATGGAAAAGTGTGTGCTGGCGGGCTGTATTAGTGCCTTGTCGTCAAAGGTGTCTGACCGAGGCAAGCACGCAGTAGCGGCTCTCCTAAACCCATACGTGTCCACCTTAAAACGAGTGTTCAGTTCCATGATCTGCCTGTCTAATATATCATTCCATATATTTTTTAGGTCAGAGTTGTCCTTTACAGGTGATGCTTTGCCCATAGTAGATTCAACCTGCATATCGCCCAACTTAGCTGGCAACTTCCTCTTTCGAGACCCGGTCACGTCCCAGTTCATAATGTCATGTTTCTTCATCAGATCATCTGCCAGTGTCATTACCTAAGTAAAGTCATTTTCTGTCTTCCTGAATGTAGTGTAGCTCTCTTTTAGGCCTTCAATTAGATCAATGCAATCTGTAACTGATACGATGGAAGATTGCAAGCCCTTAGTGGCGTAGTCACTCATTTCAAATAATTTGTTTAACGTCACTAATAGAAACACAATTTTTTTGTTTGCATTTGCTGAAGTAGGGAGTCAGCTTCAAGTTTTGTGTGGCCGGAGCTTTCAGAGAATTCAGCAAGGGTCTCAAAAGTGCCCAAAAGTGCCCGGACTTTACTTACTGCACTTGACCATGAGCTCCATCACAGGATCTCTCTAGTTCTAGCGTTGTTTTCCCTGGTCGCAGCTGTTGCTGGATTTCCATAAATTTAACATGTCTATGTAACCCTGTCATGAAACTATGCAGGGTGTTGATGAGCACTAGGTGACACAGGCAAGGAAAAACTTCCTTTTAAGGGGCAGAAACCTCGAGCATAACCATGGCTCAGGGTGGGCGGCCATCTGCCTCGACCGGTTGGGGGTGAGGGGGAGAGAGAGAGAGAGAGAGCAAGAGAGAGAGAGCAGAGGGAGGGAGCCTACACAGTATACACATAGAGGTACAGACAGTAAAGGTAATGTTGCTATAGACTGAATGAAAATGGTACAGATATTTATAGTAATGTTAATGATAATACTAGTAATAACAGTAATAATAGCAATAGGACTAGTAACAGCAGTTGCAACTGTAGCAGAGGACGTCGAGCAGGAACACGGGGGCAGCAGGAGACCCCCAACCACAGATCCAGACTCCACAGCTCCAGAGCCAGCAACACCCGCAGGAAGTGACAGGAGGAGGAAGCACACGACCACGGGAAAGGGAAGAAGTCGAGTTAGTAACATGCATTAATGGGATGAGGTTGCACTCAGAGAGAGAGAGAAGAGGAGAGAGGAGCTCAGTGCATCATGGGAAATCCCCCGGCAGTCTAGGTCTATAGCAGCATAATTAAGGGATGGTTCAGGACTCACCTGAGCCAGCCCTAACTATAAGCTTTATCAAAAAGGAAAGTCGGTGTCTGCCTCCCGAACCCAAACTGGAACCTGGTTCCACAGGAGAGGAGCTTGATAGCTGAACGCTCTGGCTCCCATTCTACTTTTGGAGACTCTAGGAACCACAAGTAACCCTGCATTCTAGGAGCGCAGTGCTCTGGTGGAGTAGTAGGGTACTATGAGCTCTTTAAGATAAGATGGTGCCTGACCATTAAGAGCTTTGTATGTGAGAAGAAGGATTTTAAAATCTATTCTGGATTTTACAGGAAGCCAATGCAGAGAAGCTAAGACAGGAGAGATATGATCTCTTTTACTGGTTCCTGTCAGAACACATGCTGCAGCATTCTGGATCAGCTAAAGAGTCTTAATGGACTTTTTCGAAGAGCCTGATGATAAGGAATTGCAGTAATCCAGTCTAGAAGTAACAAATGCATGGACTAGTTTTTCTGCATCATTTTTAGACAGGATATTCCTGATTTTTGCAATATTACGTAGGTGAAAAAAGGCGGTCCTTGAAATTTGCTTAATGTGAGAGTTAAACGACATGTCCTGATCAAAGATAACTCCAATATTTCTCACAGTGGTGCTGGAGGCCAGGGCGATATCTTTAGATAATGAGTCACGGAGGTGCTTAGGCACTAGAACAATAACTTCAGTTTTATCTGAGTTTAACATTAGAAAATTGCAGGTCATCCAGGTTTTAACATCCTGAAGGCACATTTGAAGCTTAGCTAACTGATGAGTTTCATCTGGCTTGATTGATAGATATAACTGAGGATCATCTGCATAACAATGAAAGTTTATGGAGTCTTTCCTGAAAATATTGCCTAAAGGAAGCATATATAAAGTGAAGAGGATTGGTCCGAGCACAGATCCTTGTGGAGCTCCATGACTAACTTTGGTATGCATGGAGGACTCATCGTTAACATGTATAAACTGAAATAGATCTGATGAATAGGACTTAAACCAGCTTAGAGCGGTTCCTTTAATGCCAATGAAATGTTCCAGTCTCTGTAATAGGATCTGATAGTCAATGGTATCAAATGCAGCACTAAGATCTAGTAAAACCAATACAGAGACAAGTCCTTTGTCTGATGCAGTTAGGAGGTCAGTAATTTTCACCAGTGCTGTCTCTGTGCTATGATGAGCTCGAAATCCTGACTGAAAATCCTCAAATAAACTATTGCTATGTAGAAAGTCACACAGCTGTTTGGCGACTGCTTTCTCCAGGACCTTAGAGAGAAATGGAAGGTTAGATATAGGTCTATAGTTGGCTAAAACGTCTGGATCCAGGTTGGGCTTTTTCAGAAGAGGTTTAATTACAGCTACTTTAAAGTACTATGGCACGTAGCCTGTTGATAAAGACAAATTGATCACATCCAGCAGAGAAGTGCCGACCAAGGGCAAAACTTCTTTAAGCAGCCTAGTCGGGATGGGGTCTAAGAGGCAGGTAGATGGTTTAGATGAAGAAATTATTGAAGTTAGTTGATAAAGATTGAGGGAAGCAAAGCAGTCTAAACATAAAATTGGTTTTACAGCTGTTTCTAAAGTTCCTGAGTATAGAGTTAAGTCGGTGCCAGTTGAGGGCAGGTCTTGGTGGATTTTGTTTCTAATAGCTAGAATTTTATCATTAAAGAAGCTCATGAAGTCGTAACTACTGAGAGCTATGGGAATACTTTGCTCAATAGAGCTGTGACTTTCTGTCAGCCTGGCTACAGTGCTGAAAAGAAACCTGGGGTTGTTCCTATTTTCCTCTATTAATGACGAGTAGAACGCTGCTTTGGCATACAGGGCCTTCCTGTAAGTTTTAAGACTATCTTATCAAATTAAACAAGAATTTTCCAGTTTGGTGGAACGCCAATTCCTCTCGAGTTTCTGTGATATTTGCTTTAATTTGCGAGTTTCAGTATTATACCATGGAGCTAACCGTCTGTTTTAGTATTTTCTTTTGTAGAGGGGCTACAGAGTCGAGTGTTGTTCGCAGCGAGCCTGCAGCACTATCAACAAGATGATCGACTTGGGAGGGACTGAAATTCGTTCTGAAATAAGTTATCAAACAGTGGTCAGATAAAGAGGGATTCTGTGGGAACACTATTAAATGTTCAATTTCAATACCATATACCAGAACAAGGTCGAGGGTGTGATTAAAACAGTGAGTCGGTTCATGAACACTCTGAGAGAAGCCAATTGAATCTAAGAGAGAGATAAACGCAGTACTAAAGCTGTCATTCTCAATATCCACATGAATATTAAAATCCCCTACAATAATAACTTTGTCCGTTTTAAGGACTAAAGTTGGTAAACAAGGTCTATTACAACTTTAATGTGCTCTCTATTCCTTTCCACAAATGATCTGTTCATAGCATCATTGTTCAGCTGGTTGATAATATTTCCCCGTCCTTCTGGTGGCTTTGCTTGAATCCCTGGGTTCTGCCCAGCGCTGTAGAATGCGCCCTGCTACCCTCGTGTTTAAAACAACATTGGGAAATATGTTTCCAGTCACTGAACCCAGTTTTAATAAATCGGTCCTCAATGGCCGCTTCGGGGAAATGGCTTACAAAACACAGCGTCCCTGGAAGTGCTGTACTCTAGCCATTGAAATCTTTCATACCACTGGACAGAAAAACTTCTAGCTTTGGTTACTGGGAACGAACTGCGTTTGGATTGGGTTGCAGGTTCATCTATATTGGACAGGTCTGATGGGGCTTGTACGTCCTTGGCGCTGTACATAGGCCTAACGTTATCTGTGCTTTGGCATGGAGGGGTTGATGTGGTTGGAGACTCAGGTGCTTCTGACAGGGGAAAGCCTGAATTAGTCCTTGTGTGTGTTGCTACTACTTGGCACTTGTTGAGGAGGAATCGGCGCAGTAGTAGGTGTCTGGGTTTAAAATGGTGGCTGAACTTGAGGTGAATTCTCTTCCCCTTGCTCCTCACAGCGGCTTTTTGTTACAAACTTGAACAAATTACTTTGTTTTGCCATGATTACCTAAACTTACATTAAAAGAAGCTAGCTATAGCTGAGACTGTTTCGTGCAATGCACTCACTGAGTGAAAGAGGAGGGGCTGTTGAAAGAAATTCCCTTTTGAAAGAAATACATATGTGAATCATTTCCTGTGCATTTGTGAACCTTGTGTGTGCATTTTTACCTTTTGAAACTGATTTAGCTCCATAATTTTGCACATTCAAGTGAATCAGTGTATGTGTGGTGTTCACCCAGACGGCAGAGGGGGCTCTGGCCAACCTGAAGAGTAAGTATGATGCAGAGAAGTCCATGGTGACTGACACCATGATGAAGCTGAGGAACGAACTCAAGGCCCTGAGGGAGGATGCCACCACTTTCTCTTCTCTGAGGGCCATGTTTGCAACCAGGTGAGCGATGAAACAGAAGGAAATAAAGCAGTCGAATCTTTGCAGAGGTCTACGAAGATCATGCCATTTTGGCCATATGGGGTTTCTGATTACACATAGAACTACCAGTTTTCTCCCAATTCATTTTTATACAGCCTATTATAATATAAATATCAACATATAATGCTGTAAATAAAAATGTAAAGAAAGAATCTTTTAAGAAATCTTTTTAAAGTGTGTGAATAAATCCAAAATTGTGTGTGGTAGAAAAGGAAGAGACTTGAAACGTTTCATTTTTTGAAACGAATCATTTTTCACCATTGATGAACCATGCATAAGAATATTCTGCAACATTCATGCAATTGTCAGTGGGCATTCAGAGACGAGCAGAGCAGAGAGAAACAGAGAGAAATAAGCCTCAGTAGAGATAGAGACTGCAGCTTCTCAAGACTAAAGCGGAACTACCGTGTGTCACCTATCCCCCACAATCACACAAACGAATCGACTATAGGCAAGACTTGACAATTCTGATTCGACTATGTATAAAAGAAACATTTGCTAATTTCCTGCTTCAGGAGATTTTTTCATCTAACTAGAGAGCTAGAGAGTGTTTCCCAAATTTTCGTATTATTGTACACTAAATTTTTCCATCCCTCTTTAATTTTGTATCTCTTTCAACCTGCTGAAACCTGTCGCTCTTTAGGTGTGACGAGTACATGACACAGTTGGATGAGATGCAGAGGCAGCTGGCTGCAGCTGAGGATGAGAAGAAAACTCTGAACTCCCTCCTACGAATGGCTATCCAGCAGAAACTGGCCCTCACCCAGCGCCTGGAGGATTTGGCCTTTGATCAAGAGCAGACCCACCGCACCCGCAGGGGCAGGTTGACCCGTGGGAGGACCATCACCCCCAAAGTAAGTCCCCCGGCATCGGCTTCGGCCTCCAACCTAACCCAAGGCTCCACTTTGGCTCCTGTCAGCCTCCCCCCTTCCGGCCTTACTAGTGCTACATCAGTTCTTCCTGATGATTCCACTGCGCCCCTTAGTCCATCTGTGGTCAGTGCAGCTGCTGCAACTCTGGCCTCAGTTCTCACCTCCCCTTCATCACACATGCCTCCTCACAGTCCGTCATCTCTAGGAGTTTCCTCATTGGCTGGTTCTCCAGTGCTAGACAGTCCTCCATCTCTGGAGGCCCCCTCCTCTCCCTCAGCACGGACCCCACCCTCAACCCCTCTGAGGCTGGCTCACTACCAGTGGACCCTGGGGGTGCGGACATTTGTAGCTGACTCCCAGAGTTTCAGTGTCAACGTCTCCCCTGCTCTGCCCCGTAGCTCGGCCCTCTCCAGGCACTACACCCCAGACTCTCATACATCTCCCTCATCAACCACCACCACCACCAGGCCCATCCAGCCAGGATCTGCCCCGTCCTCTCCCTACAGGTCTTCTGTTCTGGGGCTCAGACGCCCCACATGGAGCCCCTCACCCCGAACTCGGCCATTGTCCACCCTGACGCGGTCTTCTGTGCTCTACAGTCCTCCATCCTCCTCCCTATACTCCTCCTCCCCTTCCCCCTCCCCTTCGTCTTTCCACAGCAATTCCTCTGCATACTACAGTCCCTCTCCTGCTTTTACCCCCTCTAGCTCCTACCTCACTTCTGGCACCTCCACCTCCTACAGCCACTCTACCCACTACACGCCTCTTTACCCCAGATACTACAGTTCTTACCAGCCTCGGCACTGATCACTTACTGTAAATCCTTTACCTTAAGCCATTTGAAGGCTTTTCCACAAGGCTCCTGCCTAAAAGACCCTAAAAGTGCAACTAGCATCATCTTTCTCTTTTTACCTCGTCGCCTGAGAGAGTGGAGGCTCACAGAGAGGAGGACAGTGGTTTCCTGTTTCCCAGTTTTCCTGTGCCTAAGTTTTGGCCAGTGGTTTCTGAATGTTCAGTGACTTTGCTCAGGGATTTGACATAAGGAGCACAAGCGGCCCAAACTTACTTTTATTCTGAGGCTGCCGGTTGGTCCATAGGAGGATGTTAATAGAGACTTTTTAATGAGAGTTTTTAGCATTTAGGTTCTTCAGGTTGCAACCACAAATGCATGAAGTGATTAAGACACAGACATTCAGACATTGACTGGACACATTGTGGACACTTTCATACATTCAAATGAGGGTTATGACACATTAAATATCATCTTCTATACTCAATGTAATGTCCACTCTGTTTTAAATGTTAGTGGGTCTCATACACTGTGTACACAAACACTGTAAACCACATGTCATAGGAATATCGATGTTCAGTGCAAACATTGTCCTTTGTTGATGAGGTACTTGGATGCTTTAGGGTTCAGTATGACTCAAACAAATGAAGTTGTATGTGTTGTTGAACATGTCTGAAGGCGAAAGTGTTTATATCTGTTTTGGATGGCCACACTCAAAGGTGGGGTGAGATGAATGTTTCCTAGAGAGGGACAAGAGAAGATGATCTCTCCTCAAAGGAGTTTGTGTATTGCATTTAGTGATTGTAGCAGGGCCATAACCATGGTTTATAAATGAATGACGTCCAGAATTTTTGTTTCTTTTAATAGAGCCTAAACACAACCAAAAGTATATACTGCATTCACACAAACTAATCATCTGTAATATACATACAAAGGGATCTACTTTTATGTGCACAGCATGCTCTGTGAAGCTAGGAGGCTCAGCTAGAATCTCAAACCATACCAAACACACATCAACACCAAGCATTTAACTAAGCTTATATCATAACAAGATCTATGTGAACACTGTAAATGCCTGCAGTTATTTCCATCTAGATTTCGCTCACCTCATCCTACACCGCCGTCCAACCACTCTAAACAAAGCTCATCTCCAGCTCTGATCAGCTCAAATCGCCAAACTCACAGACTTATTAGCCGAATAACAATAACAACAAACACAGCAATATGCATATACAATTACAACAAATGACATACTTTAGCTGTTTTTGCTGTTTTCCGTCCAAAAATGGCTCGGTTAGTTACAAAAACGCTGAATACCTTTGTGCACAATGCATCTGAGCTCTCTTTAAAGGGATGGTATTCTGCTTATTTTCAGGTTCAAAAACATATTTAGGGGTTGTACCAGAACAGATTTAAATGCACGGTCTAAAGCCTTCATTTAAGTGTTTTTATTTTAATAGAGCCTAAACACAATTGGAATAGATTGGAACCTTTTATCATTACTTTCCTCCTTTTGTTTTCTGTTAATTCAGTCTATTAATTGTTGTCTGTTGACTTTTGACTTTAGTCTAACTGTAAATGGAAGCAACCCCTTGATTTCAACACACAATTTTGGAATTACAGATCAGCAGTACAGATGAGACCACATACTTTACTGCTGACCAATTTTTTAAAAAAAAGGCTGAATGAGGTCCAGACCTGGTTTGTAGCCAGGTCTGGACCTCAGTGACCTTGTAGCTGGTTATGGCCTGGATGACAGTAGTTAGTGTGGAGAATGAAAAATGAGAGCCTGCAATTTTGCACCAATGCAAACCTCACCTATTGATGCGGCCAATGGTTGGTTTTAACTATTGCAAAATATTGATGGACTGGTTTTTGAGAGGTTTTCCAATAAGAACGTTGTTTGAAGCATACTGACTCAGGTTTCACTCTATAAACTCTCTCACACACACTTGTATGATGAGACAGCTGTGGAGGAGGATTGATTGACTAGTCAAATATACGCACTGTATATTTTCTCTTATGGTGGGCCACACTTTCTGAAAAAATTAGAAAATTAGAAGTGCAGGCTGTATGGAAGATCATGCCAGGGTAGAATTTATGACAAAGGGAGTTGGAGAGCTTTTAAGCATGTCATGACAACACAACATGACTATTCTAGCGAAGGATCAGATGAATCCCATAGTCTTGTTATTGCACAAGGAAGCAATATGACATGGAGATCTCGTCACATTTCGTTAAAAACAACAATTAAGATATTGTAGGTATACTTATACATATCACAGGCCTTAAAGTGTGTAGGGAGGGATGTTTTCCAACTGCGTCTGGCTGAACTGCTTTTGAGAAAGATGCAAATCCCCACCAGCAACCCTGGTTAGGATCTGAAAAATGAATATTTTGATATGACTCTTACAATAATTTAGCTGATCTGGTTCTGCATCACCTTGACTAGGTTTAAAACAAGTCCAATTTCCATGAAACACCTGAACCCTAATGCAAATTAGCCTATTTCTCATTTTTTGCTAATTTTTGGAACCTAAACTAGACTGCTGTCTCTCACTGTTACTATAAGCTTACTAAAGATGACCACTACAGAAAGACACTGATAATCTTTAAACTAATGATCATCAGTTTAAATTTTGCAGTGTGTACTTTTTCAAAACAAATATAAAAAGCCAGCAATTTGGTGAGTACCTATATGCTAAAATTAAGGAATTTACTCAGCAGGTGATTCAAAGTATAACAATGACTTCTCATCATTATATCTACACAAAGGTGTTTCACTGTATATTGTATATACTGTATATGTTCCACTGTATATTCAAGACAAATTTCACTCAACATCATGGCTGACTTCAAAGTTATACTTGTAAATTGTCTATGTAGCATCCCCTTCTGGCTTGTTCATGGCACTGCACCAAACTCAGGGAACATAATACCTCATTCAACCTGGAATGAGTCCACAACAAAATAAGAATGAGTATCAACAGCATTTAGTTTAAAAAATCTCCCACATTAGATTGAAGATTAGAGTTCTAGTCAAGTTAAAGAAATTTTGAAATTCTAAGAAATATACTTGTTTTGCATCTTACCCAAAGTCATGAGTAGAATGATCATCTAGAATTTCATCTAGGTTTTCAGTACAGAGATTGGTCGGGAATTGTGTAGCTCTCTCACCATAAAACCCGGAAGCAGGGGGAAACTGTTTTCTTGTTTGTTAGTTAACATGCTGGTAATCAGTACATCCACACCCGCAGTACTGGATTCACAATTGATGTTGATCTTCTCATTTAATCTGAGCTGACAACAAGCTAATTTTTTTTGGCTAACGTCTGAGATCCCACCAGTTCAGCACACATGGTACCGTATTCCCTGTGTCTGTGTGTGCCTTACAAACTCTATTATACAGTACCTACAATAAATGCCTATCTGGGAAAAAAACTTTTTTTGAATGTGCTTACTTTATATTATGTGTTTATAATTTTTATAGCTGCACCTCAGGCTAAAATGCTGGTTTTGTGTGCATTTATTTTCAGCTTGAATTGCTTTGAGAGGGGTGGCCAATTACAATGTCCTTCTTCCTATTGCATTATTGGAACCTTTTATCATTACTTTCCTCCTTTTGTTTTCTGTTAATTCAGTCTATTAATTGTTGTCTGTTGACTTTTGACTTTAGTCTAACTGTAAATGGAAGCAACCCCTTGATTTCAACACACAATTTTGGAATTACAGATCAGCAGTACAGATGAGACCACATACTTTACTGCTGACCAATTTTTTAAAAAAAAGGCTGAATGGTTGAAGGTGTTTGAATGTGTTTTCCTTCCTCTCAACTAATGGTTTCTATTTATTTCACATCATAGTGAAGTTACGTCATACTTGCTAGTCCTGATATAGAACCCTCATACTACATAAAATGGTTCTGAACATATAATGCTTCTCTCAAATCACTGAGATCCAAGGGAAAGTCCTTCAAGGCTGCAGCCTGTCGATGTACTGTGATATGTCTAAAACACAAAAAGTTGGGAGAATCATTATAAAAAGATATACAGTAGATAGAAAAGGTCTACACACCCCTGTTAAAATGCCAGGTTCTTATAATGTAAAATAATGAGACAAAGATAAATCATGTCAGAACTTTTTCAATTTCATTTCAATTCAATTTTATTTATATAGCGGCAAATCACAACAACAGTTATCTCACAGCGCTTTTCATAAAGAGCAGGTCTAGACCATACTCTGAAGTTATTTACAGAAGCCCAACAATTCCCACCAAGAGCAGCACTAGGCGACACAGGCAAGGAAAAACTTCCTTTTAAGAGGCAGAAACCTCGAGCAGAACCATGGCTCAGGGTGGGCGGCCATCTGCCTCGACCGGTTGGGGTGAGGGGGAGAGAGAGAGCGAGAGCAAGAGAAAGAGAGAGAGAGAGCAAGAGAGAGAGAGCAGAGGGAGGCAACCTACACAGTATACACATAGAGGTACAGACAATAAAGGTAATGGTGCTATAGACTGAATGAAAAATGGTACAGAAATTTATAGTAATGTTAATGATAATAATAATAACAGTAATAATAGCAATAGGACTAGTAATAGCAATTGCAACTGTAGCAGAGGGCTCGAAGCAGGAACACGGGGGCAGCAGGAGACTCCCAACCACAGATCCAGACTCCACAGCTCCAGAGCCAGCAACACCCGCAGGAAAGCGACAGGAGGGGGAAGCACACGACCACGGGAGAGGGAGAAAAAATCGAGTTAGTAACATGCATTAATGAGATGAGGTTGCACTCAGAGAGAAAGAGAGAAGAGGAGAGAGGAGCTCAGTGCATCATGGGAAATCCCCCGGCAGTCTAGCCTATAGCAGCATAATTAAGGGATGGTTCAGGACTCACCCGAGCCAGCCCTAACTATAAGCTTTATCAAAAAGGAAAGTCTTAAGCCTACTCTTAAATGTAGAGACAGTGTCTGCCTCCCGAACCCAAACTGGAACCTGGTTCCACAGGAGAGGAGCCTGATAGCTGAACGCTCTGGCTCCCATTCTACTTTTGGAGACTCTAGGAACCACAAGTAATCCTGCATTCTGGGAGCGCAGTGCTCTGGTGGGGTAGGAAGGTACTATGAGCTCTTTAAGATAAGATGGTGCCTGACCATTAAGAGCTTTGTATGTGAGAAGAAGGATTTTAAATTCTATTCTGGATTTTACAGGAAGCCAATGCAGAGAAGCTAAGACGGGAGAGATATGATCTCTTTTACTGGTTCCTGTCAGAACACGTGCTGCAGCATTCTGGATCAGCTGAAGAGTCTTAATGGACTTTTTCGAGGAGCCTGATAATAAGGAATTGCAGTAATCCAGTCTAGACGTAATAAATGCATGAACTAGTTTTTCTGCATCATTTTTAGACAGGATGTTCCTGATTTCAGGTTTTAACATCCTGAAGACACATTTGAAGTTTAGCTAACTGACGAGTTTCATCTGGCTTGATCGATAGATATAACTGAGTATCATCTGCATAACAATGAAAGTTTATGGAGTGTTTCCTGATAATATTGCCTAAAGGAAGCATATATAAAGTGAAGAGGATTGGTCCGAGCACAGATCCTTGTGAAACTCCATGGCTAACTATGGTATGCATGGAGGACTCATCGTTAACATGTACAAACTGAAATCTATCTGATAAATAGGACTTAAACCAGCTTAGAGCGGTTCCTTTAATGCCAATGAAATGTTCCATTCTCTGTAATAGGATCTGATGGTCAATGGTGTCAAATGCAGCACTAAGATCTAGTAAAACCAATACAGAGACAAGTCCTTTGTCTGATGCAGTTAGGAGGTCATTAGTAATTTTCACCAGTGCTGTCTCTGTGCTATGGTGAGCTCTAAATCCTGACTGAAAATCCTCAAATAAACTATTGCTATGTAGAAAGTCACACAGCTGTTTGGCGACTGCTTTCTCCAGGACCTTAGAGAGAAATGGAAGGTTAGATATAGGTCTATAGTTGGCTAAAACGTCTGGATCCAGGTTGGGCTTTTTCAGAAGAGGTTTAATTACAGCTACTTTAAAGTACTGTGGCACGTAGCCTGTTGATAAAGACAACTTGATCACATCCAGCAGAGAAGTGCCAACCAAGGGCAAAACTTCTTTAAGCAGCCTAGTCGGGATGGGGTCTAAGAGGCAGGTAGATGGTTTAGATGAAGAAATAATTGAAGTTAGTTGATAAAGGTTGAGGGAAGCAAAGCAGTCTAAACATATAATTGGTTTTACAGCTGTTTCTAAAGTTCCTGAGTATAGAGTTAAGTCGGTGCCAGTTGAGGGCAGATCTTGGTGGATTTTGTTTCTAATAGCTAGAATTTTATCATTAAAGAAGCTCATGAAGTCGTAACTACTGAGAGCTATGGGAATACTTTGCTCAATAGAGCTGTGACTTTCTGTCAGCCTGGCTACAGTGCTGAAAAGAAACCTGGGGTTGTTCCTATTTTCCTCTATTAATGACGAGTAGTACGCTGCTTTGGCATTACGGAGGGCCTTCCTATAAGTTTTAAGACTATCTTGCCAAATTAAACGAGAATTTTCCAGTTTGGTGGAACGCCAATTCCTCTCGAGTTTCTGTGATATTTGCTTTAATTTGCGAGTTTCAGTATTATACCATGGAGCTAACCGTCTTTGTTTTAGTATTTTCTTTTGTAGAGGGGCTACAGAGTCAAATCTCCTGTTGTGGTGTTATGATGTCACAGCCACCTCAGAAGTTCTAAATGGGGTTTTTGTACCAAAATACAAGTGTAGGATAGGTGTGGGACCTTGAACTGATCTGTGGTGATTAGGTGACCCCTGAAGAGAAATAGTTTGGGAAACGTGGTGTAAGGCTGAGATTTAAGACTTTTGTTTCTGCTGTCTGTAAATGTTCCGTACTTGTATAGCGCCTTTCTAGTCTTTTCGACTACTCAAAGCGCTTTTACACTACTTCTGCATTCACCATTTACACATACATTCACTCACTGAGCTTAAGTGCTCAAACAGAACTGACATTCACACACATTCATACACTGGCGGAACAGCCACCAGGGGCAATTCGGGGTTCAGTGTCTTGCCCAAGGACACTTCGACACGCAGCCTAGGGGAGCCGGGGATTGAATCGCCGACCTTCTGATTAACAGCCAACCCGCTCTACCTCCTGAGCCACAGCCGCCCCATTTCCACCTTTAATGTGACCTATAATGTGAACAAATCAATCGAAAAACAAATTGAAATCTTTGAGGGGGAAAAATGAAAAATAACCCTCAAATAACCTGGTTGCATAAGTGTGAACACCCTTAGACTAATACTTTGTTGAAGCACCTTTTGATTTTATTACAGCAGTCAGTCTTTTTGGGTAGGAGTCAATTAGCCTGGCACATCTTGACGTGGCAATATTTGCCCACTCGTCTTTGCAAAAGCGCTCCAAATCTGTCAGATTGCGAGGACATGGCCTGTGAACAGCCCTCTAAAGATCACACCACAGATGTTCAGTTAGATTCAGGTCTGGGCTCTGGCTGGGCCATTACAAAACATTAATCTTCTTCTGGTGAAGCCATGCTTTTGTGGATTTGGATGTGTGCTTTGGGTCTTTGTCGTCCTGAAAGGTGAACATCCTCTTCATCTTCAGCTTTTTAACAGACGCCTGAAGGTTTTGTGCCAAAATTGCCTGGTATTTGGAACTGTTCATAATTCCCTCCACCCTGACTAAGGCCCCAGTTCCAGGTGAAGAGCCCCAAAGCATGATGCTGCCACCACCATGCTTCACTGTGGGTATGGTGTTACTTGGGTGATGTGCAGTGTTGTTTTTTGCGCCAAACATGCCTTTTGGAATTATGGCCAAAAAGTTGTACCTTGGTTTCATCAGACCATAACACATTTTCCCACATGCTTTTGGGGGACTTGATGTTTGTTTTTGCAAACTTCAGCCATGCTTTGATGTTTTTCTTTGGAAGAAAAGGCTTCCATCTTGCCACCCTACCCTATAGCCCATTTATATGAAGAATACGGGAGATAGTTGTCACATGTACCACACAGCCAGTAGAAATTCCTGCAGTTCCTTTAATGTTGCTGTAGGCCTCTTGGAAGCCTCCCTGACCACTTTTCTTTTCGTCTTTTCATCAGTTTTGGAGGGATGTCCAGTTCTTGGTAAAGTCACAGTTGTGCCATATTTTCTCCACTTGATGATGACTGTCTTCACTGTGTTCCATGGTATATCTAATGCTTTGGAAATTCTTTTGTACCCGTCTCCTGACTCATGTCTTTCAGCAATGAGATCTCTCTGATGCTTTGAAAGGACCGTGGCTTTTGCTCGGAGATGCAACTAAGAAAATATCAGGAAAATCCTACTTGAACAGCTGAGCTTTATTTGTGATTAATCAGTCACTTTAAATGATGACAGGGGTGTAATGACTTCTAGTTAACCTGAGTTTGAATGTGATTGGTTCATTCTGAACACAGCCACATCCCCAGTTATAAGAGGGTGTGCACACTTATGCAACCAGGTTATTGTATTTTTCATTTTTCCCCCTCAAAGATTTCAGTTTGTTTTTCTATTGAATTGTTCACATTATAGGTGGAAAAAGTTCTGACATGATTTATCTATGTCTCATTATTTTACATTATAAGAACCTGGCATTTTAACAAGGGTGTGTAGACTTTTTCTATCCACTGAAAGTGTGACGTATCCACCTGAAAATGACCAGCTGATGAAACCTGTGCTGCAGTGGCACATTCAAGGCTTTATGTGGCTCCTAACTGGCTGAGTTAGATAGTGATTAACATTAAGCAGGTGAAAATCAGTCTGTTCTCCCCACCCACAGGTGTCATTTACACGCTGGGGACATGTCCCAGACACTTTTTGAAAACATTTATTAAAAATGGTCTGAAAAATTGCAACAAGAAATGCTAAATAACAAATGTGAGTGCTATGAGAATGTTTTTTTTGGCATAAGAAAACATGCAATGCAATATAAATATAAAGAAAACATTCTGCATTGTCCAAATAATTATTTAAGCTAAAACAATTTACTCATTACAGCATAGGCCTATTGTCCAATATATTTTTATATTCTGAATTGTCACCAGCCAAGTGTTTTGTTACAACTCTAATCTGAGCCCTTAAATGTCCCCACTTTTCGACATAAAGTGACACAGTTGCCCACCTATCACTGTCATTGATTGTTAAAGTCTTTGTGGTGGCTCAACAGAGCTGTGACTCTCTGATAGCCTGGCTACAGTGCTGAAGAGAACCCTGGGGTTGTTACTATTTTCCTCTTAATGACGAGTAGTATGTTTTAAGACTATCTTGGCATCTTGTCAATTGCTTGTTAAAACAAATAGCTAATCAACAGAATACAAAATAGACAGTATAAAAAAGACGTAATCCAATTACAAGTAGGCCTTCTGTGTAAAAACGGAGATTACACGAAGCACAAAGTTTCTATGAAACGGAAAGCAGAGTGCTATTTGCTATTTACGTGATTCCTGTAAAGGCCTGAAAGCTAGTGAGGGAAAAGTCTATGGATGGTTGATATGATTGATTGATTGATTGATTGATTGAAATTTTTATTTCGAGCAAAATAATATATACATAAATATTAACACACAAAAATAAAAAGAAAGAAAACAAAACAACAACAACAACAACAAAATAAATAAATATATATATATATATATACACATATATACATATACACATACATATACATACATATATACATATACACATATACATACATATACACATATACATACACACATATATACATACATACATACATACACACACATATACATATAAAAAAAAAAAGATAACATAGCACAGCTTATCTCCCATATACATGGATATACATATATACACACATACACACATATTATTTACACTTATAATAATAGTTGCTCGAAGGGAGTGGAAAGAAGTATAACTTATTTGCTCCCACCCCAATTCCTTCCCATATATTACCCCATATGGCGCTGCTATTAACAGTTAAATAAATAATAATTTATTTGTTTTGATAATATTTATTTGATATTATAATTTCTTACAATTACATTATGCTATCTCAATAATCACTATAATGCTATATGATAATCCTCAGTATCAGTAAACACTCAAATATGTACTAACGTCTATAATAATCACATCAAATATAACCATGTCCTAGCATATTATTTAAACATAATTTTATAATAACACTAATAACAATAATAATTATTAATAAAAAAATAAAAATAATAATCATTATTTACTCAGCTATGTATACATATCCCACTCTATTGTAATTATGTCATCATTAACAATATGAAGATAAGTAAATAGGAACCTTTTATAATCCTAAATATTCCCATTTATATTACAATAACCAGTACCCCTCTCAATCACAAACACAAGAGCATCCAGATCCCTCACTCAGCCTCATATTTTGTCAACACCATTTCTTTAAATTTTAATTTAAATTGGTGAATATTTGGGCATTGCTTGAGCTTTATCCCCAAACCATTCCAGAGTCTAACACCACACACAGATACGCTACAAGCTTTTCCTAGTAGTTCTTACTGCATGGACTTTAAAGTTTTCACATCTCCTCAGGTTATAGCCCCCTTCTCTTCCTAAAAAGAGCTTTTGAATATTACCTGGCAGATCATTGTTGTTGGCTTTATACAAAATTTGAGCAGTATAAAAATCAACTAGGTCAAAAAGTTTTAAAATTTTAGATTGCAAAAATAATATGTTTGTATGATCAAAATATCCCACCTTGTGGATGATTCTAACTGCTCGTTTTTGGAGTAAGAAGAGGGTATGTAGTGAACTTTTATAATTATTGCCCCAAATTTCTATACAATAAGTTAAATAGGGCAGAACCAGTGAACAATACAATATATATAGTGCATTATATTCCAAGACATATTTAACTTTATTTATTATAGAAATACTTTTGGATACTTTGCCTTGTATGTATCTGATGTGTGGTTTCCAGCTTAATTTACTATCAATAGTTATTCCCAAGAATTTAATTTCTGTCACTATTTCTAATACAACACCATCAATACTTAATAATATTTCTGTGTTTTCTTTATAATTACCAAACATCATTACCTTCGTTTTATTTAAATTCAAAGATAATTTATTAATATCCATCCACTTTTTTAGTTTTACTAATTCTTCATTTACAATCTTTATAAGTGTATTATAATTATCACAAGAAAAAAAATATATTGGTATCATCAGCAAATAATATAAATTTCAGTAATTTAGATACACAAAATATGTCATTTATATATAAATTAAATAATTTAGGACCTAATACTGATCCTTGAGGGACCCCACAAACAATGCCCAGACACTGTGATGTAAACTCGCCCAACTTCACAAACTGTTGTCTTTCAGTTAAGTAACTTTTGATCCAATTCAAAGCTACCCCCCTAATGCCATATTTTTCTAATTTAGTGAGTAAAATTGAGTGATTAATTGTATCAAAAGCTTTCTTTAAGTCAATAAATATTCCCACTGCATATTTTTTTTTGTCTAGAGTGTTCGTAATTTCTTCCACAGCTTCAACTAAAGCCATTGATGTGGACCTCTTTGTTCTAAAACCATACTGACCTTCATTTATTATGTCATGCTTGTCTAGAAATTTTTTCTAATCTGTCGTTAAATATTTTCTCTAAGATTTTTGAAAACTGAGGTAGCAGAGAGACAGGTCTATAGTTTGTGAAGATGTGCTTGTTTCCATTTTTATATAATGGTATTATTTTTGCAATTTTCATTTTATTTGGAAATATTCCAGTCTGAAATGATACATTACATATGTATGTTAGAGGTTTTGAAATACTATTTATTACTTTTTTAATTATTGTCATATCTATATCATGACAATCAGTAGATGTTTTATTTTTGCATTTATTGACCATAGCTATAATCTCTGTCTCACTCACATCAGAGAGAAAGATGGTCTTTGCATTCCTTTCTATAATTGACTCATTTATTGTATCACTTTCACGCTCAGGAATTATTGATGCTAATTCTGGTCCAACATTTGCAAAAAACACATTGAAACTATTTACTATGTTATGCATATTAAAGTTTTCAACATTGTTATCAATAAAGTAATCTGGATATGAATTCTTAATGGTTTTATCCTTAATTATACTATTTAATATACCCCATACCCCTTTAATATTATTTTTATTTTCATTTAATACTTTTTTATAGTATAATTTCTTACTAGTTCTTATTATATTGATCAATTTATTTTTATATGTTTTATATCTGTATTCACATTCTTTTGTCCTTAATTTAATAAATTGTCTGTATAAAGTATTTTTCTTTTTGCAAGCATTTTGTAAACCCTTAGTTAACCAGGGACATTTTATAAATTTATTCTTGCAGTTGTATTGTCGAATAGGACAGTTTTTGTTGTATAATGTGCTAAATATTTCTAGAAAACTATTGTACGCTCTATTCACATCTTTCTCTCTGTATACAGTATTCCAGTCTTGTTCCATTAGGTCATAATTGAGTGAATTGATTGCTTCTTCCGTCTTAATACGTTTAAAGATAGATTTTTGAGGAGCTTCATTATCTTTTTTATAATTGTCATCATACAGTGTGAAAACCGGCAGATGGTCAGTTATGTCACACATCATTAGGCCACTGACCACCGTGTATTCAATATTGTTTGTGAAAATATTATCAATGAGTGTGGCACTATGCGAAGTAATTCTACTGGGTCTAGTGATGACTGGGTATAAGCTCATACTATACATCCTATTCACAAATTCATCTGTTATTTTATGTTTATTTGGATTTATCAAATCTATATTATAATCTCCACAGATGAATAGTATTTTGTTATTTGCTATAGAAAACATCTTTTCCATCCAGTCAATAAATAACTCCATACTTGAACCTGGTGACCTATATATACAACTTATAATAATATTTTTTTTCTTTTCACTATGAATTTCAATCGTAATACATTCTACTATATCATTTATTGTTAATGTCATCTTGTCAATTACTTTAAACTTAAAATTCTTATGGACATATATAGCC